>OZ038373.1:73429740-73870061 GCA_964036015.1 Leptarthrus brevirostris
TCTATCTATCGGCAAAATGTGGGTAGCTCGTTCACCGCCTGGAGCTTTGGCGGCCCCACAGAAGTTATGCACCGTCTGTATGGACAACCTAACAGCAAGCAACGCAATTCTGTCTAGATGTGGCCACGAATTTCACGTGCATTGCTTACGCCAGTGGGAGAAAACAAGCCAAGTATGCCTAATTGCCGACAGGAACGACGCAACGGGCGCTATTCCCCGGAGATATAATACGAGGGCGGTCATCGCTACGTCGGTGGGTGGGGCCCTCTTTCTTTATAGGTTCTAGGGCATCTAGATGATTTCGGCCCCCTAGATGCACAGGGTGGTTGGGGTATGGGCCAACAAAAGGGGAGTCATACCACCAGACTCCCAAAACGAAAGCCGGTAAGTTCAACAACGCCTGCCTACCTCCTTCCTCCGCCTGTTTTGTTTTTTCATTTTCTTTCAGATTTAAAATTTTTCTTGTTCGGAATTTTAAGTACATTCTTTTCGCGTTTTTGTTTTCTTTCTCGTTCCTTTTTTTTCCTCTTGCTTCAGATTTTTTTTCTCCTTTTCGTTTTGTCCCATTTTTCCCAATCGGCATGATTCATGTTCGATTGTTGCGCGACCAGGGGCAGAGATGGCTTTCCTTTTTGTGAACCCCCCTATACTCTTCCGCAGTTGCTTACCTGCAAGCATGTCGACGCCCATCTCTGCCCGAGCATCTGCTGACAGACGAGTGTCCAGCGGAGGCCGTGATCCTGGCTGACATCAGCTGACTTACAGTCGAGTCATCCGGAGTCACCGCCTCCTTTGGGCAATCATCTAGCAGCAGTGTCGGTCCAAGCCCGCAACAAGAAACTTTAGGTTTAGGTTTATGTGGCTGCCTTAAAGGGCACACTTAGACCTCAAAACGCCCGTTGTGATGCCAAGGAATCCAAAGAATTCCCTCCACCTTCTCATTGGAACCATCCGGAGCTGTCAATGAAGCGCCAAAGATCTGCAACGTCAATCGCCGCCAGATCACAGAGACTATCAAAGAAATAGTTACCTAAGTAGGACTTTCGCCTGCGTGCCAGTGCAGGGCACCGGCAGAGGTAGTGGAGAACAGTTTCCTCTTCTTCCTCGTCCATGCAGCTTCTGCAAAAATCGTTTGAGAAGATACCCAGTCTCTTCGCGTGTAAGCCAATAGGGCAATGGCCCGTGATAACCCCAATAGCTATTCTAAGGTCAGATCTGCCCTCGAAAGCAGACCCTTGGAGCGCCTAAGATCTAGCTTAGGCCAGATCTGCCTGGACGTATGGCACGTAGTACCATTTGCCCATCTGTGGTTCGCTAAGTTAATTGCCCTCGTGTTAAGCAACATCTTGCAGGTTGCCAGGGGCCTTCCAAGTGTAGTCATTTCCGGTTGGATCTCCAGGGTGATACCCCTTCTTGCTAGCTCATCCGCCACGCAATTATCTGGAATATCCCTGCGCCCCGGGACCCAGCACAGGTGAATTTGATACCGTTCAGCCAGCTCATTCAAGAGAAAGCGACAGCTATTAACAGTTTTAGATGTCGATAGGACAGAATCTAGGAATAGCAAAGCAGCCTGGCTATCTGTAAGGATACAGATGTCCTTTGGAGCTACATTCCCCTTTAGCCAATTTAAAGCTTCCTGAATAGCCATAACCTCCGCCTGAAACACACTACAGTAGTCTGGAAGACGGAAGGATAAGCCAATGTTCAGTGCCTCTGAGAAAACACCACCCCCCACCCGACCCCGTAGTTTAGAGCCATCCGTATAAATTTGAATGGATTCATTACAGGGAAAGGTGTCCCCATCCCAGTCAAGCCTGGTTGGAATGTTCAGTAAGAAACGCTTGACAAAGGAGTAGCTGGGAGTGGTGTAGTCAAAATGCCCCACTTGGAGCATAAAGGAGTCCAGAATTGTGGAGTGGCCAACTCTAGTATTGGACCATTGAGATGTGGCTGTAAGTCTGACAGCAGTGTTAGCAGCCATCTGTTTGCCCATCAGATCTAATGGAAGTAAGTGAAGAAGTATCTCCAGAGCATCAGTAGGAGTGGTCCGTAGCGCTCCGGTGATACAGATGCAGAAACTTTACAAAAGTTAAAATTAAAATTAAGTGTCGAGTGGGAATTTAACAAATTACATAAACAGAATTTAAGAAACATTTTTAACAACGAATTTTTGCCTATTTTGTCATTGTTACTTGTCAGCACCGTGGTCTGTCTGCTACTGCGATTTTTTGATATGTGTGCCCTGTACTCTAAGCTTAATGCAGTCTATAAGCAAGCGATACCATGAGGGCTGAAACACTTTCAGAGCCGCAAGTACCAATTATTTGATACCGACGAATGATACCAAAGCAAGCCACATTCAAAGTACCAAGCCACGAGTACCATACAGAAGTGACAACTTAAAATTATCACATTTATAATCCGTGGAATTTATATTATGCATTAAATTATTTTAATTCTCAAAATTCTCACTCAGCAATACTGGGGTATCAGTATCAACATTTAAAATTTTCTAAACATGGTTAACTGGTTGATACTGCTACCAAATGATACTTGCTACCGCGAATTTGGACGCTCTCGTAGGAGTAATTCCGACATTTGTCCACCTAGTTAAAAATGGGTTTGTGGTTTTGTGATATGCATGGTTCTGCCAATGCAGTCTTTGATTTGTTTTCATTCTTTAAATCCGATCTATGGTTGCATAACCGAGGAAAGGAACTGCCCCGTGATTCCGATATAATTAAGTTTGCATGTTGACGACGTATTTGCACCACATTAAATCTTATATATGACATTGGAAACTTCTTCGTCTTTGTCCCTGCCTTTGACATTGGAAAATAGATTTTTAGCGGTCAATGAAAATGTTAATTTTATCTTTTGGTCATATCTGTCACAAGTTTTTTTGAGATGTTCCGACAACCCTCTGTATCTCTGTAGGACCTTTCCGGTCTTTCATGTCTGTCATCTGCATCAGCAATCCTATCATCTAATTTTCTGCTGAAAAACCATAAAACGGATTTAATCATGTGTTTTGGAAATTTTTTTATGTGAGTGTCATGATCTTATTTTCATTCTTCTTGTTGAACCCTTTATCACTGAATTGAGCGTTACGAACATTTTCGCTGTATTTATAATTTGTTGTTTTTGATGATCGGATCTGTAATTTAGAAGTCTTCCCGATGACATAGGTGGTTGATGTTATTAGTTTCCCATTTTTCATATTAGCCCACTATGATATTTATTGAATATATCAAGTGTGTTATCCATCCGCGTTTTTGGTAGGACTAGAATTAAATCATCGATATATTTTGTGATGATCTTCTGCGTAACCGTACGTTTCTTTAATGTTTCTGTCATCAAGTGTTCCAAGACTATGTCTGCTAACACCAATGAAAGGGGGTTTCCCATTGGTAAGTCTTGTATCTGCTTATAAACTTTCTTATAAAGTTTTCCTGTCCTAAAATATTGAGCTTGGTTTCTAACGGGATTCTGTTTAATTAAGACTACTATGATATTATATTTGTCAGCTGGTAATTTCACAATGTAGACAGACAGGCAGACCATGGTGCTGAAAAGTAACAATGGCAACAATCAAAAAATTCAGTGTTAAAAATGTTTTGTAAATTGTATTAATGTAAAATTCCTAATCGACACTCAATTTAAAATTTGATTTTGATTTTTGCAAAGTTGTATAATTGAGACAAGAGTGGTAGGGTTATTTTCAATTGAATGTACAGTACATATTCATATTTAGAATTCTTATTTGTATAATTAACCCCGAAAATGTTGTTGGTGACCAACGAGACGTCGGAAACAGCCAAATAAACAAGAGTACAATGTGATTTTTTGTTTTTATTATTATTGCAATATTTACCAAGATCCCATGCTACGCAAGAAATATAATATAATATAATATCTAGGAATTTAATTTTTAGATAAATAACTGCGCAAGCAATAAAACTGTTGCCCATGAATTTGACTTAAAAAAATTATCCAGTATACTATGCAGATGACAAAGTTTTATAAAAGTATAGAAGTAGTACACATTAGTATGTATTAGTAACACAAAACTAGTCAGTATTTTTTTCTGACATATCAGTTAAGTGTGGAGACGGAGTTGGATCAATTAGTTGGGCGGCACGACCCGCACGATATGGTTCTGGGGTTCGAGGCTCGGTATCCCCAAGTTTGTTTTTAAAATAGAATTTTAAAATCCAATCCATCTCTGGGCTGTTGTCTAGCTCGCAGCAATGCCAAAACAAGGCATTTAAGTTTACTTACTCCCCTCACCCTTAATTCCCTTCAGGACAAAGCAATGCTAACGCACCAAAGGGTTAATTGAATTTTACTGTACATGTGTGTATACATATATTTATGTTTCCATGCTCAAAAAAAAAGGATGAAATAATTTTAGAGTAGCTTAATTTTTATGACTTTCTTCCAAGAATAACAAATTACCGGCGCTTGCATTTAAGGGTTATGTCAGCATTACTTTGGGTTTTCTGAGGGCAAATATTTCATTCAAAAAAGCAAGTGTTTTTTTTACGATGTGGTCAAAGCCTACGGGACAACCCTTTGATACGCTAGCATGGCTTTTGTCGGAAGGGAAAAAGGGTAAGGGAGTGAGGGAACTGGAAAGTCTTGTTTTTGCATTGCTGCGAGCTAGACAAGAAAGCGGAACGGATTTTTTAATTCAATTTTAAAATCCCACTGGGAGACCTGGTCTCGGACCCGGGAACCATGGCATGGTGGTCGTGACGCTTAACCAATTGATCCAACTCCGTCTCCAGTTTTCAGGTATAAGAAATAATCAAAATTCAAAAACTAAGCTTATTAATTCTTGAATTGTTTCTTACTTTTAAATAATAAACACATAATTTATGGTACACCTATAATTAAAAGAGATGATATATTGAGCTTAGTGTTTTAAATATATTTAACAAAATAAGTGCTTTTATCTTGAGGGTAAGAAAACATTAATATGAATTTAACAGTTTGGCTTTTGAATGACTCAAGCGATGAACAGTTCAATAGCAATCCTAGTCCAAACTTCTTTTGGTATTTTACTTCATTATATTGGTCAAATGTGTATTTTGCAACGCAGCTATATACTAAACCTATGGAATAACTCATTTTTCTTAAAACTCAAAAAATTGGACTGGTGTAGTATTGACTTAAACTTCTCTATACATATATATCGTTCGGATTGATTGTGCAATCCTTTGCGATAAAATAATGGGCTTCAGATAAAATTTATCTCCTATCTTATTTCCCGATATATTGTAATTTAAGTGAAAAAAGTTATTGCACGACAAATTGAATTTATGATTTCTCATGAAAAAAATGAATTCAAGCTCGAAAGCATTTTCATTGACTATTTTTGATGAGTGGCGCTTAGCACCCAATTTCGACTTTTCACAAGATTCGCGGCTTAAAAAAAACATATTTCCAGTACCGAAACCTCCAATTTTGCTACTGATTCTTAAAATATAGACACAATTGGAACAGACCGCTTTCCGTGTGAATTTTCATAAAGCAGAACATACTAAAATTATTGTTATTTGAATTGTTCTTTGTGGCGCTTAACACCCCATTTCACGGTAATTCCAAAACAGGGAGCTCTGTAAACGCTTAGTCCGGAAAATAAAATTAAAACTGCTATAATTAAATAGTTTGCTTTTATTTATTTAGGAAAAGAAAGAATTTAATAGAATTCGAATTCGTCGCTCTGGTAGCATTGAGCGAGTTTTTGGTTCAAGTCCTTGATCTTGGCAGATGCATTAGAGAATACATTGCCATTGCATGCCTTGGTCGTGGTAAGGATATCTTGAGCTCTTTGACGGGAAGCTTTGAGAGCATCACGGGAGCCGGCGATAACTCCATCAACAAGCTTTTTCAACTCGCTGGTCTAAAATGGAGAAGATAGGAAATTAATGACAAAGTCTGCAAAAAAAGTATAATCTCCCAAACGTACCTTTTCGAAAATGCACTTAGTAGCTGAAATGGGATTCCAGCCAAGACAATCAGCAACCATGTCACGAATTTCACTGAGATTGCTCCTGACAGCTGCAACAGCTTTTGCGGATGCTTCACGATGTTCTTCTTTAGCTACCATAACTTCTCCAGCACATTTCTTCAATCCGCTCATGGTTTCTTCTTCAACTTTTTTGTATTCTGGTTCAAGTTTTTTAGCGCATTCCTTGAATGCTCCACCTTTCTTCTTAAGTTCGTCAATTTTGTTGTTGATTTGATCCTTGGCTTCATCTACCTTCTTCTTTCCTTTCATAATCAGATCCCGAGCCTGTTCGCGGAGGCGGTTGGTAATATCAGCAATTTTGTCAGCAATAACACTGAATTCATCGGTTGCCTTCTTGACAAGTTCTTCAATTTTGGCGCGAATTTGGTCAGTGATCTTGTTGCGTGGCTCCCATTCTTCAACATCAAAATCGAAAGTCTCGTAGGAGGCATGTGCCTACACAAAACAGAACAAATATATTTATATCTTACTCATAAGATATTAATATCTCATTAACTTACTGCGACAGCACAAAGGCCCAAAAGAACGAAAAGTGCGAATTTCATGTTTGTTAATGTAGCTTATGTCTCTGCGCTCAGGATATTGACTACTGCAGAACCAGATTCATTTGCAACCTTTTATAGGTCGATCAAAATTGAGTGATCATTTTTTACACCATAAAGTTTGTTATCACTATTTCTGCTATCTCACATGTTATAGAACGGCACTTATATCGATTGAGGAAAAGTAAGTTGATAGACACCTAAAGTAAAATCATTAAATTAATTTGTGGCCGTTTTCGTATGATTTGTTAATAGCCTTAAACTTGTTTCTATGGAAATCATTATATAAAAATAGATGAAGTGTTATTATTTTTAGAAAATCAAAGTCAAATAGAATAAAATAAATAATTTTTTAATTTATAAATTTTATAATATCCTTCTTAAACAGAAGGTGCAATTTAAAGCAAAGTTTTTGGAATGAGCCACCATTCCAACGTGCAGTGATATTAGTTAAAATCAACAGAAAGAAACAGAAAAAGCAACCGAACATAAAGAAAGTGCACAACAAACTTTTCTTAACGGCATGTTCTCAGTTTTTCCTTTCTAAAAAAATCAATTTTTTACATAATTTTAAAAAAATTTATACCGATTTATGCATGTCCGTCTGTCCGTCCATTCATTTTTATATTATGCAAGGACGGAGCATTATAGACTTCAAACTTACTGGAAA
Source organism: Leptarthrus brevirostris (assembly GCA_964036015.1). NCBI lineage: Eukaryota > Metazoa > Arthropoda > Insecta > Diptera > Asilidae > Leptarthrus > Leptarthrus brevirostris. The sequence continues at coordinate 73,436,993 of OZ038373.1, forward strand.
TAATCCTTGGTTCCAAACAATAGCAACAAAAGTATTTTTCGAATTTCGCCTTCTAAATAATACTTTTCCACCTTCCCCCTTCATTAATTTATGTGAGAAAGAAGCATCATAGAGCCTTAATTTTTGATTTGGCCTCTCATGTTTACCAACCAACGTAATAATAATAATAATAATAATTCTTTATTGATTGTTACTATTTCATACAAAGTTTAATAACTACAATTACTTCAAAAGAACCTTAACATGGTATTACACCGTCTGTCAGGTTGGCTTAACTTAATTAAACATTAGTTAAAAAAAAAAAAAAAAAAAAAAAAAAAAAAAAATCCTACTTTTAATTCTACACACTCGAACTTGTACTAATACCTAATATAACTTGAACTAATATATTACTAAACAAAAAGAACCTTAGAAATACGATGTTGTCCAAATGCATACATTTATAAACTAATAAGTTCAAAAGTAATATAAGAAAATCGCACGTCCACCAATACCAATATCAATTATTATATTCTCTAATCAAAAACTCTCTATACGGTACCGCGACATTCAGAAAACTATACAGTGCATCCCAATCCGAACCAGATAATACTAATATTAATTCTTGAAACGATAATCTTTCTTTTCCTAAGTATCTAACTCGAAATTCCTTTAGACTAGGGCAGACTGCTAAAAAATGCTCTGTATTCTCTATCTCATCTAAATTGCACATGGAGCAAAGTTGACTAGACACTTCTTGCCAAGGACACGCATTTAATCTTAACAACCCTCCTCTTGCTCTGAAAATCAAATTAATTTTACAGATGCTATTACCTTCAAGAAAATAATTATTGCACTTGAAATTACATAATTTATTATATAAATCATGCCGACAACCTCGTTGAGCTTCACACAATGCATCATTAAAGTATTGTTTTTCTAGTGATGCGATTACATCCTTGAACTTATTCTTCCATTCCTCAACATTTCCAAAAGATAAATCAATACCGAATCTTTCCGCTAATACCGTACCTTCCTCCCACCAATATAATTTCTTCTGTATTATTTCTTCTGCTGTAATCCTTGTTAAGCGACCCCTATCTGCTTTTAAAACTTTCACCAGGTATTGTGTATGAAGTTTCAATGTGTGCAAGTGCATTTTTCCTAATCCCGTCTCTAATTCCAACATATAATTAGGAGTACTTTGGGGTAAGCGAAGTAACTTTTTTAAAAAGAACCTTTGTAACTTTTCAACCTCTTCATAGCATTGGTAACCCCAAACTTGCGCACTATAGCACATAATAGATCTACAAACTGCTATAAATATTTTATACTTCGAAGAATGTGGGATATCTTTTTGAGTGATAAACATATTCCAAACGCTGTTAATACTTGACTTCGCTAATTTAAGTCTTTCTTTTAGATGTGGAATCATTGTTAACTTTGATGTAAGCGTCACTCCTAGATATTTGTATTCATTCAGTACCTCTATTTCAGTATTGTTGTAAAACCATTTTTCTTTCAAAGATCTGCGACCTCCATTACGAAATATTACTATTTTTGACTTTTCTAGGTTTATTATAAGATTCCACATCTCACTATACTTGTGCAATTCATTAATCATACCTTGCAATTTCTCAGTAGTATCAGCTAACAAAACGATATCATCCGCATACATCAACACATTAACATTGGTTGTATTATTAATAAAAACCCCTCCACCCAGGTATTCAGGCAAATCATTTATGTATAGAGAAAACATCAAAGGGCTTAAAACACACCCTTGCTTTACACCTGAATTTGTTTGAAACCAATCCGAAAGAGAGTTACCGCTCCAAACTGCAGCCCGCGTGTTTTTATACATAGCCTGTAATATTCGCAAATATTTTGTTGATACCCCCAGGTTACTAAGTTTATAAAAAAGAGCAATTCTATCAACTCGATCGAAAGCTGTCTTGAAGTCAACAAAAAAACAATACACTTTTTTCTTTGCTGAAAGTATGATCTTTACAATATTCGTCAACACAAAAATCTGATCTATCGTGCAGTACCCCCTTCTAAAACCTGCTTGGAATTCTGACAATATATTATTATTCTCAACAAAATTCCTAAATCAACCCAACCAACGTAATAATATATTACAACTACCTACGGCGATTCTATCAGCTCAATTAAGTGTAATATTAAAACTAAAGTGTAATACTCCAACTAAAGTCCTTTTAATAAACGAAAAAATTATCTTAGATGAAAGAAAAACAATAAGAATTGTAAATATGTTTCAGAATATGAAATAAATATCTACTTTAACTTTAGTTTTTTTTTGCACCTTCCCTACAGTGAAATCTAAAATACTCCCTGAAACCTGTACGAAATACTTCAATGTACTTCACGTACTTAAATCGACGTCGGAACCGGTATCGACTATTTTGAAGGTACTTGGAGCACACCCCAAGTTGACTTTGGAGACAGTAATGTTGCATCCTCGCCTGAGACCTGCTCCAATCATCTCAGTCGAATCAGACACGCAGAGAAGGCAAGCCTTCACCCTACCCGCCGGCAGTCGAAACACAGACTCCTGCTGATGTTGTGATAGATATCCCTACCGATTTGATTTCTTTAGTGGACCTTTCCATCCTTGGTGTACCATTTTATACGTACTATCAGGTTGGTTTGCACCTACTTCGTCTGATACCCCCCAGATTGACCTATTCAGCATGGGTGACTCAACCAGCTTGGTCAGCTACAGTCGACATAACTGGTCAATCCCATCAAGTCCTAGTCCTGTAGTCGTGTGTGCAATTCTTTAGTGTCAGAGATGAAAGACGGTATGGAGCAAAAGTCGCCGAGCCGTGATGGTGAAGTCGCCCAAAGTCACCGCATCATTATTTTAAATCGCCCAAAAAAGGCCTTTGGATTTTTTATTCATTAAAATTGTTGTTTTTACAACTTTAATGTAATATTAATTACAAAATAACAACAGCAGATAGAAGTAACACAAATTTATAATTTTGGTAGATTCGAAAAACAAAAAATACTCTTAATTATTTAGTAATGGAAGTGACTATTTGCACTTACGTGTACTTTTGTATTCGGGAAAGTTCCGCTTTTATGTACTACTATACAAATATATTCCCTGGCGGGAGGACAGTTATTGAAGTATCTAAAAGTCACACCTCTTCCTTCCAGAAAGTCTAATAAATTTTTGACGCTAATACACTTAAATAGATGTAATTACAAATAGTCACAGTCTTAAATAATTCACCCAGTCGCTTCCAACTATTTATTACGCACATTTTAATCTTTGTCTTTGTGCAATTGGTGGGATTAAAAATGAACATATTTCCAGATATAAACACGACGGCATTGAGCATACTTTGAGTTTGAGCGAAAAAATGCCATTGCGATCAATATCAGTTTGGACTTGTTCGGAGTTCAGTAAAGAGTTATTCGCGCAAAACTAGAACTTGAGACAGCAAATAGCCCAAAAGCGCCCAGCAAGAACTAAAAAATCCCCCAAAAAGTGCCTAGTCGCAGAGAGCCAAGTTTGGGTTATGTCAAAACCACCGTAAACTACAAGCTACGAGTAAGAAACTAAATGGAGTGGCCCTAGCGTGTAAAATCCATGTCCACGAGTGTGCCATACAAGTGCATAAAACGCCATGCATGGTGATGCGTTTGTTGGTGGTTTTCTAGCACAATACATTGTACGTTGCGGAGTATGGGCAGTTTAAGAAATTATCCAACGCTCAGGATGCACTTTTGAAGGAACTCCAGGTTTTAAAGAATAGAATTGATTAATACATTATTTAGACCACTTCTTTAGTATATAAAAAAACCATAATAATTGTAAATAATTATGTACATAATTTATGATAATTCTGTCTCGAAATAAAGAAGTTTTCTAATGTTCTAATGTTCTGATTGGGTTTTCATGGTGTTCTAAGCCAGCCCTATATGCTGTGATATTGCGTGATCTTTTTTTAGTGATTATCAAATGGGAGTTTTTCAGCAACAATAATTGATTACAGAACCGTTTGTTTGATTTAGTCTACAGAATCTAATCTCTACTGCGCGGGATTTCCAACTTTAGCTAGAAAGAATAAAAAAGAAAGGACTTAGGCGGATAGAAGGATGTCTACACATAACATTATCACTTATTAAGTTAGTTAAAACGGAAGGAAATATTTTAACATAGGAAAAATTATTTATTTCTTTGTTTTAAAGATCAAAAAATGAAGAAAGTAGAATGGGAAACAAAATATAATGAAAATGAATATTATTCGCATTTGAAACAAAAACCGATTTCAATAATATATTTCATAGCAACTGCAACTTGATATTGTTGTTGTAATTTTTGTAGACTCTCTCTATGTTTATCTTGCTTCTTTCCTAAAGTTTCGAGGGTATCATTGCAACGTTTTAATTCTTTTTTTATGTATTCTATGCGCTTCCCGACATTTTGTCGCGACTCAAATAAATCTTGCTTTACCAGAATTGGTCCAATTAATTCACCGACATTAATCTTTAATCGCCAACGGCCTATTAGCGTAATCTATTGTCAGCAGAAAACCAATTGGCGCCGCCGGTGGGAGAACCTGGGGATCATAAGAAAACACGATTAAATACATTTGTTGTAGTTGTTTGGATATTAAAAACGCATATAACTTAATAATTCTTAATGATGGTTCACACACAATCTTCAATTCGAACACCAGCACAGCAACCGACCTCACTATGGTAAAATCCTGTCTAGCTGTTATAGCGGAATGAACAACTTTTCATGATACAATGAGAAGCTCCCACAGGCATTCTATCACTAAAATCTCCACACCTCTAGATCCCAATAAAGCATTTCAATCAATTAGTAGAATCACTAAAAATGTTAACCATTCCGAACTTAATCGTAAGATATTGGGATAGCCAATTGCTCAAGGAACTACTAGCGAACAAATGATTACAACATACACGAAATAGCCTGCTCTCAAAGGGCTTAAAACACTGAAAATAAGCCAAAAACGGTTTAAAAAAGGATAAAGCTGGCAAAAGTTGATTTCCTCGATTATCTATCTACGTACGGTTTATGTGCGTCTCTTTAGTTTCAGGAGTCCTTGCCCAATATGTTTATATGTTTTTGCTCCGGTTATTGTAAAAAGACCAACCTTATTTCTTATATTTATCAATGATCTTTTATCTCGCACTTACAATCCTATTCATAGTTTCACCGACGACAGCACCCTTGACTTCACTTATTTTTTTGGTTCTGTAATGAATATATCTAATACCTTTAAACACTTTGGGTATTGAGATATCCAGTAACCTAAGCTGGACCGAACATATATTTTCTGTCGCCTAAAATGCGATGAAATGCCTGGGTTTTCTACAGAAAAGTAAGGCCTAGACTCGAATCTTAGAATAAAGAACTAGAGGAAAGGACATCATTCGGAAAAATGTAAGTATTTTGCTATATGTAGTAGAACCCAAGCGATGTGTGCGTTTCGACATGAAAGTAGTAAAATTATGCTTGTATACAGGAGGCCCCATACATACATTACATAGTAAAAAGATTATAAATAAAATCATTGAATAACTGCTTACCTGATTAAATGTTTCTGGTTTCGATTAATCAAAAAGTCTACCTCGTACAGTGACATCTTCGGAAATAACATTTGAAGCTTTATTGTTATATTTAGGGGACTCCGGAAGGACAACCTTATACTTATCGAAATTTATTTTTGGCAACTGTACAGAAAAAGGAAAATTAGGATTTAATTTCTGACATCGAGGTAAACCTACCTCAGCAATTATATTTGACTTAGGAAACCCAAGATCTTCCCCAGATGCAAGTTTTTTAAAAAAGGCCTCAGTATCCTCTGAAGCTTGCCGTTCTATTGCAGACATTTTGTCGATATCTTTGTCCGCTTGAATACGTTGGGCCTGGAGTGTTACTATAGTACGCAACACTGCAGTATAATCCTTATTTCCACGAAGTGCCAAGTGATCAGACTCAAAATGAAAAATCTTCAATATGGTCAATTACTTCCATTTAAATTTGCTGAAGAATCAAACTCAATGACGAAATGATATTTACAACTACATACAAGATGACTGAGAGATTTCCCATTTTGGTAATTTCTTCTCAGGGACATTACCATTTAAAAGAAAAATTAAATTAAATGACACGACATTTTTGCGGATTTGTTCGAAGCTTGTCTACTATATTATATCTATACTATGCCTATGGCCTTAAAAGCAAACGAACTAAAAGTAAGCGTGTTGTAACCGGAACAAAAGAACTAATCCCCCATAGTAAACCAAGTTCTTCATAGATCCTTCCACAAATATAGTCATTCCAAGTAAACTTTCTATTAAAAATAACTTCAAGGCCTCTTACGGAATCTTGAAAAGGAATAGCAGTGCCGTTTAAAACAACTGCAGGAAAGTCAACCATATTCAGAGATGTCCGTTTAACATCCAGACATTTTGACTTTTGTAGATTAAGATACAATATATTACTAAAAAAAAACAAAATAAACTTTTTATAAACTCGAGTGACGTGAGAAATATAACAAAATTTCTCAACACGATCAGAAACACTGAAAGAAAAACTAAACTCCTTTGGCTCTTCCTCAACAGCAGCACCAAAGGGTTAGTTTTTCTTTTGCTGCTGGACGCTTTCACATGAAAAACTGTCCAGGGACGAAGAAAGCGACTCAAGCACACTTGAAGTAGGGGGAATTTAGGCGGTCAAGACATATAAGCATCTCTAAGGGAACCTTAGGGTGACGCATAGAAGCTTAAGGTCACTAGAACAAGCAAACTGCGAGACCGAGCAAGGGACAGCGCAGAGCACGCGGACGATGGAGCCAGGAGTCCAAATTTCCGGATAGGTGGTCGCTAGAAAGGAGTCGACAATGCCAAAAACCTTGGACGAGGTTGAAGCAGCAGCCCCAGAAGGGCGATGTCGTGAGGCACTATTCTGAAGCGCAGTGGCTGCGGAGGGAACACGAACAGCACCGCGACGACGCAGTGCTGATTGATTTAGGAGAAATTCATATCCCTCAAACAAAATCTATACTATTCAGAATAGCTAAAGAAAATTGCGACAAATAAAAGAAAATGAACGGGCAAGAAATCCAACCTTCAACCTAGCTACGACGTTAACAACAGACCACGCAGGATTTGCACAAAATTATTTCTTCTCAAAAACGCCTAGACCAGGGACATATAAGTATATATTCTATGCCAGGGTGCTTAATATGACAAAATACACTTGCAGTACAGCACATACTAATGGAATGCAGCATAACTAGACACAACCCGCAGGGTAAGATACCACCCCTACAGGAACTACTCCACCCCCCAAATTTTACACTAATTAAAACAATATTTCAAAAGCACAACATGTACCAACAATTTAAACACACAAAAAAGCAGTCTTCTTTTTTTTTAAATTAAAATAGTTTATAATAAAAACTATATTGTAAATATTTAGAATTAAATAAGGTTAAATAATAAAATGTAAATGTAATAAGGCGGTATATGGTTTTACATCTAAATCAATGAATAATTGAAATCAACATTGAAGAAAAAGTTTTGTGATGCATTTTGTCTATTAAATATTTATATTGCAATGAGAGAAATGGCAATTTATTTTAAATAACAAAAACTAATCCAAACAAAGCAGATTTTCTAGTTTATAATTTTCAAATATTAGCAGTTCAAAGGTTTTCGGCTGGTAAATTTACTGGTTGAAGTATTAAATAATCTAATTGCAAAACCTTAACAATTGAAGTGTTTTAAAATACATGTCAAGTCGACGGCGGTAGTTTTAAAGGTTATGTTTCAAAGTCACTAAATAAATAAAGTGGAAATGGTTATAGCTATAGGTTTTGAAGGTAGTGCAAATAAGTTAGGTATAGGAATAATTAAAGATGGCGAGGTACTTGCTAATGTACGAAAAACATATATTACTCCTCCGGGAGAAGGTTTGTGAAATCGGCATATCAAGAGCTCACTGCTGAACATTATTTCCGTAGGATTTCTTCCAAAAGAGACTGCTCAGCATCACCGAACTAAGATTTTGGATCTCTTAAGAGAAGCACTGCAATTAGGGAAAGTAACTCCGTCCGATATTGATGTCGTGTGCTATACCAAAGGGCCAGGAATGGCACCGCCACTTCTGACAGTTGCTATTGTAGCTAGAACTTTGGCACAAATTTGGAATAAACCAATTTTAGGAGTAAACCACTGCATAGGACACATCGAGATGGGGCGCTTTATTACATCATCCAAAAATCCAACTGTTCTGTATGTTAGCGGGGGGAATACACAAGTCATTGCCTATTCAATGAAGCGCTACAGAATTTTTGGGGAGACGATAGATATTGCTGTAGGAAATTGTTTGGACAGGTTTGCAAGAATTATTAAATTATCAAATGATCCCAGTCCGGGGTACAATATTGAGCAAATGGCCAAAAAGGGCGAAAAGTATCTTAAGCTTCCTTACACGGTAAAAGGTATTTTTTCTTGTTCAGTATTATCCAAAGCATTTATGCAGTTACTTTTTCAGGCATGGATGTCAGTTTTTCAGGGCTCTTGTCACAGATAGAAAAAGAGGCGAATCCTAGCAAGTTCAAGAAGTCAAACAAGACATCGAATGTAAAGTTCTCGGATGAAGATCTGTGTTTTTCCTTACAGGAAACTATTTTCGCAATGCTGGTAGAAACTACAGAGCGAGCTATGGCACATTGCTGTTCAGAAGAGGTAACTTGCAGTAGATATACAACTGACGACATTAATTTAGATTCTTAGGTGCTAATCGTCGGCGGTGTTGGTTGCAACGAGAGATTGCAGGAAATGATGAAGATTATGTGTGAGGAACGAGGAGCTAAACTGTTCGCAACCGATGAAAGATTTTGCATCGATAATGGCCTAATGATAGCTCATGCAGGCGCAGAAATGTTCCGATCGGGCACAAGAATGATGTGGGAGGAGGCAACAATAACACAACGATACCGCACAGATGAAGTCTTAGTCACATGGAGAGACGATTGAATAAAACTTTTGATTTGGCTTAACTAATAATTTTACTGCAATTTACAATTCAACATTTTCATACAAGTTTGGACTAGCAGGTTTTCCCAAGCCCATCGTTATGTTAACTGTGGGCGTCTCACCGTCCTTAGCAACCCGACAACATTTCTCTCTATTGGACTTAAAGTGAAGTTTTATTTTCGGATTTAAATCGCCAGTTTCTTCAATAACGAATTCTCTGAGCAAAGGTGGCAGTTCAACCGTTTGAGGAACAACTTTCTCCTGAAGCTTCGAGGTTATTTTGCAGTACTCGGCCTCCTGGTCTTTGGGAATCAATTTGTAGTCAGCCTTGTACGAAGTGCTTAATATTGTTACTGGATTGGGAGAAGTGTTTCCCCGAAACGTTTTCTCTACTGTAACTTTAACTTTTCGAACATCCTGCAAATAATTTCACTTGAAATAGAAACAAAAACTTATTTATCTTCGCTTACTTCGTTTGGCAATGCTTCAACTTTTAAGATCTTCATAAAACATGGCTCAGGATACCTTTCAAACATACTGCGGACGACTATCCGCCCAACACCGAAGTTTTTTAAGTTGCCTACTATTTCCCATAGCGTTTTCCCTTTAAAATCTGTTTTCCTACCGATGTACTTGATCGCCGACATTCCTCGGGTGTCCAGTTTCCAGTTAACTAAATTCTAGGTTAGCTGTCAGTTTTGTGTCATTTTTATTTACTCATGTCTTACTCATTACTTGATTGTTAGGTGGCAGCACGAGCTCATTTTTAAATGAGAATTACAATAATTTTTCTTATTCCTAAAATGGGATTGACGACTTGCAGTATATTCGTTTAGTATTATTGGTATAAATAGTAAAAACGCAAAAAAAAGAGTAGATATGTAGTTGAACTATTAAAGGTTTGATAACAACTGCCATCTAGTTTATGAGTAGACCACCTACCCTGTGATGGTTCTCATCTTTGCTGGTTTTGTATTCTTAAAAACAATATTTCTAGTTTCATAAATTTCCGTTAGGTAGTTATAGTGTCGGTAACTGTAATGGAACGGAATTTAGAATAAAGAATCTAAGGAACAGAACGAAAAAAAGTCTTAAAAAATTAATTGATTCCTTGAAATCATACACTCTTGTCATAATATTAATTGACCCAACGCACACCTGACTCTAAATTTGTTCCCTCAAGCCGGTTTTGGGATGTGAGCCTGACTTACGCTTAAGATATTTTGCTCCTCCGACTCAATTTTATGGCAGAATGCGAATTGAGTAAGTATTGGTTTGATTGTTCAGAAAGCGACATTCTGCGACATTTCAAAAACCTGTGCTAAATATCCAATAAGTACTTATATTTGTGTTCTGAACGCGAAATATAGAAATCATTTCGGTGGAAAAATGTTAGGAAGCAATTACAGTTTCCTGCGATCCTTTACCTGAAATATTTTCTTCTTAATTACCGATCCCTAAATTACATGACCGACCCAAATTAAACCGAACTTAGTTTGAATTGAGTTCACAATTTGGGTCTATTGTTACATGACCGTATTTAAAATTGAAACTTGAAATGTTTCATAAGTTTGTTTGCCATCAGTTCGGTATAAATTTAAAACGAGTACAATTGATTTATATAATTATGCGTTTCTGCATCTTAGAATTGGACAACATAACTTCAAAAAAATGTTTTGCTTATAAAGATTATCGCGACTGAAATTTTCAAACCGAACTCGGTTGACTTTCTTTCAATTAATTGAATGAAATGTTCTTGATTTTCGTTTAGTAAATGTCTTTGGCGCTTATCACTGGTGGGGGCGTAATAAGATGTCGAGGACCTGTGCTAGTAGCAGATAATGGCTTCTGCGCTTACTGCTGGTGGAGGTGCAAAAAGATGATGAAGACTATTTAGCTTACCACTGGTGTGGGCTAAGATAGTCTGAAGTAATACACACTTTAGAATTGAACAATATTCTGAATTTATTCTTTACTTACATCGATTTATATATATATATATATATTTATTGATTATTTAGCAATTTTTTAACTTTCAACGTATTTATAATTGTATGCCTGTTTAAAATTATTAAAAGAGTGGTCAGCAAAAGTTCATTGTGCTGTAGAGCTTGTGACGTCAAGTTGACTGCAGGGGATTCAATGCCAGGGAAATGACCTCTTGTTTTGCATGGGCTGCACTTTTCTTGGTTACGATTTGTTGTAGGACTCACACACCACAACTGTATTCGCGTGCCTGTGGCGAAAGAAGGTTATGTATTCCTTCTTTCAGGTCTGCCACAAATAAAAAGAAAAAAAAACGAAAGAAACAGATAAAACGAAGAGCAACAGGTCTGGTGTCACCTGTTCCTGCTAGCCGCGCTGAACTGTCATGAACATGTGTAGCATACAACATAATTATCTATATTATAATATTCTTTTGTATCCTTTTATTAAACCCTATAATAGTAAAATATTGAATTATTGAATATTGAATATGGCAAATTAATTTTAGACCGTAGTTTATGAATTCTCACATACCATTGTAAATAATCGTTGTTAAAATCACACTTAAATATTAAATATCACAGTAGTTGTATATCACAGATAAGAATTTAGTTATCACAGAGAGCAACACAGTTTTGTTTAAGGAGTTAGCAGTTAGTTGGTAGTAAAAAGCTGTAAAGACTGAGACGAAGTATCGAAAATGTAAATTGTGAAGTAAATAGGCATATTATTTTAATCAAAAATAATTGTATCAACCACAATAAATGGTGACCCCGACTAAAATATAATTGCAAAGTTAGCACAAATAATTTATATTTGTTGTGCATCTCAATTTGGATCGTGCTTCCCAATTACAGATTTAGTGACCTGCTCGATATTGCACAGCAGAATTCCCGAAGTGTTACAGCAAATTTCTGTGAGCCATAACAGAATCAACATATTACACCTGGAAAAAACCGGTCATAAATATTGTTTGGCAATATTCTAAAAAGATTTTGCAAATTTGGTAATTTAACCGCAACATAAACAAAGTAAGACATGTTTAGTAAATTTCGATTTGCATTGGAAATCTTGTTCCTTTTGCCTTGCTAAATCAATCATACTATAAAAATACATCACATACATACATTCAGTTGAAAAAATGAATTTCAAAGGAAACAACTATTGAAAGGTTATGCAAGAAATTTTTAATAATTTGCTGATATAAAGTGACACAACGTTTTCCTTTCCGTGCGCCATATTGTGAAACATTTGTTGGAAGAACTAATTACGTAATTTTTAAAAATGAATGATAACAATACAGATAATAACCAAACTGCCAAAACTAACAAACTCACACAAAATGCAGACCAACATTCGGCGTTCAATACTAATCAAATACCTTCTACATCTCGAAGTCGAGAAGGCTTCGGTGAAGCATCTTTTTTATCATTAAAAATACCTCCATTTTGGAATAATAGGCCTGAACTGTGGTTTTTACAAGTAGAAACACAATTCAGGATCAAAAACATAACGGCTTCAAATACCAAGTATGATCATTTGGTCTCTTCTTTAACTCCAGAGACGTTGGAGCTGGTAGCAGACATCCTTCTACAACCTCCTACCCAAAACAAGTATGAGACATTAAAAAGTACGCTACTAACAAGAAGCCAAGACACTGAAAAAAACGGTTAGATGCTCTCTTGCATAAATTAGAACTTGGTGATCTAAGACCATCTGAATTATTTCGACAGATGGAATCATTAGCAGGTACAAATAGTTTGGTCAACAGATCCTTGCTTAACAAATTGTGGTTGAATAAACTACCTAACTCCCTCCAGGCTTGTGTTATCCCAATCGAAAGTTCGCATTCGCGGGAAGAATTGTTTGCAATTGCAGATAAAATTTACGATTCAACTTCTAAGGCTAACATAGCTAATATATCACATAGGCAGACTCCCTGCGTACCTGATCTAATTATAGCAGCTATAGAAGGTTTATCAGAGAGAATAAGGAAGTTGGAAGCCTCCAAAAATAAAAATTATCCTTACACTTTCAATAAACGACAAAGCCGATCAAAATCCCGTTCTAATTCCCATTGTACTTTTAGTCGTCAAGAATCTCCAGACCAAAAAAACTAAGAAACGTGACCTCGTCAGCGGCACCGAAGTTTTCCAAACTGTCACGCCGCCTTTTTATTTTTGACAAACGCACAAAAATAAATTTTCTTATTGATACAGGCAACTTCCTAAACTGTGCAATAAAACAGAATTTTTCTTAATCACGGCAAACGGATCATACATAAATACTTATGGATTTCAGCTTCTCACAGTTATTTTAAATTTAAAATGAGATTTCGAGCATACCTTTATTATAGATGCGGTTGATTACGCAATTATCGCAGCAGATTTCCTTTATGCTTATCAGTAGATATTCGTGAACGGTCAATCCGACATAAGGAAACTAATATCTCTACCGTAGGAATCATAAGATATGCCGATGCTTGCATCCCTAAACTGTATTCAATTAAAGGTGAGTTCGGCTCAATTTTAGATCAATTTCCAGAGCTTAAAGCTCCACCAAATTTCAACACCCCAATTAAACATAATGTCGTCCATAAAATAATAACTAATGGCCCACTTCCAGTTCCTCGTCCCGGAGATTAAATGTTAAAAAATTTCAAGCCGCGAAGGATGAATTCCAGCATATGCTCAAGTTGGGCGTAATAAGGCCATCATCTTCTTCCGTTTGCTCTCCTTTACACATGGTACCCTGTAATGTAGACACTTGCCATGCACTAGAATTATTATTGTTAAAACCAAATTTTGAATTCGAGTTCGTTTCGCGTAAGTTCCATAGTTAAAACAACAAATTTACTAATTAATAAATTAATTTCCGAATTCTTAGAAGTTAGGATAAATAAAACAAAGTAACTAGTAAGCATAATAGAAATTTAATTTGAATTCAATAAAAGAAAATAATCGTAATTATAAGAAAAATAACTCTAATAAAAGAAATATAATTTCTAGAATTACTTAATGAAATAAAAAATATTAAAACTACGTTAAACAAAATTATAAATGAATGCTGTAGTTGTCCTAAAAGAAAAACAAAATGAATACATGATCGAATGCATCAACAAACGTTACAAATGTTGAGAACATAATACGACCAGTGAAAATAGAGGGAAATTATTTAGTGCCTCAGCGCATGATCTGAAATGCATTTCCGGCAAATGATCTGCTTTTTTTTTCTTCAGGACACAGCGAAGTAGTAAAAACGTCAAAGTTGTAAGTGTCGTCAAAGAAAAGGCGTATTACTGATATTTTAAATTTTAAATCCTCAGTACAGAGGCATTAATAAAGTCCATCGGAACCAGTGTGCTTTCGAGGGAAAATAATACAAGGGAGAAATTGCATGCAGCATTATTGGGGCAACTAAAACAAGACAGAAACTACAACAGCAACTACAGCAAATCATAAACCAGCGCTATCATTGCAAAAATCAGGAACGAAGAAATTCATCTAACAAGACTCTCCACGTGGACATCAAACATCCAAAAAAACAAGTAACAAGTAGCTTAATCTAACAAATAAATAACCAAAAACTTGCAAGTAAAATAATAATAAATACTAACCTAACAATAGTGAAATTATATATATAGTGAAATTTAGATAAATTTGTACGTAGGACGGCCGTAGGGTAAAACTTCGTAAAATTATAAATTACAAATGGATTTCGGAAATGTGAATTAATTAAAAAAAAGTCATATTTAAAAAGCTTTCATCTTTCGGTTAGAAAGTAACTTTTCTTTCTTCCAAAAATAAAAATAATTAAGTGTAAACCAAGATTACCCTAGACGCTTGGTTACATTTCTGGGAATAACTTCTACATCGTAAAATGTGGTCCGCATATATTTCTTAATAGTTATTTGAAAATCGGTAAATTTCTCTGTTTCTTGTTGAAAACACATTTTATAGTCGCACTTGTCCACTTTAATATTTAAGTAAGTAAGCACTTTATAGAATATCTCATAAGCATTTTAACTGCATCTGTTTTAGGGTTCCGTAATAACTGGTAACTATTATAGTTTCGGTCTATCCGCCCACCCGTCAGCTCTCCCATCCTTTCATTTATATACCTATCAAAATGAATTTTAGTATACGGACGTAGGCTAACGACCCATAAAAAGAAATAATTAAATTGTTGGAAGAACAACTTTTGGACCGTTCTCATAGAGTGAAAAGCGTACTGAAAAATTGTTTACCCCATTGAGAGGGATGTCTTTAGACAGGTTTATAATTTTAAGAAGTTTTACCCTACGGCCGTCCTACGTACAAATTTATCTAAATTTCACTATATATATAATTTCACTATTGTTAGGTTAGTATTTATTATTATTTTACTTGCAAGTTTTTGGTTATTTATTTGTTAGATTAAGCTACTTGTTACTTGTTTTTTTGGATGTTTGATGTCCACGTGGAGAGTCTTGTTAGATGAATTTCTTCGTTCCTGATTTTTGCAATGATAGCGCTGGTTTATGATTTGCTGTAGTTGCTGTTGTAGTTTCTGTCTTGTTTTAGTTGCCCCAATAATGCTGCATGCAATTTCTCCCTTGTATTATTTTCCCTCGAAAGCACACTGGTTCCGATGGACTTTATTAATGCCTCTGTACTGAGGATTTAAAATTTAAAATATCAGTAATACGCCTTTTCTTTGACGACACTTACAACTTTGACGTTTTTACTACTTCGCTGTGTCCTGAAGAAAAAAAAAGCAGATCATTTGCCGGAAATGCATTTCAGATCATGCGCTGAGGCACTAAATAATTTCCCTCTATTTTCACTGGTCGTATTATGTTCTCAACATTTGTAACGTTTGTTGATGCATTCGATCATGTATTCATTTTGTTTTTCTTTTAGGACAACTACAGCATTCATTTATAATTTTGTTTAACGTAGTTTTAATATTTTTTATTTCATTAAGTAATTCTAGAAATTATATTTCTTTTATTAGAGTTATTTTTCTTATAATTACGATTATTTTCTTTTATTGAATTCAAATTAAATTTCTATTATGCTTACTAGTTACTTTGTTTTATTTATCCTAACTTCTAAGAATTCGGAAATTAATTTATTAATTAGTAAATTTGTTGTTTTAACTATGGAACTTACGCGAAACGAACTCGAATTCAAAATTTGGTTTTAACAATAATAATTCTAGTGCATGGCAAGTGTCTACATTACATTCTCCTCATTGTTGGGTAAAAAAAAAAATTTTAAATTTTTTTTTTTTTTTTGAAAACGCAAGGAACTCTGCAACGTAACTAGGGTCACACCTCGAGATGTAGTGGTGGTTATAATTTGCTACGTTCTCAGGATACTTGATTAGTATAGGCTGAGACAATAAGGCAATAGCCAATTATAGACTGTTTAAAATTAGTCAAGGACTAAGTGAACACGTAATTTGTTAGAAATTTATTTATTTATACCTTTGTGATTATATAGATCGATCAAATATTTTCATTATTTTTCTTTTCTTAAATTTAAATGCGTCAGTGAATCGTTAGGTTCCTTTATGTGTATACATATACCTTTCTTCTTCTTTTTTTGAAATAGTGAGCTCCCAAAAGCTAAAACTATTCAGAATTCTTATATGAAATGTCTGTCTTTTTGAATATAATTCCTAATACCTAAATTAACTATATAACGAGCATTAACATCGTTGGTTATTTATCTTATACATACGTACGTTGAGTGAAGATTCCTTTTAATTTGTTTTTTTTTTTTTTTTGAAGTGGTTGTATAAATCCTAATGCGAGAACTCAATGTAGACCTAGATATTTACTAAGAATCTTTATTCTTTTATTCACGTAAGTACCCCTTAACAGCTAAGAAAATTTCAAAAAATTTCATTAATTCTTAACTAATTGATAAGTAATTTCAGTACTTAATCTCTTCTATCATAATATTATAGAACTTAAATATGTTTAAAGTCTTTTATATGCCACCATCCAACGTCATTGCCTACTTCATCTGACAGACGGTATACTAAATCTGATTTCTTATCTATTACTATGCATTTAACATACTTAGGTGCCAATTTGGAAGAAAAATGTTGTGTCGCATCAGATAGAACATAATTACGTTTGTATACGACATCGCCAATCTTGAAATTAAAATGACTTTTATTTTTGTCGAAATATCTTTTATTTTTGTTATATGCTTCGAGTATTCTCCTAGAAATGTCATCGTAGATCAGTTCTAGTTTAGAAAGGAATTTGGTTCTAAATTTTATTGGAGGATCTTCAATGGCGTCATATAGAGAGTAGTCGGAAGCCGAGAATGTGAACTCTCTACCAAAATTTAAAAAAAACGGCGAGTATCCCGTGATACTATTAACAGCTGTTCGGAGTGCAACTGTAATATGACCTATTTCGCGGTCCCATATCCTGTGATTGTCAGTAACATACGACCTAAGTGCACTACCAATCACTTTGTTCCATCGTTCGGAAAAGTTATTGCGAGGATGGTACCTACAATTCAACCAAAACTTTCTGATGCCATAGGTCTCGAGTAAATTACGAAATTCCTTTGAATCAAATTGCCGGCCGTTGTCAGTGATGACAATTTCAGGAACACCGTATTCTAAGAAAATTCTATTCTCTACGATTTCCGACACCTTTTTGGCGGTGGCTTCACGAATGGGGAATAAACATGGCATTTTTGTGAGCCAATCGCAAACGACAAGGAGAAAATTATTACCTTTTGTTGATCTTGGAAAGGGACCTATGAGATCAACTGCAATCATCTGCCAAGGTCGGTTAGCTTGCTTAAATTTTCCGAATAGACCAAAGGGTGATTTGGTCGTTGGTTTTGACTTCAAACAAGTTTCACAACGTTTTACATATTTTGCAATATCACCAGCCATGCCCGGCCAGTAATAGCGTTCGGCTACACGCTGTTGAGTTTTATGAGCTCCTAAATGAGCTGCAATTGGGGAGTCATGGCATTCCTTTAATACATCCAACCGTTTTGATTCAGGAACCACCAGCTTCCATTTTTCCTCGGTAATTCGCCTTAAATTAAATTTATGTCTGATAAATAATTTGTTCTCACTTATTTTCCAGTTATTCATTTCTTCAGGACTCTTCCTTATCTTTTCAATCATCTGTAAAAACCAATCGTCCTGTTCTGTGGGGACACATTCAATAAGACTAACTTCGGGAATTCTTGAGAGGGCATCCGGTACTACATTATTTTTTCCTTTGACGTATTTTATTTCGAAATCGAATTGTTGTAGACGAAGAATCCAACGAGCTAGGCGGCCAGTAACATTTTGTTGCCGGAACAACCATGTTAAGGGGGAGTGGTCAGTCAAAATATAAAATTTATACCCCTCGAGAAACCCACGCAATTTTTCAATAGTGAAAATTATGCTAAGGCATTCCTTTTCGGTTACTGTATAGTTTAGTTCTGCGCCTCTTAACTTACGACTTACGTACGCTACTGGGTGCTCTGCATCATCATTATCCTTTTGGAAAAGTACCCCGCCTACAGCGTGATTTGATGCGTCGCATTGAACAAAAAATGGCTTTTTAAAGTCTGGTGAAACTAAGACTGGTGTTTTTACAAGTACTGATTTAAGTTCCAGAAAGGCTTTTTCGGCGTCGGGAGTCCATTTGAGTGGTTGACGTTTTTTGGTTCCTTTTGTAAGGTCATGGAGAGGCGAAGCTGTTTCCGCAAAGTTTGGTACAAATCTCCTATACCAGGAGACCAATCCTATAAATCTCTTCATTTCCGTATAATTTGTTGGACGAGGAAAATCAAGCATGGCTTGGACTTTTTCCGGATCTGTACGTAAGCCTTTACAATCTACTATGAAACCCAAGTATTTTAAATTTGTTCGGAAGAATTGACATTTATCTCTATTAATTGTAAGGTTAGCTTTGAATAATACATCGGCTACTCGTTCTAATGTTTTTATGTGCTCTTCGAATGTTTCAGTTGCTATTATTAGGTCGTCTAGATAAGTGAAGACATCCTGGGCAGTTGGTCCGAATAAGTTGTCCATCAAACGTTGTTGAGTGGCTGGGCTGTTAGTAAGTCCAAAGGGCATTACTACGAATTGCCATAGTCCATTTCCAGGCACAGAAAAGGCTGTTTTTTCTTTTGCTCTCTGAGTCAATGGGATTTGCCAAAAGGCGTCTTTTAAATCAATGGACGATAGATATTTGGTTTTGTTAAGCCGACTAAGGATTTCGGATATTCTAGGGAGCGGATAGGAACATTTCTTGGTAACCGCATTAAGTTTTCTACTGTCAATGCAAAGTCGATCCTTGCCATTTGATTTTTTTACGAGTATTGCCGGTGAACACCACGGACTAATAGACGGTTCGATCACCCCTAGTTTTTTCATTCTATCTAGTTCTTTCGCTAATCTAGCTTGGATAGCAGGAGAAACCTCGTATCCTCTTTGTACTATGGGAAGTGAGTCGCCAGTGTCTATATCGTGGAAAATTAGATTTGTTCTCCCTAACTGTTCGCGATCCAATTTTTTAAATTTCTGAAGACACATTTTAATCGCAGTCATTTGTTCCGATGAAGGGGTAAGGATTCCGATTTCTTCATCCGCTACTTCCTTGCTAACAGAAAAATTGTAACATGCCCACTCTAACTCATTTTTCCTTTCTAAAATTATTTTAAAAGCCTCCCACATATCTACACCGAAAATAAAATTATGTTTTAAAGCGGGCACTGCTAACATCTTAACAACCTTCAGTTGATTTTTAAATTCAACGGGAACGTTGTAGTACCCAACTATTTCATGACGCGAATTATCTACGGTTTTTATAGTAGAAGAGGAGATCTTTTGTAACGAAAGTCCGAGAGTATTTAATAATTTTATGCCGCCAATACCTACAATAGACCTTGTAGCACCTGAATCTAAAAGGCCTTTGATTTCCTTACCTAAGATTCGCACCGTAAGGTATGGACGAACATCATCTGAGAAATTTAGTATGATGGGTTTTGTGGACCGTAATTTGGAGCGACACCGGTCCACATGGGAACCGCTCCAACTTTGTTTTCCGCATCCGCATATATTATTTTATCTTCATCTTGTCTTTGACTTAATGAGGGTTGATACCTATGATTTGGGTTTCGTATTTCCTTTCCGGAAATATCTTCATTGTAAGTCACAATTTCATCTCTTAGTTTATCGATACATTCTGTTTTTGTTGTGGGACGATTAAGGTTTGTGAAACCGCGATTTGTGTTATGCGCCACTTCAACACTATTTACTTTATTTGGGTTTTCTTCTCTTACCCGAGTATTGTGAATTATATTGCCTTTGGAAAACCGATTTTCACTCCAATTAGTAAATGGAGTTTTATTACGGTTAAAACTTTGTTGTCTATCGTTAGGACGATTTGACTGAATACTATGCCCAGCAGGGAAATTAAATGGTTTAGTTTCTTTACGTGATAGAATTTGATTATTAAAACGAGTATGTCTTGGCGAGTCTTGTCTAAAATAATTTATATTACTTGAGCGATTATGTGCATGGTCACGATATTTGTACGAAGGCGATATAACATCAATCTGCTGTCTATTTTCAGTATCACTATTTGCGCGAGCTTGCATTTCACTGACTTCGATTCTTCTACAAGCGTCCTCTAAGCTATCTACTGAGTTAAATTCTACCAGCGCTAAGGCTCTAATGAATTTAGGCAGCAAATTATTTCTTATTATTTTAATTCTTTCTCTTTCTGACGGAATTCTAGGCAGTCGTAGAAATTGGTCTTCCATTAGAGAAATGTATTGGACAATCGTTTCAGTTGGTTTTTGCCTACGATTTTTGAGGAATTCAAGTAAACTGTCACTTTGTAACAATGGTTCAAATTCTTTTAGAAATCGTCGAACAAAGTCTTGATAGTCTATAAAGGTCTCGCGTTTTCTGCGGTACCATCTTAACGCAGAACCGTCTAGGAGATCTGAAATTGAATTCAAAAGGTCTGGTTCGCTAACTTGTCTCGACCGAGAATAGTCAGCAACACGTTGCAAAAAACAAGAAGCTGAATCCTCATTATCCCCAGTAAATCTTAAACCCCATTTATAGAGAGCTGGTGGTGACCTTGGGATCGAAAACCGATCAAGTCCAAATCCAACTTTGTTGAATTCGGGTTCTGACGTATTCATTTGTGTTTCAGGAATGTGGTGTGAATTAATTTGTTCTTTAGGACATTTGGACTTATTCAATAAATTTTTATGAGATTCAAGATTTTGGATTATTTTGGAGGACGTTGACGAGTTTAGGTTTAGATTATCAAGTCTGTCGCCAATTTCACTTTGGTTTGGATCGATTTCAATTAATTTCAACTTCCATTGCTTATATTGTGCAACTTCCAGTTTCTTTAACAAGTTCTCTGAACTTGTCATCAAGGACACTCTTAAGGAATTTATTTCTTCATTAGTTGTTTCAATTCTTTTCAATCTGTTTAACAGAAACCCCAATCTCACTGCTAAAACTTCACTATAAAAATTGTCACTAACCGAACAATCATCACTAAACTCTTTCAATAGGTCTTCGCATAATATCAGATCCTCTTCTGGTTCAAGATAAGACTTAATTGCAAGGTTAGAAGGATCACTATTAGATTCTTTCTTTAGTTGCTTAACCCACCATAAGCATCTACCTTCTATTGTGTAGTTCTCAGGGGCAATGTTACGACATCGCATCTCGTATTTAATCTCTGAATCAGAACAAAAACTGGCAATTTGATCAAAAGACATTTTAAACAATAATTCTCGAATGACAGATTGATTCAGCGTAAATGAAGGATTCTCTAACGAACTTATTTAGCTATTTACTAATTATTAATTGGATTAAAACGTTAGACGTTAGCAAAAGAAATTGAATGGAGCACTTAAATATCTGTTTGTTTACTTGCGATGACTTGTGTTTTATGTTTAAAAGCTATAAATGCGTACACGATATACCCGTAACACGTATACACGTTCAATTATGATATTTAGCAATAGACTTTCTTGAGAAAAGTTTCTAATTATGCCTTCTGTTTTTTTTAAGAATAATAGCATCTTAGGAATTACTGATGTTGATTAGTACACTTAGGTCACGGATATCACTTTTGGACACTTGGAATTGGTCTTGACGTCGGTATTTCTTTCGATTATCTCCAATAATCCTAATTAAGCGCGAAAATAAAGCATATATGTTATTTCGCTATAAGAACTAAATACTCTAAGTCGTAACACTATTGAGGATAACTCTGTCTCCTCCGTAATTTATGTACACTTATCCACTTTATGCTTGGGTATTTGGTGATAATTTTTATTTTGAGAAGTTATATTATAGGGGCAAATAAAACTAACACTACTTGTAAGAAATGGTATTTGAAAACTAACCTTTGCACCACTTTGACCATGATAAGTGAAGGCCACATAGCACTAATATACGGTACTAATATACTGAGTAACTGCATGCAATGGATGTTTACAAATGCTGACTTCTCGTTTGTAAGGTGCGAAAACTTTTGATCACTCACTATCCACGTGAATCAATACAATATGGATGAAATCAAGTATTAGAAATATAATTATAAATTTCCTTTTAGCATTTTTTACTTGTTCACTTTAGGTTCTGTATATGAACTTATTATCACCTTAAAAAAAATTGATTTTGATTTAATAACTTTTCCTTAGTTTTCTGCTCGGCTAGAAATCACTACGTGCTCGAGATAAGACACAACTGGTAATTTATTAGACTTAGACTAAAACTTGACTGACCTTCCGAATAGAGACATAAACACTTGCGATGCACTAAATTTCGAATTTGGTTCAGAGATTTTACACTGTTAAAATTTCTTTTGGAATTTTTCTTTTCAAATGTTTGTCGATTTGTAAATTAACCTTTTGATTTTAATGGGTTTTGATTTAGCTATGATTTATTTAAATAAAGATATTGAGCATTTAATATTCAAAAATTGATAGGGAGGATCCCGGTTGAGCCCCCAGAAATGTAACCAAGCGTCTAGGGTAATCTTGGTTTACACTTAATTATTTTTATTTTTGGAAGAAAGAAAAGTTACTTTCTAACCGAAAGATGAAAGCTTTTTAAATATGACTTTTTTTTAATTAATTCACATTTCCGAAATCCATTTGTAATTTATAATTTTAAGAAGTTTTACCCTACGGCCGTCCTACGTACAAATTTATCTAAATTTCACTATATATATAATTTCACTATTGTTAGGTTAGTATTTATTATTATTTTACTTGCAAGTTTTTGGTTATTTATTTGTTAGATTAAGCTACTTGTTACTTGTTTTTTTGGATGTTTGATGTCCACGTGGAGAGTCTTGTTAGATGAATTTCTTCGTTCCTGATTTTTGCAATGATAGCGCTGGTTTATGATTTGCTGTAGTTGCTGTTGTAGTTTCTGTCTTGTTTTAGTTGCCCCAATAATGCTGCATGCAATTTCTCCCTTGTATTATTTTCCCTCGAAAGCACACTGGTTCCGATGGACTTTATTAATGCCTCTGTACTGAGGATTTAAAATTTAAAATATCAGTAATACGCCTTTTCTTTGGCGACACTTACAACTTTGACGTTTTTACTACTTCGCTGTGTCCTGAAGAAAAAAAAAGCAGATCATATGCCGGAAATGCATTTCAGATCATGCGCTGAGGCACTAAATAATTTCCCTCTATTTTCACTGGTCGTATTATGTTCTCAACATTTGTAACGTTTGTTGATGCATTCGATCATGTATTCATTTTGTTTTTCTTTTAGGACAACTACAGCATTCATTTATAATTTTGTTTAACGTAGTTTTAATATTTTTTATTTCATTAAGTAATTCTAGAAATTATATTTCTTTTATTAGAGTTATTTTTCTTATAATTACGATTATTTTCTTTTATTGAATTCAAATTAAATTTCTATTATGCTTACTAGTTACTTTGTTTTATTTATCCTAACTTCTAAGAATTCGGAAATTAATTTATTAATTAGTAAATTTGTTGTTTTAACTATGGAACTTACGCGAAACGAACTCGAATTCAAAATTTGGTTTTAACAATAATAATTCTAGTGCATGGCAAGTGTCTACATTACAACCCAAAAAAGATCCCACCGACTGGCGACCATGTGGAGACAATCGCCAACAAAATGCCGTGACACAATTTGATAAATATCCACTACCAAATATTCAGGATTGTACAATTATTTTGCATGGGTGTACTATATTTTCTAAAATAGACCTAGTCCATGCATATCACCAAATACCCATAGCGCCCGAAGACATCTTTAAAACGGCAGTAACAGCTCCATTGGGCCTATTTGAATTTTTAAGAATGCCTTTCGGAGTTAAAAATGGTGCACAGACCTTTCAGCGCCTTATAAATTATGCACTTTCTGGTCTAGATTTCATATTCGTTTATTTAGATGACATCCTAGTCAGTAGCAAGTCGCCTGATGAGCACAGGATACATCTTAAAACATTATTTAGTAGGCTAAAGAAGTATGGAATAAGCATTAATGCGGCTAAGTGGATTTTAGGCTTTTCGGAACTAGAATTCCTGGGTTATAAAACCAGCAAGGAAGGAATTTGTCCTTCAACGGACCGAGTTAAGGCTATTAGCGAATTCCCAACACCTATATCTATCAAACAACTACAACGTTTCCTAGGGATGATCAACTTTTATTATCGTTTTATTCCCGGCATAGGATGCACAGCAATGCCATTATATGATCTGTTGAGGAATCGGCCTAAAGGTAAAAAACAGAAGAATTTTTCCTGGTCGTCAGATTCCGATGAGGCCTTCAATAAACTGAAAATCGATTTACAATCCTCGACCATGCTAGTTCACCCAAATCCGCATGCAAAGTTGAGTATCATGGTTGATGCTTCCAACTCTGCAATAGGAGCCGTCCTGCAGCAATGTAATGAGGATCGATGGAAACCTCTCAGTTTCTTTTCAAAGAAACTTCGCCCCACAGAACAAAAGTACTCCACTCTTGACAAGGAGTTACTCGCTATGTACAATGTGTTGAAATTCTTCCGGTATGCGGTAGAAGGCAAAGACTTTACAATCTTCACAGATCATAAGCCTTTGACAAACGCCATCTGCTCCAAAACGGAAAAATCACCACGCCAAACACGGCAACTAGATTATATAGCACAATTCACTAACGATATACGTTATATAAATGGTACTAAGAACGTTGTAGCTGACGCGTTATCTAGATCACACATCGATATAGTGAACATCGAAAAATTCAACATTCAAACCTTAAGTACAGAACAAGCTAAAGACCCAGAACTCGGAAATTTATTACAGAATAAAGGTAACTTTTCATTGAACTTACAGAAAATTCATATTTCAGTGGAAGACACGGAAATTTGGTGTGAAATTACAACACCTATTAAGCGTCCCTATGTTCTTTCAATTTTAAGGCGAACTATTTTTAATTTAACTCACGGCTTGTTACACCCTAGTATAAGAGGTACTAGAAAGTAAATTACAGCGAAGTATTTCTGGCCAAAAATGAACAGAGAAATTTCAAACTGGTCAAAATGTTGCTTGGCCTGTCAGAAATCCAAAGTTACCAGACATACTAAGTCTGAACACGGGATTTTTTAAGATTCCTACCGGACGATTGGAACATATACACATGGAAATTGTAGGGCCATTGCCGCAATGTAATGGTTACACTTTCATACCTACAATTAAGGATCGTTTTTCTTTTCTCCAGAAGCCACTCCTATCAGAAATGTAGAAGCATCAACCGTCGTTCAAGCTTTCATTTATAATTGGGTATCAAGATATGGTGTTCCTAAAAGAATAACTACTGATCAAGGGACTCAGTTTCAATCGAATCTATTTAAAGAACTATCACAAATACTAGGGTGCCATAAAATACGGACCACCTCATATCACCCACAATCCAATGGTTTAGTAGAACGGTTTCACCGACACTTAAAGACAGCACTTAGGTGCTACGACAACTCCAAAAACTGGTACAGAAATTTACCATGGGTCCTATTAGGTATTCGTTCGGCTATAAAAGAAGATATCAATCTTTCACCTGCAAAAATATTATACGGAGAATCCTTACGACTCCCTGGAGAAATGATAGCTAGTAAATACCTTCCTAAACCGCGTACCTCTGAAATAGCCAAACAAATTCATACTACACTTACTCAACTTAAGTTCACCCCTACTAAACCAAAAGCACAACAACATATTTTCATGCCGCAAGAATTCCGAACGTGTACGCATGTTTTTGTTAGAGAGGAAGTACGATAAAATTCACTGACAGAGCCATACAAAGTTATCAAGAAACAACCCAAATTTTTTACAATATCTGTTGACGGAAAGGATTCGGTAATATCAATAGACAGATTAAAACCAGCTTTTTCACTTAATAAGACAGTTTTTAGCGAAGCTAGAGTAACAAGGTCTAATAGTAAAGCAAAAGGAAAATTTAATTTATAAAAAAAAAATTTAAATTCTATAATATATAATTTTTCTCAAGGGGGCAGTGATGTAGCATACAACATAATTATCTATATTATAATATTCTTTTGTATCCTTTTATTAAACCCTATAATAGTAAAATATTGAATTATTGAATATGGCAAATTAATTTTAGACCGTAATGTATGAATTCTCACATATCATTGTAAATAATCGTTGTTAAAATCACACTTAAATATTAAATATCACAGATAAGAATTTAGTTATCACAGAGAGCAACACAGTTATGTTTAAGGAGTTAGCAGTTAGTTGGGAGTAAAAAGCTGTAAAGACTAGACGAAGTATCGAAAATGTAAATTGAATTGTAATTGTAATTGAAGTAAATAGGCATATTATTTTAGTCAGAAGTCTTGTTTCAATTGTATCAACCACAACAACATGCAAAAACAAGAAAATTTACCCCCGTGATTGACAGTTCAGGCATCTAACCCACGCCATCCCTGTACCTGGTTAGGATACAGGCCCAACCTAAACAGAGTGCTGAAAATAAAAAAGAAATCAAAACATAATCAAGAAAGGGAAGGTGAGGAAGAAGGGATGAAAGAAGCAAGGGGAAGAAGAAGTCTCATGGTGTTCCAAAAAGGCAAAACTAAAAATTCATATTATTTAATTTTTAACTTTGAATAAACAAAAAAAACTTCGCAACAATTTAGTCCCGTGTTTTTATATCTATAAACTACCAGTACAACCTATGGAGTTTATTTATTTACAAAGTTTCATCACAGGCTGATTACTTAACGACGAAAGTGAAAAAGAAAGAAAAAAAAAATGAAAAACTCAAGAACAAAAATAAAAATAACAATAACAAAGAAAAATAAAATATAGACTAAAAATATAAGGGTACAAATCAACATATCAAATTACAAATAAAAATACAAAAACATAAGAATAAGTAAATTGTAATGTGTGTAAAATGTGAAATTGCCGCAGTATGGCAAGGTAGCACCCCTAGGCAACACGTCCTAGATCGGCAGTCTGGGATCGGGCTCTTGCACATCCTATACACACACACCATAACAGAATCGCGGGTCTGTAGCGTAAGAGGGTTGTGTAAGCCCTCCAGGATTAACCCTTGCGGGTTATCTACAGTGCTAGTTCGAGTTCAAATGAATTTGCTGAAATCGGAGAAGAAAATGTTGAATTTGAATATGATGACATTTGTTTAATTTGTGAGGTTTGAATAATTGCCGAATTATTTGAATCTGTCAGTGGCATTTGGAGAATTTCATTTTAAAAGATCTCATTGACACAAAAACTTTTAATCTCCGAAATCATATTTTAATCTATATTTGAGTAATTGAGTTGGTCGGTGGATAAATATGAAGCTAACATACTTTACGGTAAATGTTTAAATTGGAAATCCATTTTGCATCTATTTGTTGTAAAATATTGCATTTTAAATTTAATATTACTGGAGCATCTGGTGTCATTATTTCACAAATTTTTCGAAGGCGATTTATAGATGGACACACATTGCTGATAGAAATATATTTTGTACTACTCAGTTCGCTCAGCTAATATTGCATTAATTTTTATATAGTTTTCTTTTTAATTGAGAGGAACATACTTAAGAGGTTACATGGGTTTCACGGCTTCAAAAAATCAATCAATTGTCCTACATTTTCAAGTCGATCGGAGTAATAGTTTCGGAGATAGAGCCTTGGGAAGTTGCGCGCTCAAAGCCAGTTGGGCTCAGCGCGCCGCAGGTATATTGGAACAGCTGCTCAGAAAAAACCTGCGAGCGAGACTCGCGAAGCTAGGATTCGTCACAGAAAAGAACAAAAGGATGCCCTGGACATTGCAGCTGCAGCAGGTCCTTTACTTTATGGGCCAGGAATCGATGATTCTACGTAAGTTGAAAAAAAAATTTTCCCATTTTTATTGTCACTCAAAACTTAAAACGCGTTTTTCTCGAAAGTGTATTTTCAAAGTCGGTTGTCAAGATTTCTCGAAAACTACTGAACCGATCTTGATGAAATTATACACACGTCTTCGAGATATTATTGACAAAGACTTGGAAGAAGGTTTTTTTTTAATTGCAACTATTAAAAAAAAAAGTAGAGCAAATTTTACCGAAATTTTTAATTTTTTGTAAAAAGGTCTGCCAAAAATCCAATTTTCACTTAATTTTTTTTTTCTTTGTCCAAATTCTAGTTTAAAGTATTAACTAAAACACGTATTTTTTTTTTACTTCAGTTGATCCTGTCATGAGTTCTGCTGTCAACGCTCAAGCACCTTCTTTCCGAGTGATCACCGGAAATGATGTAGCAATGGCAGAGTTTTAAATATTTTTCTACAAAAATTTCACAAATTCTTTTTCAAATGTGTATATTTTAAGGCAATAAAAAGTTTAAATGAAATATTTTATTTTTTTTTTATAAAAAAAATTGTAAAAAATAAGCCGTTTTTTACCCGAGGAAACCTATGTAACCCCTTAAGTGGGAATTCCATCGAGTATAACAATGATTTTTTAAGGAAATCGGCATCACATGTTGCCTTTTTAAAATACTTAACAACTTTTTTGCAAGCCTCAACAGTCGGCTTGAGCTCTGTAGTGTTATGAAATGCATATACAAACACATTAGCAAATAAGTGGTTCCAACAGTTAATTCTTTAATGTTCTTTCAAAGTATTAATAATATTTGAACCTCTACCTGTAACGAGGATTATACTATCAAAGTTACAAACTTCGAACTCTGCTAATATGCTCTTCATTTGATTTTACACATATATTTTCTCCGGTAGATTTTGTAAAATCCATAGACTTTACACCCAAGACCATTTCTCTGAACAGCTTACAAGCTTACAAACTGTTTCATTTTACAAAGTTATTTGTCCATAGGTCTGAAGTTTTAGATGCTCTTCCATCTTTAATACTTTATCCAATTTCTGATTTCAATTCATTTCTCTTATCTTGAGCCATTATACTGACCCACAGTTGACGGATGAGGAGTAAATCATCAATATCCAATCTTTCAAGATAATTAGCTCCAATTTTTATAAATGTTTAGATGATCTTTCGAAAACCATTTCCATCAAGAAGAAAAACGGTCTGCAGTCCTCTATTATCACATGCATTTAAACCATTCGTTTTTTCTTTCTGGCTTAATTTCCGCAAAGGTGCATCGCTACCTTTCTGAACATAAATTTGATGTTTGCTTTCCATTAAATTTCAGTAGACGTTTACAAGTACGGCAATAGGCAACATTTCCTAAAAGTATTCCATCATCTTTCTCAATTTCGTCATACACGGTCCTGCCTTTTGTTTCTGAGAAACTTTGTAGACACCATTACTAATTTTATTGAGGACGTCTTCATTGTAGTTTACAGATAAGCTAAATAGACAGTTTTCACTTGCGAAATAAACAATGACGATCAAGATATCCTTGTATCATTCTTCTTAGATTGAAGCAAAGCTAATAGATACTGCTCTTAGACGCGTTCATCCAAAAAGAAATGGGTAGTGTGAGTCTCCCCACCAGGGTTCTCAGGTCGGCAAGAGTGGAAGATAGTATCGTGGTGGTGAAATTATAGTACCAACCTGAAAATTATAGTACGCTTGGTAAAAACGACAACACCAATTCAAAAAAAATTTTAATAGCACATAAGTACATGTAAACAGCAGTGCTTTTTCCGCGGTAAAAAGAAATCAAAACAAAAGAACGCGTTTGATCAAGTTCGAATTCGACCGGCGTGCACCTACGACTACGAGAAAGAAACTAAATAGTGATGCAATCGAAAAAGCGTGCCAACTTTAATAGTGTGCGATAATCTTTCATACACTACGCAAAACGGCATTGCAGGCGGCTGAAAATTATTTTATTTGAGAGGGTTCTTGGCGCGTTTTTTAAACAACCTAAAGCGAATTTCGACGAAGTGAAATTATAGTACATTTGCGACTTAGGATTGCGGATAGCACAGCTGGTCAAATTATAGTACACGTACTATAATTATAGGACGGTTGAGAACCCTGGTCCCCACCGAATGAATGCAGAAGAGATTTGATTTCATGTTGTAGGAAGCAAGTGAATCAGTGCCGCACTAACAGTTTATTTTGAACCGACTTCCCAAAAACAAAGAGGTTCTAAGTTCGAGGCGTATTTTTTTTTTATGTCTGACCGGGCATAACTTCGTAACGAGTCGACCGATTTTGATGATTCTGTTTTTGTTGGGTAGATAGAGTATGTTCACCGATTGGTACCATGTAAAAAAAATTTTTGGTAGGGTGGGGGTGAAACTTAACTTTGTAACGCGTCTTCCGATTTGGATGGTTCTTTTTTTGTTGTACAGAGAATGATCCCCAATTGCTAATAGGAGAAAAAAAATTTGGACTAGGGTGGGAGGAGGGGGTAGGGGTAGTCTAACTTTGTATCGCATGGACCGATTTGGATAATTCTTTTTCTGTTGGGTAGAGTATGTTTCGTGGTTGATACCACGAGAAGACAATTTTGGGGGGATGGGGGTGGGGGGGGGGTGGATGTGGAACCTAACTTTGTAACGCGTAGTCCGATTTCGATGGTTCTTTTTCTGTTGTATAGAGTATGATCCCCCATTTCTAATAGGAGAATAATTTGGTCCTAGGGTGAAAGGTGGGGGGGTGGTCTAACTTTGTAACGCCTGGACCGATTTGGTTAATTCTTTTTCTGTTGGGTGAATATGGTCCTTGGTTGATACTACGAGAAAACAAATGTTGGTGGGGTGGGGGGGCGGGGGAGGGTGGAACCTAACTTTGTAACACGTGGACCAATTTGGATGGTTCTTTTGCTCTTGTATAGGTTGTGATCACCCATTGCTTATAGAAGAATAATTTGGGCCATTTTGTGGGGTTAGGTGGGGGGAGGAGTAATCTAAATTCGTAACGCGTGGACCGATTTGGATAATTCTTTTTCAATTTGCACCGACCTCAAAATGTAATAGATATAAAATTAAAAATTATTTTATGCTTTTTAGCGCTTTTTGTGAAGTCGGTTCAACTTTTTTTTAATTTCTTTTTATTGATATTTTTTTTTTATGTCTGACCGGGCATACTTCGTAATGCGTCGACCGATTTTGATGATTCTGTTTTTGTTGGGTAGAGTATGTTCACCGATTGGTACCATGTCCAAAAATTTTTTGGCAGGGTGGGAGTAGGGAGTGGGGGTGAAACCTAACTTTGTAACGCGTGGACCCATTTTGATGGTTCTTTTTTCGTTGTGTAGAGTATGATCCCCATTTGCTAATAGGAGAAAAAAATTTGGCCTAGGGTGGGGGAGGGGTAGTCTAACTTCGTAACACGTGGACCGATTTGGATAATTCTTTTTCTGTTGGGTAGAGTATGTTCCCTGGTTGATACCACGAGAAAAAAAATGTGCGGGGGGGGGGGGGGGGGCGTGGGAACCTAACTTTGTAACGCGTGGACCGATTTGGATGGTTCTTTCGCTATTGTATAGAGTGTGATCCCCCATTGCTAATAGGAGAATAATTCGGTCCTAGGGTGGGATGTGGGGGGAGGAGTAATTTAAGTTTGTAACGCGTGAACCGATTTGGATAATTCTTTTTCTGTTGGTTAGAGTATGCTACCTGGTTGATACCACGAGAAAAAAAAATGTTGGTGGAGTGATGGGTGGGGAGGTTGGAACCTAACTTTGTAACGCGTGGACAGATTTGGATGGTTCTTTCACTACTATATAGACTGTGATGCCCCATTGCTAATAGGAGAATAATTTGGTTCTATGGTGGTGATGGGGGAGGGGTAGTAACTTCGTAACGCGTGGACCGATTTCGATGATTCCTTTTCTGTTCGGTAGAGTATGTTCCTTGATTGGTACCTCGAGAAAAACATTTTTTGTGGGATTGATGAGGGGGGAGGGGAGCTTTTTTGTGAAGTCGGTCAAGTTTTTTTTAAAAACTATTTTATTGGAATATGAATGAACGTGAATAAGTGTAAAGTCAGTGAATATTTTAAAGGGCTCATGAACTGAGCTACTTGCTTCTCTGGTTGTGATGTTAATTCTCACCAAGTCATTTGAGGCAGCACGGACACCAACTAAAAAGATGAGTCTCTCTTTAATTTTATTTTAAAGTGTAAACTATATCTATGCAATAGGGACAATGAGCCCACATTCATTACCATGAATAGAAGGGAAAATGGAGTCTGGACTATTACAATCGAGGATATATTACATACACTCCTCGGTACTCTTTTTCCGAATACTAGGTCATATAATATCATGGTTGGTTGGTGCGACCTCTGGATAGGACACATACCGACAGCTTGGAGGGAAAGCTGGAAAAACGAGCTATATGACAACAAAAGATTATAGACCAATGATTCTCTCATCCTTTATGCTCAAAGTACTAGAGAGGCTATTGAACGTGCATATATGAGAGGTAAGGTAAGGCTATCACATCTACAGAAACCCGCATACCTATACTTAAGGGAGACACCGTTGCATGCGTGGTGTCGGTGATTCAATGCTCTTTAGAGTTCAATGAATATACTTTTAGTGCCTTCCCGGACGTTGAGGGTGCCCTTAACAATCTGAAGATGGAAGTCATCTATGACATACTGAGGAGGATAGCCATTCATAAGGGTCTATGTAACTGGATTGATTTTATGCCTCTTCGTAGAAAGGTAAGCTCATGTATGGGCGACTTAATGGTGACGAGTTCCATATGCAGAAGAGCACCGCAGGGGGATGTGCTATCACCACTACTGTGGGTAGTGGTTATGGATGAAGGTTTCGTGGTTTCTGTATATACGGATGATCTGGCAATATTGGTATTCAGCCGGTCCTCTAATGGTCCTCTAATAGTGAACTGAGGGTTTACCTGTCAAAGCTAGGGCCTGTTCTTTTCACCAGGACTAAGAAAATACCAGAGCTTAGGCTCTCAGTGCTTGTAGGTAAGAGTCAATATTTTTCTGATCAAACCAAGAATCTCTCTCCTAACTTAATTAGAAGATAAATATAAAAGAACGCATAGGCATAGGAGCTTTGGGGTCAAATAGGGACTCAAACCCAAAGTGGTACCTTGTCAGACCAATTCTTTGTTGAATAGCTTTAGATAGGTAGTGTAATATATATCTAGACGCTACCGAGAGTACAGAGAGCGATCGGTCTGGGAATATCTGCGTGTCTGAGTGCTACGTCCACAATGGCTATGCTAAAACAATGGCTCATGCTAAAACTGTTGCCACTGGACACATACTGCATAAGTATGGCGACGACAATGCAATGAGACTGAGTGCTGTGGGGTGTGCTATAAGGAGAGGTTGAACGGGTAGTATAGCAACCTTCAATAGGAACTTTAGTACAAAGCTACCCGTAAAAGAGAAATGGGGCGGATGGATCTTAAACAAGTGTTTGCACCGGAGCGAGAGTATACTCCAGTAAATGGCATTGACATGAATCGTACAGGATTGCAGACAAATGCAGTGCTTTTCAATCGGAAATAATATTGATTCACTAGGCTTACACATTCCACTATGAATATTTGCTATATACTGACAGTTAGTTTTTTATGTGGTATCTGGAATCTGCTGTAGGCTTAATCCACATTTTCTGCTCTATTTATTTTATTCATTATTAAATTAAGTTTCAGTTACATTTATTTTTGGAATGTCCTCAAATATTATTATCTCTGTGTATGTCTGCTTTATTTCTTCAGCTTTCACGGATATATTTCATCAGCGATGTCTTCGGTGATATCTGCAGCCAACGAGTTTGCCCATGAAAATGGAAATAGTAAACTGTGTAATACGCATATCACATGTAGGAAGTCAACTCGCGTAGTATAAAAAGGGCTGACCAGAAGCCTGAAGATTGGTTGAAACCGTAAATAGTTTACATTCCTATTACCGATTTTCGCCAGCTCATCAGCTCTACCTGGAATATCACTATGCCCGGGTACGCATATGGGGCGTACGTTTAGACGAGCCATGTCATTCAGAGCTGAGCGACTAAGCCCATTTTGGAGGTCGTATACACTCTCGTGAGGAACTTAATAGCAGCCTGACTTTCTGAGAAGATACAGCTATATCATTCGTAGGCAGCGTTAAGTTCTTCAGACGGTCTACGGCTATTTTATTTCCATTACTTCAGCCTGAAAAACACTGCAGTAATCAGGCAAGAGAAATGACATGCGCAGCTCCAGGTGTTCCGGAAAGACATATGTATAAAGCCAGTACACAATGCGTGGCTAAATACCCTATCTTTTACCTAAAGCCCTTTTACGCAAGTTCAACGTTATTTAGGCTTTACTGACTCTTTCTTGGATTTTAGGTTTCCAGCTGAGGTTTCTATCAAGGACAAGGCTTAGACATTTAACTTGGTCACCTAGTTTCAGTCTGACCTCACTTAGCATAGGGCAGTTTATTGGAGGAATATTATAATTCGGAAAGAATAGTATCAACTCTGTCTTCTCCGGGTTAATGCCCAGACCACACCCATTACTCCATTAAGATACCTTAGAGAGGGCATGGAAATGTATAACGGAAACATCTAGAACTAAGTAGCTGAAATTTCTAGAATTAGGCTGAGTAGTATAAAAAGGTCTGAGTACTTTAGTCCTGATTGTGACCTCGAGTAGATTACATTCGATTGATACTGTGAACAGTCAGTTGTGATAAAAGTAAAGTTAATGGTTAACTGTCAATAAAAATTGTAAAGGAATTAGTAAAACGAATTGGACAGTGAAGACTGTAAATAATTGTGATTGCAAAGAAGTGTCTTAATTAACCCGCCGACCCGGAAGACACCCAATTATGGAATAATATGGAATTATCATTTGCTTTCCCAAAAAGGTACAAATAAAATTTGAAATTAACAATCTTTTAGTCATGGAGTGCCCAGCGGTTTTGTAAAAAACATTAATTCAAAGTAAAAAATGACAAATGAAAATCAAAGAATCGCAAAACTGCCAAAAACCTTAATGATAGCAAATTTGTATCTGCGCTGAAAATATCGGAATATTGCTGATAACAATCACAAATCGCCTAAACTTCTATAGCTAAATAGAAAGTGCGTTCATAACCTTCAATAACGGCCGGTTTAAAATAGCTGACAAATAATATACTCTAAAGAAGAACAATATCGTACTAAGAAAAAGTGTATGTATTCCGTGTACTTCTTAAGAATAAATTAATTATTGAATAATCGAATGGATTTTACGTACTTCGTGTACTAATTAATAATCAATTCTAAAAGGCAAAAACAGAAGCGTTCGAAATACAATATCGTAATAACATCAAATGTCCGCAATCCGTTTACTTCTTAATAATAATTCTCTTTTTTACGATGTGGCCAAAGCCTAGGGGACAACCATATGATGCGTTAGCATGGCTTTGCCCGGAAGGGAAACTTGAATGTCTTGTTTTTGCAGTGCTGCGAGCTAGACAACTGCCCAGAAAAGGAATGGATATTTTAATTCAATTTTTAAAAACCCACGGGGAGACCCGGTCTCGAACCCGGGAACCATGGCAAGGTGGTCGTGCCGCTTAACCAATTGATCCAACTCTCATCTCCATTAATAAATTCTGAAAGAGAATGGTTAAAAACCAATCGAACTACAATATCGTACCCTAATGAAATCTGTGTACTCCATGTAATTTTTAAATTAGTAGCTATCAAAAGTGGCCCCGTTCTGATTCTGCTTGACAATGCCGGAAACTTCTTCTTACCCTTATTTAACTTGTTAGTACTTTTTTGTTGGAGAACTTGGAACAAAAGGGGACGATCTCTACCGCGACAACTCTTCATATATTCTCAATGTCAAACGTCAACTAAAGTCCAATTATCTTAATAACCACCCTCACCTGTCAATTTAACAAAAACTTGTATGTAAATTATTATCATTTAATAATGGATTAACATTGCCATCGTTTAACAATTTCTCTTTATATTTTCAATAACTTGTTACTGAGATTAATACGACGATGTAAATTCTTTTTTGACAACATGATCTACATCAGTCTTCGTTTTGTTTCCAGCAGTAATTTTACCTTATTGGCATCTATCAAATATTGACTATTAGTTATATTAACTAATGAATAACTAAGGCCTTCAAATCTAAAGTATTAATTTCCTCCTTTAATAAAATTGTTCTTTAGGTAATAAAGTGTGCTGATTTCAAAAATAGTATGGTTTTTTTTATATCACATCATATTTTTTTATATAATTTTTTTTGATAACTTAAGAGACGATTTTTGTATTGGATGAAATTATCTAAAATTCGAACGTTCTAACTTTAATAGATTTTTCCGTTGAAAAAAAATGATAAATATTATTAAATTTTTAAAGTGCTAGGAAAATTTTATGGCCAAATTCCGATTTAGCGGCCAAAACTACATAATGATTCATTAGTATTTCTAAAGGAGAGAAAACCTTGTAGGCCTTTGTAATGTTTGATTTTTCGTAATATTGTCACAAAAAATCTTACTTATTAAAAGTGCGACTGATAAGAGTATTCATTTATATACTTATTTTGTACTTTATTTAGTCTGCATCTCTATAACTTTGCTTTTGTTGTGAGGGGAAAAACTTCGAAATTTAGGCAGTGTCTATTTACATACCTCAAATTTCCGTGTAATTTCCGTGTACACGGCAGCCCCCCTCCCCTCAATTTATAAAGCAACTAATAGCCTGATTAATACACCTCTTCCTCCCAGAAAGTCTAATAAAAATTCGATGGAACGGGTACGCAACACGCAGGTTTGTATCTAGAACAGGCTGTGATAAACTATTACCAGTAATATGAATAAGGAAGTGACTATTTGCACTTATGGTGTACTAACGTGTAGTTCCGTGTAGTCCGTGAAATTTTTACTTGTACTTTCCAAGTATTTCCGTGCTATTTCCGAGTAATTTCCGTGTACTTTCCGTATACACGGAAATTACACAGCAATTTGAGGGTGGTAAGTAGACACTGCCGAAATTTATGATTTGGATAAAGAAATTTTTTTCCGAAAAAAGGACCTGGTTTTAACTATTTTTCCTAAAAGGATTATCCACAAGGCATTTTGTTTAAGTAATGGCGCAACTATTGAAATTATACTTCGGTGCCTTACGTCATAGCAGTAGCTACCCTTTGTGATGTTGAAATACTAATACTCTGCTGCAATTTACATTGTTAGTTCTTCCAAGTATGACTGCTACAGTTTCACTAACAGCCTAATGAGTGGCTAAATTCAACTTTATCCACAACTGTAACTTATAGAAAGAAATTTGTAATTTTTTATGCAAATATCATTTGGCGTACAAATTTTTTCCAGTGCGGAAAATATTCTTTAAATATTTCGTAAAAGGATAATTTATTTTATTTGAATTGAATTTTAAAAACTCCACACTTTTTTCAGTTATTTGTAGTGAAAAATTTAGAAATAATTATAAATATAAATAAGAGAATGGCTTAAAAGAGACGCTTCTTAAGAAGAAAGGTGAATATAGCTAATTATGCAGGTAAACACGTTATATACCAAATTAAATATTAGGTATCAAGCTGTAGTAATATTAGTAAAAATCAATAATGTAACGTTCACGAGGTAGGCCATGCAAAGGAAAATAGTGAACCGTGTAATGCGCATGCCCAGGTGGGCAGAATTCTAGGGGAGGAAATGTCAAACGTGGAAAGTCAAGGACAAAACAAACAGATGGTGAATATGTGAGGTGAAAATACTTAACGGAAACATCTAGAACTAAGTGGTAGAAGTTTTATTTATACTTAGAGTACCTAGTACCTACACATTTAATTTGACCATGCGCAACATGAGTCTCTGAGTTTGGATATATTTACACATTTTACATGCTGTTCTTCACTTTCTGGAATTCAGCAGTTCCTTATAAGGTTCATTTCGTTTACAGCATCAATATTGCAAGGTATTTTCGCAGTCAATTTAGTGCAGTCCAGTTCTTCAGACTTAAGGCGACTCACGTTTTGCCTACAGCAAAGAGTTTTGGGCCGAGATAAATAACAGAATATTTTTTTCTTTTAAGTACATTAATAAAAGCGTTGTTTTTAGTTTTTAAAACTAAAAATTATTTAACTGTTTTTTGGTTTTATATTTTTAAGTTAGAACGACGCAATGAAGCGTCCGCCATATTAGATATACGTAAAATAACGTCACATAGTTTATGGTATTTCACTTGGCAAGCCCATATGTAATCCGCAATCTTGTGGCGTCCGACATATTGGGTTTAGAATGACGTCAAGTAGCTTATTGAATTCTACTTATCAAACCCGTTCTTTTAATACCCATGTCCATGTCCATGCAAAACAAGAGTTGATTTCGGAAGTATGGAATCCCCTGCATTCAACTTGACGTCACAAGCTCGACAGCAAGATCAACTTTTGCTGACCACTCTTTTAATTATTTTAACCAGGCACAAAATTGTAAATATGTTGAAAAGTAAAAAAAATTGCTAAATAATCAATAAATTATATATATTTATAAATAGATATAAGTAAAGAATAAAATCCGAATGTTTTTCAATTCTAAAATGTTATTACTTCAGACTCTCTTAGCCCCCGCCCGTAGTAAGCTAAATAGTCTTCATCATCTTGTTGCGCCCCCACCAGTGGTAAGCGCAAAATACATTACTTGCTACTTACACAGTTCCTCAACATCATGCTGCGGCCCCACCAGCGGTAAGCGCCAAAGGTATTACTTAAACAGGGGTTGTGAAGAAAAAGGTAATGCGCCAGTTTGGAGCGTCCGACATATAAGAATAAGATCATTTGATATTCATATCAAGAGGGTTGTGAGGAGAAGGGAAATCCGCCATATCGGATTTAGAACCACAGATGTATTGTCATCCGATTTCCATACGTATGCAAAATTTCAGTTCAATCGGATATAGGGAAGTGGGTCAAAATTAGCTTGCAAGATTTGCCGACGGATGGACAGGTGAAAGTAATATAAAGCTTGTAAATATGATACAACAGTTAAAGTCATTTTACATTTACATAGGTAGAAGCGTTACTTAATTGCTTTTTGAAATAAAATAGGAAATTCGCCGCACGTCTCTATTACATCAGTGGAGCTACTTAAAGTGAATAAATTATCATCGAAAACAAAACACAATTTATCACGTTGACACCTTCTGCTACTAACGAAGGCCAAAGAAAGTAAGAAGTGTGGGATGAGACACAATAAGAATTTTGAGACCACTTTGGTTGATATTGTCATTTCCATGACACTGAAAAAAAAGTAGCCAGTTAGCGCTGCATTTCTATGGTTTCTTACTGTTCAGCTTGACGCGAAAACATGGACTGTAATAGTACAATATGTAAGCAGCAACACACAAATCGTAATCGCATCCTAAGAAATTTGTACTATTTGTTATAAAATCTACATTCCTAATGTAATGTAATATATTTGTGTTTTCAACACAGAGCTACTCACCACGCCATGGGTCCACGCTTCGCTCTCACCCTGACTTTTTATAATAAAAATTTAAAAAAATTCACTCCGTCTCCGGGCTGTTCTCCAGCTCGCAGCGATGCACAAAACAAGCATTCAAGTTCATCATTCCCTTTGCCCTAATTTTCCTCCCGTTAAAGCCATGCTAATGCATAGAGTTGTCCCCTAGGCTTTGGCTACGCTATAAAAAAAAGAAACATTTTAAAGTTTCAATTTGCCCTCATGTCTATACTATGCGTCGGTGTTATTTTCCTATCTCTAAACCAGCGTTTATTCAAAAATTTTTTGGGATTATGTATGAATTTTTACATGATAAGATGCTGCTACGGGATTGAACTTAACGTTCCCAAAACACGTTATTTTGGCTATATTGGTCTTTAAAATTGATAAGTTAAAAGTTTTTGATACACAATACATAGTTGTTTACTGAAAAACTCATTAATCCTAAGGACTTGGGAGTCTGGCTTAACAGCCGTTTTACCTTCGACGACCATATTTACGCGATTGCTACTAAAGCAAACTCAACATTAGGCTTTATTAAACGATGGGCTAAAGAGTTCGATTACCCTTACATAACGCGGCTTCTTTATCATTCAGGACAATATAGAAGTACAATTAAACCAAATATGAACTAAATCCAGAACCTGAAATTTTTTCGTTGTCCGCTTCCCGTGAAATGCTCCATAGTTCTTTTTCTTTTCTTGAAAAGAGGTTTAACTACGGGCTGCTTGGAAGATAAACTGTTTATTGATTCTAACTGATTTCATTTCATGCCAATTTAATTTTATGACATCAGGTAGTGAAAAATGACTTGTGTTTATCTTAGAAAGAAAAATCATAGCAACATTATTGCGACATTTTTGAATAAATACTTCTTTTGTGCGTTAGTCCTTATCGATTTTTCTAAGACCGTAGGTCGCTGTTCCGTTGATTAAAAGCTTCTTCTCCCATTGAAATCAACAGGTCAAAGTAAAAATGATTTTCCTATATATATTTGTTGGAGTCTTTTAAAGATTTTAGGACCAATGTTATTTAGTTTATTTATTAAATATCTGAAGGGTTTCTTGATGTTAACGCCCATCTTTACCCTGATCATGTTCAGTTATACTTACCAACCCATTGGATCTATTGAGGATGTTTTGAGGGAATATAAACCACTCTGAGTAGAGTATACATATGGATAGTAGACCGTCTTAGTCAAGTTTAGCGTAATGATCTGGATTAGGGTAATACCAATCCACAAGGTCACTATCCTTGGATTAACCTTACGTTATATGAAGTGTTGTGATTTCGCTAGATTAATAGTTGGTAAGATTTATGTAGCAGTAGTTACAAATTTAATTTTTAATTTTTAATTGAAATTTCATAAGTTTGATTATATTATTAATAAAGTAATTTTATTCAAATCTACTTTAATAATATCCAATCAGACTGTACAGATAAATAACTGTCAAATATATTTTAGTCAACCTGTACACTTCGATAAATTTTGAATAGTGTGAAACACAAACACTTTGAAATATATAATAATCATTTATTCATTGACAATAAAATACTGTACTCTATACAGAGAAAATATTGAACAAACTATCTATGTATTAAATCTAAAGTAGGATACAAAAAAATGTAAATAGAATTTTAGTCTAACCAGATCTGCCGATCTGAAAACATTAAAATAAATAAAAAATAAAATTTTAAAACTAATAAAATAAAATAAAATAGTCTTTTGCTTTAATAAGAATGAAATGTATCTAATCAATTTATAGAAAAAAAGAGATACTGGGATTTGGGACTGTACAACTAGAGGGACTACGCCCTCTTATATTTATTAATCAAGGAGCCCCATTCATCCTTCATACCCTCATTGGTGACCCCGACGCTCCGGTCGCAGCATTAGTGACATCGCAATTTTAAAAACAGAAGTACCCCCTACCCAAGATAAGGTACTTTCTGGTTTTTAAAATAGAAAGCAGAAGACAGCAACGTAAAATTTAAAACAGAAACACCCCCTACCCAAGGTAAGGTATTCTCTGGTTTTAAAAATCAAGCAGCAATATTTTTAATAAGAGGTTAGGGTAAGGCATCCTTTTTATTAAAATATTCATCAAGCAACAAGTTCAAGTCAACATTTCAAGAATACTCATCTTTAGGAAGAAAGAAAATCAACATAATAAAGAAGCAAGAAAAAGAAAAAAGGCAACACAACAGCTAAATTTAATATTGGTATGTTCTTTTTTTTTTAATTAAAATTAATATAATTGTACAACAGAAACATACACAATTCTACAATACAACATATTTTTTTTTCTCACCTTTCAAAATTTGTATTTTGCAATAAATAATATATCTTTAACTCAAATTAAAATATATTTTATCATGGTATAATCATCTGAAAATTTATACATAATATGGGGTTGT
Organism: Leptarthrus brevirostris; assembly: GCA_964036015.1. Taxonomy (NCBI): domain Eukaryota; kingdom Metazoa; phylum Arthropoda; class Insecta; order Diptera; family Asilidae; genus Leptarthrus; species Leptarthrus brevirostris. The sequence continues at coordinate 73,479,367 of OZ038373.1, forward strand.
ACTTTCATTTTGTGATTCGCGAAGTTAAGTCTCGTTAAAATCAGTGTATAAATAAACAAGTGAAATTTTACTTTCAAACAGTGAATAACTACAATCATGATGACTAGTGAAGATGAGTCAAAGTTTTCACAACAAAGTTTACATACAAATGCTACAAATTACAATGAAAACAATTATGTAGCCACAACATCAATCAAATTACCAAGCTTTTGGACTCCATATCCAGAAGCATGGTTCATTCAAGCCGAACCCCAATTTGCTTCTAAATGAATAACGGTAGACGAGACAAAAGACAGTCACGTTGTTCAGTCTTTACCAGTGGAAGTCATAACAAATGCCCTAGATTTTTTTTACAAAATCGTCCACTTGTAAATAAATATGAGAGTTTGAAAAATACTCTCATAAAAAGGTTTATAGAATCAGAAGAAAAAAGTTAGAGCAACGTCTATCTTCTACCGAAATCGGAGAAAGAAGACCTTCAGAATTTTATCGCTCTATGGAAATTCTTGCAGGCAATTCATCCATATTTAACAAATTGTTAATTAAAAAATTATGGATGAGAAAATTGCCGGCAAATATAAACATATGTAGCCTTAATATCTTCCGGAAAAGAAGATATTAAAGAACTTTTAGATTTGGCAGATAATATATATGATATTTCCAAAATTCAATTTATATCGGAAATAAACAAAAATCTACCAAAACCAAATTACAATTTTAACAATAACAATTTCCTTTTAACAAAAAATAAATAATTTAGAAAACAAATTAGAAAATCTCGAAAATTTGATAAAAGGATTATCATGTCAAAACCAACCTTCTTATTCACATTCTAGAAACAGATCGAGAGATCATTCATTCTCTAGAAACAATTCGCATAACAGACTAATTTCAAAATCTAGAGATAACAATTCTTATTGTTGGTACCACAATAAATATGGTACCAAAGCGAATAAATGCATTTCGCCGTGTTCTTACAAACCTATTAATAATCAAAAAAACTAATTAAACCCTCAGTGAACAATATATTTGACAATAATATTTCTAAACGTTTATTCATTTTTGACAAAGAAAACCAATTAAAATTTCTTATAGATACAGGTGCTGATATTTCAGTAGTACCTAATGAATTCTTTAGAAAATTTAACAAAGACCCTAACTTATATTTATCCACAGTAAACGGTACTACCATTAACACTTATGGTACAAAACTACTTAAAGTAGATTTCGGTCTAAGGAGAGAATTCATTTTCCCATTTATAATTGCTAATGTCAACAAATCCATCATCGGAGCAAACAAAATTTAATTTACTGGTCGATTTAAAAAACAAAAGATTACTCGACGGTACAACAACATTAAGTGTTAGTGGAATCACGGTAAACGCAAATACTCCAACTCCTCGTTACTACGCAATCAGTAAAGAGTACGGTAAAATTTTGCAAAGATTTCCCACATTAACACAACCACCTCGTTATGATATTCCAGTTAAACATAACGTAGTACATCTAATAGAAACTAAAGGACTACTACCTTTTTCTCGTCCAAGACGTTTAGATGGACATAAATACAAAATTGCAAAATTAGAATTTGATCACATGGTTAAATTAGGTCTGTGCCAATTATCATCTTCTTCAGTATCTTCTCCACTACATCTAGTAGCAAAGAAAAATTCTACAGATTGGCGACCAAAGACGAGCATTCGACCGAGCACTTTTGGCATTATATCTAGCCATCAAACATTTTAGACATTTTCTAGAAGGTCGAGAATTTATAGCTTTTACAGACCACAAACCACTCATTTCAGCAAAATGGTCTAAAACAGAAAGAAGTCCAAGACAAACTAGACATCTGGACTACATAACCCAATTTACCTCCGATATCAGACATATCAAAGGCAAATCAAATACAGTAGCAGATACTTTATCTAGAATTTCTGTCGATAATTTCGAACATTCAAAACATAACAATACCAAATTTGATTTAAAAACTGTTGCTGAGTATCAAAATAGTGACGAAGAACTTATACATCTTTTGATAACTCAACATAACAGACCAGATAATTCAAAATATAAGCTTGTAAAAATTAAATTAAATACTTCTGAGTCTGACATTTGGTCCGAAGTTTCTACTAAAAATTAACGGTCATATATACCCAAAGAACTTCGAAAAATTATTTTTAATACCATTCATAATTTATCTCATCCAGGAATTAGAACAACACGAAAATCTATTTACTAAGTACTTTTGGCCTGGAATGAATACAGATATTAACAATTGGACTTAAAATTGTGTTAATTGCCAAAAAGCCAAAATAACCAAGCACACGAAATCAGAAATTGGTAAATTCGAACAACCCAAAGCAAGATTCGAGCATATCCATTTAGATTTGGTAGGTCCTTTACCGTCTTCAAATGGATATTCTTACATTCTAACAATAATAGATTGATTTACTCATTGGCCAGAAGGTTATCCAATCAAAGATATACAGGCAAGCACAGTTATTAACACGTTATATGAACAATATTTTCCACGTTTTGGTATTCCACTAGAAATAACCACAGATCAGGGTACTCAATTCGAATCCAAATTATTCGAAGAATTTACAAAAATTTTAGGATCATATCGAATCCGCACTACTCCTTATCATCCACAATCAAACGGAATGATAGAACGATTTCACCGACAATTAAAAGCAGCCATACGCGCTCGTGACGGCCAAAATAACAATTCAAGATCCATTAAATTTCTTAAGTAAAATCAGATCTTGCATAAATAACACATTCACATTCTCGAAAACAAAATTCTAAAATCTAAGTACCTAAAGATTTAAAAATACAGAATTTATTTTTGTTAGAATCGACAGAAGCAAATCTGTATTAAACAAACTTGATAAATATTATCAAATCGACTACCGTGGTAAAGCAACGAAAATTTCAGTTGACAGACTAAAACCAGCATTTATCGAACACACAGAACAGACAATTACACCAATCAAAAACAAACCAAAAAAGAAAGTAAAATTTCAATTATAACTTTTTATTACTAACAATATTATTATTCATCATATTCTTAATTTTAGGATTCACTTAAAAGGACGTTTTCTCTGAGGGGGGAGTAATGTAACAGTAGCTACAAATTTAATTTTTAATTAAAATTTCATAAGTTTGATTATATTATTAATAATATATTTTTATTCAAATCCACTTTAATAATATCCAATCAGACTGTACAGATAAATAACTGTCAAATATATTTTAGTCAACCTGTACACTTCGATAAATTTTGAATAGTGTGAAACACAAACACTTTGAAATATATAATAATCATTTATTCATTGACAATAAAATACTGTACTCTATACAGAGAAAATATTGAACAAACTATCTATGTATTAAATCTAAAGTAGGATACAAAAAAATGTAAATAGAATTTTAGTCTAACCAGATCTGCCGATCTGAAAACATTAAAATAAATAAAAAATAAAATTTTAAAACTAATAAAATAAAATAGTCTTTTGCTTTAATAAGAATAAAATGTATCTAATTAATTTATAGAAAAAAAGAGGTACTAGGATTTGGGACTGTACAACTAGAGGGACTACGCCCTCTTATATTTATTAACCAAGGAGCCCCATTCATCCTTCATATCCTCAATTTACTCTGGAGCTTAATGGTTGTGGTTATCGGTAAGTAATTTGGCGAGTGCGGTTCGGATAAAATTAGTCCAAACTTTGATCTTACTGTTTTTACTTTTGGTAGCACAGTATTTCCTAAATCAGATAGCTCTTGCGCACGTACGGTACGGTACGGCCAACCCTGGGTTACCTACCTATGACTGGAAAGTAGCCCAGGTGGTCGAAGTCAAGGGAAACTCAAGACAGGTCATTGTGATTCTAAATGAGCAATCCCTAGCCCCACTTTCCGAACGCAATGGCATTATTTGCTATGGCTTGAGCTCAATTAGCCTGAACGTCTATGAAAAGGACCTGAAGTAACAAAAAGAAGAATTCAAAAAGAAGAATTCTCCTTCGTCTAGCACAGAGAGGAGAAGAGCTTATCCTTGTCTAAGAACTTTGGGTCATCAGAGACGAGGTTTGCGGACTCAACATGAAGGGGTATAAGCTCCTCTACATACAAGGTACAGGTAAACCAAGGTCATGTATCTTCATTATCCTGCCTCAGTTCAGTTATAAGGACAACATAACAGCCACAATGGAGCTTGGTGCACGATGTAGCGGACATCCCTGGTGCAACACTCAGGAATGTGGTCAAAGAAGCCACTATACAAAAGAGGACGCTGGTGATCGGAACGGACGCCAACGCACACCAAATATTCTGGGGCAGCTCGGACATCAACGAAAGAGGTGAGTTACTTTTTGATTTTATTCTTGGAACTAACCTCCAGATTTGTAACGTGGGTGCAAAACCCACCTTACTCACTAACTCAATTAGGCGAAAAGTTCTGTACATTACGATAGTCTCGGAACAATCCGCCCATTTATAACAAAGTGTATAAAAACAGGTTCAGAACAAACTGGGACCTCTATAGGATGGTTCTCAGCAATAGTGTGCCTGTCACAGGCCTCACCTATAATTGGAAACAGACAAACCCTTGAAAAGGTGGTGGGCACCCTGACGCTTGCGTGTAATGCGGCGACGCAAATTTCTTGCCCCGACAGGTTCCCCAGAGGTAAGCCCAAACCTCCGTGGTGGTCGAGTGAAATCATGACCCTAAGGAAGGAGTGTCGTAAGCGTTTTACCCAAGTGAAAAGAACTAATGTTTGGACATCTTATAAAGAATGCCTCAACAAATTTAAGAAACTGATCAGAAAAGCAAAACGATCCTCGTGGGACAGCTTCTATAATAAAATCGAAAGCACCTCTGATGCGAGTTGCTTGCGGAAAATCCCCTCAAGAACGCCCATCACCGCAAGCCTCTTGACCAAAAGTGAAAAGTCTTGTGTCGCTGGAATTACTAGTCAACACGCACTTTCCGGAGTGCTCGGCAACCAGTGTTGCGGGGTTAACGGTAACTCCGAGCGGCCATGAACTGGTCCACAATATCCTTGACAAGAGAAAACTGAAATAGCCGATACGGAGTTTCAAGCCCTATAAATCACCAGGATTAGATGGCATCATCCCAGCTGAACTACAATTTGCTTCCGAGATATTGATTCCGTCGCTAATGGTCATTTATGAGGCCTGCCTTAATCTCACCTATATTCCATCCTCATGGACGAAGGTGAAGATGATCTTTATTTCTAAAGAAGGAAGAGCCTCACACTATAAGTATAACGATTTTAGGCCCATTAGCCTCTCCTCCTTCCTGCTTTAAACAATGGAAAGACTCTTGGATATCTATATTTAAGAGACAATCAGTACTTATAAGCTGTCTCTCTCGCAACATGCTTGCACTAAAGGTAAGTCCGTAGAGACAGCCCTGTATAAACTTAACACAATCATAGAGCATTCGCTATTGCAGAAAAAATACGCACTTGCAGCCTTCCTCGATATTGAGGGTGCTTTTAACAATATCAGGTCGGAGGCCATAAAGGCATCATTGAGGAGGCTTGAACTCGACGATCCTCTCATCAAACTTATTGACCTCACGCTAAAAATCAGGGTCATCGTCTCATGTTTGGGAGGATCTAATAACCAAAGAGTGATCACTAGAGGTACCCCGCAGGGAGGAATCGCCACTCTTATGGAACATAACTCTGGATAAGTTACTCATAGACCTCGTGCTGTCTGGTCACAGGGTTATCGCCTACGTCGATGATATTGCCCTGATATGTTCAGGAAAGCACCCAAACACACTGACTGAAGTGTTACAACACGCCCTCTCCAAGATATTATCATGGAGTGATGGGTGTGGTCTGGGCATAAACCCGAACAAAACAGAGTTAATACTCTTCTCTCGGAGACATAAAAAACCTCCTATGAATTGCCCTATACTAGACGGGGTTAGGCTGAAACTGTGTAATCAGGTTAAATATCTAGGTCTAGTCCTGGATAGAAAAGTTACCTGGAAGCCTGACATCCAGGAAAGAGTACGGAAGGCTAACGTAGCGCTGTACTCGTGTAAGAAGGCAATAGGGAAAAGATAGGTATTGGCTCTACACAAGTGACATACAACCAATACTTACATATGGGGTGATTGTCTGGTGGCCGGCACACCTTCCAATGCCCTGAACACTATTCTCCACCTTCTATCGTTAGATTTCTTTGGTAAGCAAACCGTATCCTAAGCCGCCATTAGGCTTAACTTAAGACCTAGAAGCGAAACAACCGACTTCGGTCACTCCAAAGACCTGGACAGAAGAACTGCCAGCAATATCGACTATACCTCGCCCAAGCCTTTCTTTGGAACTAAATTTAACGCCTTCTTTTCCAACAGATCGGAATACACTGACGGCTCCAAATTAGAAGGCAAGGTATAGGTGGAGGTATCTTCTTGGAACATTTGGACCTCGATATCTCATTCCACTTACCTGACTTCTGCAGCGTGTTTCAGGCGGAAATTATGGCTATAAAGGTAGCTGCGGACAGCCTGAGCCATTTAACGTTACCTAGTGACAACATATGCGTTTTCACAGATAGTCAGGCCGCTATTAAATCCCTCACGGGAGTATACACCACCTCCAAAACAGTTATAATATGTCGCTCAGCACTAAATGACATAGCTGAGCACCTGAAAGTACGGCTCATCAAAACACGAAAACTAGATAATTTTGGGTTGTATGAAAAAAGTACGCTCCCAGAGAAACGCCGAGACACGTATATCATGATTTTCTATATATTTTCCAAATCCATCGTCAAAACCTCCACATCATAAAATTTTTCTCAATTTGTTGCACAGTGTTGCTTTTAATTACGAAAAAATCAATCGAAATCTTCTATCTCCATTTCAACGCAGATTACTTTCACGAAATTGTTTTGCGGTAAAGTAAATGTGTCATATGTTATTAAAAAAATAATAGTATTATTTATTATATTATTATTATTATTAAAAAACATTAAAAACTCTGAATAACCTTAAGGTACTGTCCAAGAATATTGCCATTACGTAAGTGTTGAAACAACCAAATTAAGGGCAAGATTTTCCAAATTTCCTCCACCTCTTCCCTTCTTTCTATAAATAAAACGATACGATCTACCCAACAGCTTCAATAGTGTTTTATCTAAAATATACTTTCTGCGCAGATAATTAGGTAATAAATGTTCAAATTCATACGAAAGTTCAAAGTATTCCTTCCTTTCTTTTCTTTTATTTCTAATTATTAGCTCTTTTAAACGCAAAATAATTTGAATTTATTTAAAAATATTTTTCCAGCTGAACATCTTTTAAAACTGGCTAATTCGTTTTAAGACTTTTTAAGTGAGCGGCCATCTCTTTATTGCAACTATGAACGCTGTTTGGCTCCAAAAGCTTTCCGCAAAAGTCAACAAAATGAGTCACAGCGCGTACAGGTTATTTTGCTATTATGTCAGAGATTGGGGGATTCCGAAGGCTTTGGCACAGTTTTGAAGCTGCCTTAAGTAGACGGAATTTGAAATTGCAAGAATACCAAACAGACTAACTGCTACAGTCAATGGCCTTACGCTCAGAAGACTTTTGCAAGACACGGAGTAAGATTATAAAATTCGCGGGATTTTCCCAAGTATTTTTTCTTATTTCATTGCCCGTGAATGAAAGCGAAAGTAATTTAAAGAAACTGCTCGGTGAAATAATGTCTGCGTTGGTAAAACATATTTATTGCTTCCGTGCTGTTTTTGCTTTTGTTTTGCCTTTTTTTGGGATAACAGATCACATGTAATTCAACAAAGATAAGAATGAGACAAAAGTAGACAAGCTTCCCAAATGTAATACATTTGCGTATCTAATCATAAATATAAACTAGTGGGGTAGGTCCAGATTCTGGGTGTCGCATCATTGGTGCGACCCTTGAGGTCCACACGAACAACTTCCCAGTTAATAACAATTTTCAATTATTATTAACAATATTCAATTATTATTAACAATATTTAATTGTTAATCGCGATAAATTTCATGATCATAGTACAAACGAGTAAGTGAAAACTCAATAAAATTCATACTATTCGATTTATCGTTTTATTTATCATTAATATCAACTATTTATGATTTTTTAAACATTTTTTTAATGTTACAAAAAACTATAAAAGTTCTGGATTTTTTTTTAAGTATCGAGTTGTATCAGAACCAATTTGATCAGATGAATCTTTTTCAAAAAAAAACTTTAGCCCACTTGTATCTCATTTAAAAATACTTCAAAAATTTATATTTTAAATTTATAAATAAATAAATTAAGGAATTTAATTTATCATGATAATTTCGTTGTAATTAGATGCAAACAATTTTTAAAAAAATTATTCCGTTATGGCACTATTTTTTAATGAAAACCAAATAAATGCACTCTGTTTGGAATTCATTTGTTATTAATAATTTTGAATGGTTATAAACAATTTATAATTGATATAAACAGTTCTTAATTGTTATAGACCATTTTTAATTGATATAAACAAAGTTTATTCATAAAAGAAATTTTTCGTGGTAAAAAAAATTTCAATTGTTTATAAGAATTTTCAATTGCTATGAACAATCTGCAATTTTGTATTCAATTTCCAATTTTCATAATCAATTTTCAACCAAGTAAAACCTTTTTTTATAATTATAAATTTATTATTGTTATAAACAATCATTTATTGTTATAAACAATTTTTCATCATTATAAACAATTTCTGTTCATAATAAATTGTTATTATCCGACTTTTTGATGTCCCGATCGTCATCAGAACAAATTACATCGAAGAAATCCTTTTCAAGAAAGTCTGAAATCAACTTTTTTTTCAGTTTTTTTGTTAAAACAAAAAAACGGCTGAACCGAAATTGATTAAATTTCTTTCAGCTCTTATTGACAATAATACGCTTCGAATGGCACCATAGCGAAGTCGTTATCATTTTTTGTTCGCGAGATTTCGTTGTCGAAAAAAGTGGGTCCGAACGTACGTACGTACGTACACACACACATACATGTGTTCAAAAACATGCGTAAAACACTATGATGACTTTGAAATGTAAAAAAAAATTAAAACTAAAAATTTTGAAAATCGGGCCCATTACAATAACTTCCTATATGTGGGAAGTTAATAAATCCCAATATACATTCATTATATGGTGAGACGAAAATACTTTTTCCAACGCACGAAAACGCCTGTTCGATTTGACACGTCCAAGATCAGATATAAGCAACCTAAAAATATGTAGTTTAAAATTAGAACTGTTTGCTATTAAAATTATGTATAAGGCCCATAATAAGAAAAGTTGTAAATTTAGTGATTAACAAAAAGTAACTATTCAATTATATATATATATATATATATATATATATATATATATATATATATATAGGGTGCTTCGTATAAAGTGCCGGAATAAGTGGGTGATGGATCTCATCCAGAAAAACAAAAAATTGAATGGGAAAAGGGGGAGGGGCAATCTCAACCGTTTGGGAGTTACAGGGTGAATCATAAATTCCAATTTTTAATGGTAACTACAGCATTTGTTTATTTTTATCTTTTGATCTACTCAAAGCAGTGCAGTTCTTCTAATCCTTTCTCTACGTGGACATGCTGCACCTTTTCGGAACGGTAATAAGATGGACAATGTTATAAAAATAAAAAAACCGGCATATTAATTACATGAATTTGGGAAATTGCAAAATTTTTGGTAATTTAAAAATATTTTTTCCCATTTTGGAAGTGATTACACCTGCAATGGTAGATCAACAATGTTGATAATTTTGGAAAGATAATTGGGATGGTAGTTTTTTTTATGGTTTGTTTGATGCCGCTGCGTTGAGCAGATCAAAAGATAAAAGTATAAAGAGTGAGGTGCGTACTATTAAAAATTTTAATTTATGAATCACGCTGTAAGTCCCAAACGGTTGAGATCCCCCCCCCCCCCCCCCCTTGGACACACAACTTATTATTTCTTTCTCTAGGTCCGATATATATGGGTGATTATACAAAGATTGGGTAACTCAGTGTCATAAGACAAAGAAACGATGTGTTGTTATATTTTGTATATATTTTTAGTTTTATTTTAAAACAATTAAATGCCTTTTATTTGGTCACTCAATTTCAGCTATTCATTTTAAATACAAGTTTGTAAATTTCCACAATATATGCTCAAAACGTCAGTACTTTGGCATGTCACAATCCCAAAAACGCGCAATAAAGTGGTTGTGTATTAAATATTACTTTTAATTTAAGCAAAATTACTGTTTCACTACAATCTATGATGTAGTTAACAATGTATATCACAACATTTATAATATAATATTCTTACCGTTGTTGTAAAAATAATAAAAAAACTTTGTGTTAAGTTTTATTCGTCAGTCCGCTGTGTGTTGTTCGAATTTTAATTTCCCGCTAAATATTGTCATCTCAAATTCAAATCCGTGTTAAATTTTAACGTTGGTAGTAAAGTTAGCTGCAGTCCGCTACATTTTACGGCCGCCACTACTGTGCCAGTGCTAGCGTTGTGTTTGTCATGTAAACACGTGCGGATCCAGTCAAAATGTCAGTCCTATGGTGAGTTATTATTTCCTTGTAAACCTGTGTTATATTTTAATTCATACATAGTTAGCTTTGATTATTTAAAATATAGCTTGTTGATATTCGAAAATATCAAAACAAACTTTGGTTCTAATGATAACCTTAAATTCATTTCTTTTTCGACAGTCCGTTGGCGTCAGTCCTTTGTCTGTTCCATGTTAATTGGTACCTTTAAGGCTGAAAGACTCATATTTTTGTTTGAATTGTTTGCTGATTACTTAGAAAATGTATAATGTTAAGATAAACTACCTCAAAGTAGTATAAGTTAAGTAATATAATGTTATTAAAAATATTCAAAAGCTGTTTTAAAGGTGGAGATAGTTTTTTCTTACAGTATTACATATTAATAGTTTTTTAATAGTTACTTAAGTGAATTAAGGCTCAAAATATGTGCCATTATTAGATTCTAAGAGATTTCTTCTAAATGTTAATAAATGTCATACATATATCTTATGAAGATGTGTTTTTTGTCAGTACTATGTCACCCTCGTCAGTCTCCTAGCAGTCAAATTCAGAAAATTCGAAATATCTTGGAATCTACTTGAAAAAGTGACTGGCCCGAACTCGAGCAATATTATTCATTAGATTAACTATCTTATAAACCCGAATTTGTAGGAATTTTATTTAAAAAATATCGTAAACAAAATATCCCTAAAAGTTACCCAACTTTTGTATATTCACCCATATATATATATATATAACCCCACTTATTTTGGCACACCGTATGCGAAACACCCTATATAGGTTCATTTTAAATTAAACAACCCGAATTCCGTAGAAACACATTAAAACAAGCACTTAACCTTTACGCGAATTTATGGTGGGACTTTAAGAGCTGGGGTAAAGAAGCATCACACGGAAATTATTTATGAAAGAAGTAGCAAAGTAATTTTAATTACCTTCTTGATTTTTTTTTCAAATTCCGAAATATTGAAATCTAATTAACCCATTTCGAAAAATTAAAGGCAGCTTTAAGTGAAAGTCTTTCTGACTAACAAATCGTATCGGAGAAAGTAGTTATATTTTTATCTTGGAGTAAAACATTTTTGAAAAATTTAGTTTAGGATTTTATGGAAGTTTAACTTGAGAATTTTCTTTATTAGTTTTATCATTTTATTGATATTGGAGACGGAGTTGGATCAATGCGTTGAGCCGCACGACCACCATACCATGGGCCCCGGGTTCGAGACCAGATGACCCCGTGAGCTTTTATTAAGAAATTAAAATAATCCACTCCGTCTCTGGGCTGTTGTCTAGCTCGCAGCAATGCAAAAACAAGACTCAAGTTTCCTCACTTCCCTTATCCTAATTCCCTAGGATTTGGCCACATCGTATAAAAAAAAAATTTGTTTACCAAAATACAAATCGGACCGGTGAAAGTGATATTGCAAGAGTATCAAAGTGCGTGGCATTTTGCATTTAACGAATAAGATTATGTCCGGCATCACTTACGCATAGAATCAATTTTTAAATGTTACGTACGTTCATCGTGAAACAAGCTTTTTATATTTTCTTTGGATTAGTGTAATTCGTAAAATATATTTTTGTTTTGGATATAATTTTCTGACAACACAGAGTTCTTAGACTCAAAAGCCCAAGTGGCGCATATGATTTAGCTAACACACTGGATCTAAATAGACCCATTTGGATAAATTGTTTGCACAATTTTGATTTTGGTTTTAATTTATGAATTTTATATGACGGCGGCAAATCTATTTCATTTAATTATCTTTACTTTTTAAGTTTGAGCTTTTCTTTCTTTTAATTTGGAAGTTTCCTTATATATTTTAGCAATTATCGGACTAAAAGTATACTAAATTATGAAACTAGTGAAAAATGTTGAACTAGTGAAAATTTTACCGAGAGGTTAGTGATCATATGATACTGCTGTCTAAATCGGTGTTTGATTTCATTGAATTTACATCTAGTTTTGGATGTGTTTCAAAAGCGTCCAGCTGATAAGGAAACGCTAATGTTTCTTGCTCCGTTGAGTTTTGCACAGTGTGTTTTGGAATTTGTTTCAATAGTTTTTCTGAACTTTTTTGTAAATTTTCATAAATAAGTCAAATTTTCGGTTCTAATTTTATTCTTCCACGGTGATGGTGGTATATACCGAGCCTCACTTTTCTAACTATACAATGTAAATAACCAAACCTACTACATAAAATGAGGTGGCCGAAAAATATTCTCATTGAAGAGCATTGGTTGGAAATAATAATTCAATTCGGACAATCACTAGGAAAACCTGAAATTCAGGTCCAAAGATTTTGGCATCATATTTTTCACTGCACAATCAAGCCAAGCAGATGACATCATAATTAGATGCGCCGGATGCGGAGAAAAGTTGTACGGACCTAAAGCGTAGGGTAGTTACGTAAGCATAATAAAAGGCGATTTCTCTAACAAGCTTTATAAGTGGACCTAAAGGTCCATCGGAACGAACTCGTGAACGATGTAACTCAAGCGCTAATATGTCCCAATGAGGCTGTAAAAGTATGGCCGTCAAGACCATGCGTAGGGATAATTCTCTTGTAGGTGACCATACCATCGGGAATGACAAAAAGCGAGGATATATGATCAACGATGACCCGTTCGAAGGAACAGCCTTAATACGGAAAGGCATTAAAGCTTCCTGGTAGTATTGAGTCCAGAGCTACATCCGACTCAACCCATGAGCCTTCAGATTGGTCACAATACAGAGGGCCAGAAGACACCAAGGGAGAGGGGAGGGGCCCGGGCGTCATGAGCCCCATCGGTAAGAAATGCAGTAGGAAGATGCGCCCTAGCTCAAAGGCAATTCCATGACAACTCTCAGAGTCTACCAGTTATTGAGAAAATGGTTGTTCAATTCCAGCCGAATTAGATGCTTACGGCCCTAACAGAACTTCACAGCGCGCGGAGAGAGTCTGCAAATCAGACGGGAGCTCAAGGCATTGGCCGAATAAGCCTAAGACCAAGAACTAAGATCGCCCTTCACTTGCCCGCAGCGAAGATGAGATAACCCCACTAAAGAAATCAAAGTGCAATTAAGGTACACACGTTTTGCCTGCATATCATTCAATGACCAAGAAAAGCGACCACACGAGAGGATAGCTTGTGGTAACTCTCCAGTGGTGTATGTAGTATTGAATGGTGCGTCTATAACTTTACAAGGCAGTGTTTTTAAAGAAATTTTACTGTCTCTATAATTCCTGTAACTCCTTGTGAGACATGGGGCGGGAGAAGAACTTCACCCGATTCGAGACAACGATTGCAAGTGGATTTACAATTTAAAGTGGATTCCAAACCACCGACGTTTTCTCTGCAACCCCCATGGCATTTTTATGGGACCTCCGAATTGGTCCGCCGACACGTTATCACTTACTCCACCGATGACTAACATGACTTATTCTTGCTTATTTAATACATTACTTTTATGAAAATTTTAAATTGTTATTTTTTTTATGAGAAAATGTTAAAAATTGGTGCTTTTATTTTTGTGTGAAAAATAGGTGTTTTATGTAACAATTTTCTGTACACTTAAAAAATTAATAAATTAATAAATTGATGTATACACCAGTCCATTTCGACATGGCCCACAGGGAAAATAGGGTAGTTTCCCAACTAACAATTTAGAAGAGTAGGCTCTTGGAAAAGTTTAAGTAATGCTCATAAAGCTCGTATTAAATTTTTTTGAAAGATATGTTTCGTTTAAAATGTTTATTATAGTTTTTGCTAAAAATCAACTCTAATAGCATATTTAAATGCGACTGTTTTAAATTCTGATTCTTATATGAGCTTTAAAGTCTTTCATGAATAGTATACACTTAATAAAAGTCCTTAGCAGTCAGTTTGTCTTTTATGAAAACATCTTATTCTGATTACAGTCTTGCAATAGTTTTGTGTAAGTATATTATACGAAAAGTAAGAATCGATATTGATAAAAGTTCTATTTAAGAATTTCTTAAGTACAATCAACTGGTCGCTGTGGCGCAGTTTCTTTTAGGAGCATTGTAAGAGTAAATTCTAATAAATATTTTCTGCAAAAATTCTATAAGCTTCCGATTACTTATGAAGTTTAAATATGAGTGTTATAAATATAAAGTCTTATTTAAGAGTATTTATAGAGGAGTAGATTTATACAAGAGTATTTAAAAACATTATGACTCTACCATTTTAAACGGCATATTTAAAGAATGCGCAGAGCATGCAGCAAAATTATACCACAAACTATGCGTAGGGCTAGCTTCTAGTGAACTATCACAACTGGACATTCCGATAATATTCTTGTACCCGCTTCAGCCAAAGGCACATATTAATCATACACTTGTAATAGCTTTAGTTAAGAGTATTTTATGATCAGTTCTCATAATATATTTGTAATAACTTTTTCTAAGAGTAAATTTTGGTTAGACCCTATTATAACTTCTGTAGCAACTTCAGCCAAGAGTACCTTTTTATTACATGCTTATAATATTTTCAGTTAAGAACACTTTATGGCCACTCTTTATAGTACTCTTTTAATAACGGTAATGAAGAACAATTTAAGAATAAATTCTTAAAATAGTCGTATTAAAGTAATAGCAAAGTATTTCTTGCTACAACAGCCTTGAGAGAGAATTTAATAAGAATAAACTATTTTAGTTCACTAATAAGGCCACATTTACGAGTAAGTGCGTAAAATAAGCTTATAAAGACTTTAATGTAGACAAAAGATCAGCCATATTTTTCCTTTCTTTAAAAAAAATGAATTATAAAAAAAATTCAAAATTTTTAAAATTACTTATTTTGCAATTAAATAGTTTTGCGTCTAATTGACGTATTGTTGCGTATTATATGGCATATGTACAACAATTTGAACATATTTTTAACTCATTGTAACAACTGAATGAAATATTCAATTTTTTTATTAATTATTCCGTGTTGATTAATCCGCAACATTTTGAGAGCGATAAGTACTTTTTGGAGGTATCACACCACATTTTATCAATGAAATTTTTTTCGCAGTAAAATTATTCATTCCATCAATCCATAAAAATCAAATTGAAATAAAGATTCATTTAATAAAAATGAACTTAGCAGAAATATTATTTGCTTTAACTTTTTTAAAGTCCTTTGAAAGTAAATTACAAGTGCGGGTTCAACATTTCCTATAGAAAACAAAGAAATACATAAATAAAAACGAATATTTCGTGCGTTGTATTCAGGAACACACACAATCTTATTTGGTGTATAATGCTCTTCACTTAATTAAGATTCTATAAAGTCGTATAATAATCTTGTATACTTTAGCTCAAGATTAAGGTTGTGTCACACTCCTAACTGAAGTTATTATAAGTCTAAGCTCGCATAACAAGCATAAACAAGTAAGTGTTAGTACTTAATATCTGATTTCAACACACTCTTATAAGGGAATTTAAGAACTATTCAAGAAATCTTGCAGAGCATTACCAGATCAATTTCATACGCCACTTCCTCACTAGTAACGCTCTTCAAGATTTCTTGACGAATAATTTTTCAAAGTTATTTATCTTAGCTAAAGGTTCTTTTAGTTCTTATAAAACATTTGGAGAGCATTATAGGAGAGAAATTGTTTGTTGGGTTGGTAGGCTATTGCATCTCTGGTCACAGTAAATAAAAGCGAATTCGTTCTTATTCAATAGCGCACGCGTACGCTAATTTTTTAACTTAAGTTTAAATAGTTCAAAGTTTAGTAGTTTTTAAAATTTCTACAAGAGGAGTGAAATAAGGCCGCATTTTCAAACCTATGTTGAAAGATTAGAAAATCCCGCCCTGGAACAGCGATACTAGGCCTGGCTTTTGAAGAAAAACTAGAAAAACATAGTTGGTAATATGGTAATTGTATGGTATGGTGGTAATATTTTCTGCTGATTTTAAATTTTATATTAGACAGTTCCGCGCTCTTATTTATACCCCTCCATTGTCAGATCTTAGTCATGCTTACCACTCCCCCTCCAAGCCTAGCATGCGAAAGTATTTTATGGACAGTCCCCGTATCTTCGATACAGAAAATCTTGTTCCTGAATATCCAATTTTTTAATTGTAAAAGTGGAAAAAGGAGCGTGTTTTTCCAGAAAAATCAAGATAAGATAAATCTTTTCAGGTTACTTATCATTCTACTTTCCGTTACTAACACTAATCAATCAAGTTGATTGTATTTAAAGGAGTTACGTTTAGGAAAACGTTATTATGTAAAGTCGACTGAAAAACGTCCAAATATCATTCAAGTTATTTTATTCAAATATCAGCCGGCCGGTAGTCGGTTTTTCGCGTACGCATTCGAAATAATTAATGTCTCAGAAAACAAGGTGCGCATCAAATTCTGCGAACTCTATTGCCAATACTTGCGACATAATCGCCACGGTGATCATGCAGCAAATTCAATGAATTGCATAAGGTAAGCGGGATCCGGAACCTTTCTGTCCAAAACAAGGGACCCAACAGAATGAAATCATTGGAATTACGTAGCATTGAGAGATTCCCAAGGCCCAAAAGAGACTTTAATGTATAAAAACCAAATATGGGACGGATTTGCATCAGTTGCGTACCAAAGCTGTGTTATACACCACTTGCCCCTATCTACCTCCGCACTTAAAAGTTAGCAAGAAAGTGAAGATCTTTAAGATACTGCATCTAGTCAAGCCGTGTAAACTGGAGAAAGTGCTTTTCGTCTTTGTATTTTTTCCGCGTCAGTTGCTCCAAAATTTTTAGTGGAGTCTTTGCAAGTGAAGAAAAAAACCGTTTTAAAATTGACGGTTAAACTCGAGGGTGGTAATAATAACATTTTGGTGGGATCCTATAAATTGGGGAGACTAGTGAAATTCAGCTTTAGTTTATCACAAACGTCACTCTCGGTGACTACTTCTCGTTTGAAACACAAAAAGACTTCAGCACTCGGCTGCTGCTTAGCTAAGGAAACCTGTGGATTAAAATATTTCGATTGCTCGGTTAACAACATAAGGTAAGAAGATCTCAGATGAAAGTGAAATTTTCTTGTAATTTTTTTATAAATATTGTCTGCCAACGCACACTGCAATTTAAGGTGCGTGGTACTTCTGTGATCTCGCGAGGGTGTATCAGTGATGTCAGTTTTGTGAAATTATAGGAAAAGTGCAGCGGAAGTTGTAAACTTTCACTTGTTGAATATTTGTAGTACTTTTGTTTTCTTGGATTGAGAATCATTTATTGTGTTTGATTTTAATACTTTTGGTTGCCGGAACAATTTAGTGAAACATACTGTGAATGTTATTCTTTTACTACTTAAAATATTTGATAACCAATCTATAAAATAATGTTGATAGGAAAGAACTGAAGTGCTAATGGAAAATTTTGTGTGGTATAAATTGATTTAAATTTATACCATGAATCCTTGAAAAATCAAGTTGTGCAGGAATGTTTGTTTAAGGAATCGCCTTGTTTTTAATCAATTGTTTTTAATAATGTCTTCTAGTCAAGACGTTAAATAAATTTTGGAAAGATTAAAACTAGTAAAACAGGATTATATTTCTATTGCTCTAAAAATATTTATTTCCGCGTTTGTTTAAAACATTAAAAACAATTATTTAAATATAAAAACTTAAAGCGAAACTGACCTAACCTCACTTTGAATAAAGTAATATTTATTCCACAAAAGATATGATCTTATAAGATCTTGTACTTTTCAGTGGAATTGCTCTCAAGTTGCTAAACATTTCTTTATTAAGGGCGGATATGCTATTCAAATTTATATCTGGCTCACGAACCATTGCTTCGAATTCATGTACACGTGATCAGCGGTATTATCTTGAAAAATTACTTTCTCTGTCATGCGATGATTCATAAACAGAGCAAAAGCATTCTTGAATAAATCTATATGGCACTTTGAGTTCATTTTGTTAAAGACAAAGCATAATGCGGTATTTGCGTAAAAGCAACAACTCCCCAAGCCACTAACAATATTAAGTTGGGGGAGATTTTGCTAGTACCAGCTGAAACCGTCAGGGCCGCCGAAATTACTTTTATTCATCGGAAAAAATTACATTTTCTTAATAATTTCGTATATCCATAAAATGTCTTACGATTTGTATCAATTTTTTTTTGTATGTGTCTTTTTTATATCGCTATAACTATTTCCACGGCCATTGATTCCTTGCAGCCAACACTGCACTCACAACGCGAGATACAATACCTTTATGTCGGTACCATCCTATACACCCCAAGTCAGATTTAGCCATGGGTACGGTGAAATACCAGGAAGCTTCTTTACATTTCTCTTACCCGTAATCGCTTTTCTGCTAAGACTGTGCATCCCTTGAGCTTTTGCATTGTCATAAAAAAACAATGTTTCCGCATAATATCAGAATATCTTGTCGTTTTATTGGCACTGAACAATAGAAATAAAACCTTTTGTAATGTGAAATATTTACATTGAATTTGAAGCTAATATATTAGCGGGAAAAATTCCGCAAAATTAAAAATTATTTATGGAAAAAAAACTATCCAGAATTTATAAATCCTAGTTTTTATTGAAATAAATATAAAAGTTTTAAGGTTCTATTATTCTGCAAAATGCCTTAACTAAAAGTGAAAGAGAAAGAAGATGATTGTGTATACTGTCATCTATTTCTACAGCTTTTTTAGACTTTTTTTAATTATAAATGCTACTACCATACTTTGGTCAAATATAGAAAGGGAGAAAATTCTTAAATTGGCGACTTCGAAAAAACCCCTTAATTGCAAAAATTTTGTCACAAAAAGTTTAAGGTCAGGGAAAACCATTGTCTTTGAGAATTGCGAATACTTCTATTACTTCTATTCTACTATTTTTTATTAGAGGTTTTATAAACATCCTTGGAATATTTCTTGGGTCTGGGTTGCTAAATGTAAAATAATATTCTCTATATAGTTTGTCGAACCAAATTTTTGATTTGGAGAAAAGCAATTTATAACATTTCTCAGTATAAAAAAAGTTTTCAAAAAAAACTTTATTCTTCAATAGTTTTTAGTTTATGTAATAAAAAAAATTTAAAAAGAAATGTTTGACAGACTATAAAAAATGTATTTCTGAAGATTTTAAAAGCAAATGCATCTAAACTTTTCTAATTATCTAATAACCTTATTTGTTCAGCAGTAGCCTAAAAAACTAGATTAAAAAATATAATTTACTACAAAGACATTTGTTAAACATTCTTTTCTCTGTATCCCCTATAATTCCCTCTTAAGGGGACCCTGTGGTGTTGAATTTAAAAAAAAAATGGAATTTTCTTTTGTATTATTTCAAAAGTATAGTCTTTCGAGAATATACTGTTAAATTTTTATAATTATATTGACGGTATTTTAGGTTCTACAGCCTTTATAGCAGGTAGCGAACGGTTGGCTCGCCTCATGAATGGAAAACTTTAAACTCATTTATCTCGAAACTACTTTTTTCTGCACGGTGCCTGGAGGAAAAAACAAAACTATTCATCCGAATCATCTTAAATTTTAATATCTCATTCAGTACCTACACCAGTGGCTATGGCCGGGTCCACCAACAATTTTTTATTTTAATAACTTCTTATTTTGTATTTAAAAAAAACTAATGAAAATTAGTCTGTTTTCGATATTAAAATTTCAAGAACGCGCTTTTTTGTCAAAAAACTGTTTTTTTCTTTTTTTTTGGTTCCGGCGATAGCTACACTCATATAGATTAATAATTTTTTTGTTTTTTATTTTTCAAATAAGTGACAGAGTAAGTAAATTGAGACTATCTAGTCCACTTACAATTTTAATGTGGCTAAAAAAAACTACTCTTTTGATAAACGATTGATTTAAACATCTTTTAAGCCTTTAAAAATAGCTTTAAAGGTAAACGGCCTTAAGATTTACTATTCAGCATTTCTATTTGATTTCTGAGTTTCAAAGAGAATTACATACTGAGCCTTGCTCCGTAATCAAAATATGTTCGCAGGAATAATTTATATATGTTTATAATTTAATTCGTCGTAAGAAATGGCCTAATTCCACACAAACTGCACAACAGAAACAGTTGGATTCAATTTGACTCGTATTTTCACGAAAGTCTTTAGAATATATGCGAATCCTTCTTCCCATTTAACGATTACCTCTGCGTGATTTTTGGTAGAAATATCTACAGTTTACAAGAATTTTATATTTCATATTTTTTTTTGGTTATTGTATGTTCTTATGAAGCAAAAGATTGTTCTGATTCTTTCAACTTGGTGGCTTTGTCAGACATTTGTCAGTACCGTTTTACATACACTGATGAGCAAAAGTAGAATAATTATAATATCATGTCGACCAGTAAATGGCAGAATGTCGTAAGCGACAAACGGAAAGCATTGTTATTTCTTAAAATACTATCATTTTAAGCTAATTTGTTTTGCGTAGCATTCACTTTTTTCCCATGTTCAAAAATGCTTTTATTTTTTTGCTTTTGTTGCTTACGATTTTCGACGATCCTACATATTATACTAATAATGAAATTATCTATAATTTGTTAAGGAATATTCTTCTAGACGGCATTTATTTGAAGAATGTTTTAATAGCTCCATACATTTTCAGTTAAATTAGCATTAAGGCATTTACATATATATAAATAGTAAGCAAGCTTCGAATAAAACGGCAAATATTTTATGTCACTTGATCCCATTTTTCCTTTGAATGGTAATGCCGCTGAGAGGAAAGTTTCCAAATGGGAAAACTCTCAGTTAACTTGGACGAAATCACCTCAACTCCATACAGTCAAAAGAATTGTCAATGTTTGAATTAAGCCATATGCCGGCTATGCGAATTACTCGACTGAAAGGGAAATTGTTCTCCTGATAGGTAAGAAATGGATTTTCGCTCACTGAATTTTGACGGGAAGAATTTATTATTTGACAGTTAGAATTTATTTTTCAATACGAGTTTTCTAGATAATTGCCAGACTATTTTATTCACGATAAAACAGGGAAATCAAATTTAATTTTGTTCTTATTTTAACTATTTATTCTGTGCCCACGCCGTTTTTGTATGAAATATCCCCATACTCTTATGTTATGAAAGTGCAGTATACCCCCTCCATACGTGACGGCTGTTTTTATTTGTTCAGGTAGTACTATAGATTCATTACCTACCGTCTCGTCATAACGAACCATTTTTCAAAGTTTTACCTTATCGACATTCCTTTTTTTCAGACCTGTAAAGACTAACTCTACCTCTTTCCAGAGAAGTTACTCATTATTCCAGTGTTTTGTGCTTAGAAGGCATACACTGACAAAGACTGTTTATCGATTCCAATTAGTTTAAGTAAAGTTCTTAGTTTTAACGTTTATATTCATGCTATCTAGTGATTATTTAATGAAGCCACCCGGTAACAGTGGTGACTGATATCTATTTGAACTGGTTTCATATAGACTGACAGAGACATTTAATGAAATTTCGTTATAATTATGGAGCGATAAAAAATTTGAATTGCATCTATGTTGCAGAGAAATAATCTTTCTAGGATCACCAACCAATAAGTTTGGTTTTTTTTAGAACTTTGTTTAAAGCAAATACGTTGAGTTTTCCTTACCAACCTAAATATGTGAATCATATTCAATACTAGGTCTACAACTTTTCATTCGTCAGCAGAGAAAAGGCTTAAATGCGTCACTTAGTACTTTCTTTAGTTAAAGCCCGATAAATATTTTAGTATATATCATGCCTATTATTATACCATAAATAAAGAATCTTATTCCCATTTTAACAAATCCCTAACTACCTCTTCCTTTTTTTTTATATCACGAGTTGTAAAATTTCAAAAATTGCACTTTGTAGTAATTTTTTAAAATTTTACTAGATTTGCCGCCAAAATGCTCTGTTAACTTATGTTTGCATTAGCCAGGATTTAGAATCTGACAAACTTTCCCTTTAGTTTGATATTACCTAAAAATCTACCGAAATAAAACCTTTGTGTAATTATGCAACCTAATTAAACTGCAGCAAGCAATTTTCTGGCAAGATTTTAACTTTGTTGCGCCACATAACACTGGCCAAATAAATTTACAAAAAATGTCTCAACAGTAAAAGTGTTCTTTGTGTAGTTGGGACCTCTTATAAGATAAATTTGAATCTTAAACAGTTTCTATTTGCCTTAATATTTCAAAAATCCTCAGTTCCGTCAAATATTGCTAAATATTTAGGCAAAGCGCATTAAATGTTACTTTGTTTATTTAGTACTGCTATTTTTGTTTCTGCATGCTTAAGGTCAGGTGGCTTGATAATAGTTACTTGGTTTTGTTCTACGTTTCGGCACCATCTGCGGGGCCAATTTGTAATCTAAATTACGATATCAAATATACATATTTCGGCCAGGCAGACGTTGTTACGTTTCTTTATGTGTTCCGTCTACTGAAACGTTGTACACAATGAAATAAGCTTTGTAGCCAACACAATCGCGTTTTTCATGCAATTCCATACTGATTTATTTAAAGTGAAAATGTAAACTAGGATTCTACTTAAACAATGACCTTCCTAGATAAAGCTATCGAATTAAAGTGTTTTTTTAGGGTAGAGAAAGATCTAAAACACCGTTGTTAAATTAAATTTGCTTTAACATTATACCTACTCGTAAGCCAATAATTACGTAAAGAAAACTTCAGCGTAGGTGTAAGAAAGCAAGCAGTGAAAGTTTTCACTATTTCAAATAATACCTTCTTTTTAAGAAAATTAAATCAAAGACATTGTACCAACTACATAATAACACCAAAATCCAGACAATAATAGCTCGCTTTAGTACCATTAGGGACGGTTCCATAACATTAAGTAACACGACGAATATAGCATTTGCATGAAAACCGGCCAGAAGAAAGTCATTACCACACCAGCCAAGCGTAAGAAAGTAAAAGTTGTTGGGTATTTTGACTTCCATTGGGGTCTGACTCATTCACTTTCGTTCAAAACCAGTCTTGATTTGATCTTTAATGGATGGATGCACATATTAGGTTACACCTACGGTAATGTTTGTGTTAACTGATTTGCAAAACAGTTTTATTTACATATTACGTATGGGGCCGATCATTGGGAACGATGAACCGATAGAATTTGCTAACCGATGGAATTTGATAACCGATGAAGTGTTAATTGGCTGCAATAAGGCGTTGGGCAACATATCGTTGTTGCGTCATAATTTGGCAGAGCTTAATATGGTTATTTTATGGGTTCTCATCTCGAGATGAGTTGCCATCCATCTCTTTAAGTTGTATTCTGTTTCGACCCGATCCCTTTGAAATGTCTCTTACTTGCTGACTAATTTGTAACTAACAAATTTGTTGTGTGAACATAATTGGAGCATTAAAGGGTTTTCCAAACTCTGGACATTGCACCAAGCTTGGTACACATATTAATTACAATCTGCAAAAGAACTACTGTATGGTAGTACTCCTACGGGTGGGGATAAGAAGGGAGGGATATTTAAAATAAGCGAAAATGACCGATATTAATGCAATCGAATACATAGTTTTCGAGATTCGTTGAGGTGAATAATCACAATCCCGATGCCAATAGATACTGTGGGGGTAATACACAGGGAAGGAAGGAACATGTAAATATAATCGAAAACGACCGTTAGTATTATCGATTCCATAAACTCGTTGAAATGACTAATGACACTCTCGGTGCCGTTAAATACATACTATGGGAGTAAGAGACCGATAGGGGTGGTGGTAGAAAAGGAGTGACATGTAAAATAATCGAAAACGAACTATATTAGTGTCCAATCCATAGTCTTCGGGGTTGCTGAGATGAATAATGACGGCATCGGGAGCCGTTATATACTATGTAGATAAGACACCTATTTTGCTGCATATCCTTTAGGTTCTTAGTCGTCGGTGAAGTAAGTGAAGACTTGTCGGCCTACCAATCCGGAGGTTCCAGGTTCGAATCCCATCGATAGCGACCCATAGTTGTTTTTTGCTGACAACAGGTTACGATAAAAAGGCCATGGGGATTACAGAGAAAATGTCAGCGGTTCGTAATTCACTTCATATTGTAAGTCCACTTGCAAGCGTTGTCTCGAATCGGGTGAAGTTGTTCTACCGCTCCATGCCCCACAAGGGATTACGGCAACTAGATAGAGTATCACCGCTGCCCATCATCCCGTTATGGAATCGATTAATTTTCTAATTTGGAATTGTCGTCAATATATCAGTGATTTCTCACACCTACTTGATCTTTCATCTGTACCCACTAATTTTAAGATTTGGGCTACTGGCTAAAGCTTAATCTAACCGTGTGCTTTGGGACGTTGTCACTTCTTTTCTTTTCTTAATATATACCAATTGCTTATTCTAATTGTATATCTATAACAAATTACAATGCTTTTATTGGGAAAAATTATAATTTGGTGTAGAAATATTTCTTTGTATAAACAAATTTTCTTCAAATATTATAATAATAATTATATGATTAACTATCAAAATTTCAATGTCAAGTATCTCAAAACTTAAGGGGGGAAGTACATGAAGACGTTTTCAAAAATCGAATTTTTTTTGTTATCTTAATCGATAAGTATATGCTCTAAGAATATAATTTCAAAATTGCAAAATCCTATCTCAAAAATTGTGAAAGATATCCCACTTTAAAGTGGTCGGCGCCGATCCGGGATCGAGGATCTCTGCTGCGCGCGTGATTCCGCTTACCGGATTTTTTTCTGCTCTGGAATTTAGAGTGATGAATGCGACTTTGTTAAAGAGCGTTCTCGGTGTTTTCAGTCCAAATACCGATTTTTCTGAGAATACCCGTCCCCTCTTACCTTCCTTCTCCTTATCTGCATCTTTTTCGTCAGTTTTTCGGGACAAACTTTAAACGGCGTTTTCTCAAAACCATGTTTTTCAAATTGGCGTAAAAGATTACAAAAAAACTAGTGAACCGATTTTCTTCTTCCAGCACTCATTTTAAAGGCCATAAACAACTACTCTAGATAGACTACGGACGTAGCAAAAAAATCATTTTAAGACCATTTTTGACGCGAAAATAATCAAAATTTTTGCCAAAAAAGCCAACTTTTTTTTTCCATGCCCGATTTTTATAGTTAATGTTCGAATTTCGAAAAGATCGTAGTCTATCTAGAATAAACAACCCACTCGAGTATAAAAATGTTTGGTTTTTTGATTTCAGATGAAAATTGCGGCCAGGAGAATTTACGCCGATTTCGATGTCAGCCGCGACACGAGTTACGAAACCCACCAAAAGTTGATTAATTTTTCATTTTTCAAAATGTAAAAAATGTTTTTTCTCTTCTTAAAACATTGCCCTAAGTACATATAATATCGATTTCATGTGGACCTTTTTCATTTTCCCAAAAATAAATCCCAAAAAATTCCTTTTTTTCGGCCTCTTTATGTACTTCCCCCCTTAACTCCGATACCATCACCTATAGGTGGCGCGCCATGGCTATCGTAGAATCCCCTTACTTTAAAATGAACTGAGATGAATATTACTTTACTTTAGGGATAAACGTGCAATTTTAAACATTTTATTTTATCGATATTATGGAGTAAGGGCAAATTGGAGAGCATTCAGATTTTTTGTGAACAAAAGCATATAAATGAAATACTTTTTTTGGTATTTTTGTTTTTTAAATTTTCGGTTAAAATTATAGTTATTTTTTGTTTGAAATTTTAAAAACAGTGTTACACCTACAGATTCGTTAATATAAGTATAAACTTTCAAAGGTTTCTTATAAATAACAAAATTTCAAAATTTTTTTTTGACACGATTTTTCTTTATAATAATGCCAAAGCTCAAAGGATGCTCTAGATGATAAAGAAAAAGGAATTAAGGGTAAGGGAAATGGAAATGGGTAAAGAGATTTAGTGAAGTAGGTGACGATGAAGGCCTCGCTTGAAAGTTTCGAGTGCATAAGACGAAGGAAAAACAGAAAATGTTAAACGAATGTGAAATCGTGTTTTTCTACTTAGAAGAGATTTTCGAAAATTGATAGGAGTGGGAGAGACCTGAAGCTCTTGTATCGCGCGTTGTGATATGTTTAGAGTTAGACTAGCAATTTCGTTAAAACAATGGATATTATTATGTCTGTAGGTTTTCTAAGTTTCCGCTTCGTGGTTTTCTACGGAACAACATTGTTGTTACTTACAAGAACAGATAAAAGGTCAATTACAAGTCAACACTCTCCAGGATTTCTTTCGGTTTTCATTACCTGCAGGGTAAAAAAATGTTTTAAATGCTCATTATATTTTTATATACATACATATATCTTAAGAATAAATTAAGCAGCTTTTGTCTATTTGTTTATTTAACTTCATCTTTTTTGTGCTTGCAGGTAACATGAAGATTTGTTTGGCTGTCTTAGCAGCCATTCTGTTCTCGATGGTTCAGGCAGAAAGCGACTCCTGGTCATGGAATGCGAAGGAAAACACTACGAATCCAGCTGGCCGCAGATCCGATGAAGGTGGTGAGAAGGGCGAGGGAGACTTATCTGAAAGCCAAGGGCGACACTTACAAAGTGATCAAGAAATTTTCAGTAACGATTCCTCATTAGACGAAATTATTGACACGATTCTTCACAAAAGTAGAGAAGGTAGAAATTTGGATGAATACAGTGAAATTTGCACTGATCCAAATGTGCAAGAAGCGCTGGAAAGAGGCGATGATGTCCAAGCAAGAAATTTGATTAAAGAAAAGCTTTGTAGCTTAGGGCTAATGCAATGTGATGATATTGAAGGTAAACGACCATTTAGGCCAGCTGGAAGCGGTATATATTCTCAAGGTCTATTAAGACCGCCTTATGGACCTCCAAGACCTATGCCACCTTCATTATCCCCTCACATGGGACCTCCACGTAAGGTTGGGTATGATGGGCCGATATTATCAAAGCCCTTTATTAATGGTCCACCTGGACAAGTTTTTGGAGGGTCTCCAGGACCGATTTATAATGGTCCATATTTAGATTCACCACCATCGTCAGGCTTTGTAGGTGGTTCTTCGCTAACATTTTCTAAACCTCCACCGGGAGCTATTATTTATGGTTCAAAACCACCGGGTCCAGTATATGAAGGCGTTGATGCACCATACAATTTCGAGCATACAGTTGGCGACAAAATTCATGTTGAACACAGCCACGCATCATTTGACCAACATCATCAACTGTCAACTCCAGGTAGTTTTACAGGAAAACCAACAATTGTAGTAAACGCACAAGGTGGAGCGGCTTCCACTGGATCACATGCTCCTGCAGTTGCAAGCGCATCAACTCTTCAGCAACATGTACACCATCATTTTCATCATCTTGATTCCGCGGATGCCAAGGTGCCAAATGTACCTGTGCCAGTTCCATTACCAACTGGAAATGGCATCAATAGTGAATTTGCATCAATTGCATCTTCAACTGGAGGATTTGCACCGCTAAGCTCTGGATATGATTTTAAAAAGGAAACTTCGCACACATCTTCCTTTAATACTGGATTTCATAACGCTGCTGGTGTCTCTGATTTATCAGGCTTTTCTCAAGGGGCCTTAGCACAAGGCACTGGTTTTGGTGGAGTAAATGAAGGTATAAGACCCGTTAGTAGTTTATATGAAACCGTAAAACCAGTTTCTGAAACTGGTCTTGGAGCATATGGATCGGGCTTTACAAACAGTTATGGTTCCGGTGGTGCTTCATTTGGAGGAACTGGATTCGGCGGCTCAAATGCAGGCCATTATAATGGAAACACCGGTAGCTTTCACTCTTCAAGCCCTGATTACTTTAAAAAAGAATTGAACATTAATGGTGGAAGTCAGTTCAACAGCCTTTCTGGATACGGTCAACAAAATAAGGTTGCTTCCCAACAGTATGGAGGTCAATTCAGTCAATATTCTGGAGCGAATGATTACAACGCGTTTGAAACTGCAAGACAGCATAATATTGACTGCGCTTGTGTTCCATTTAATCAATGTCCAGCTTCTGATAGAATTGGTCGGAAGGAAGACCTTATACTGCCTATCGATCCACGAAACTTAGGAACAGATATTGAAGCATTGCCAGATGATTCGAAGAACGTTACATCAAATCATGAAGCAATCAAGGATGATGAACCAAATAAGGACACATCAGATATAAAATCTGTGTCCAAGAGGGAAATTGCAGAGAAAAAAGTTTCCGAAGAAGCCGAGGAAAATTCGTCTGATGTTGAACCGGTA
This sequence comes from Leptarthrus brevirostris, assembly GCA_964036015.1. Classification (NCBI taxonomy): domain Eukaryota; kingdom Metazoa; phylum Arthropoda; class Insecta; order Diptera; family Asilidae; genus Leptarthrus; species Leptarthrus brevirostris. Next base: position 73,508,149 of record OZ038373.1, read on the forward strand.
AGTTACTTTTTTATTTTTTTGTATCTAACAGTAGTCTAATTTGCACATAATCTAATAAAACAAACTTTAAGGCATTCATACAAACATTTTGCATTCAGTTTAAATTAAAACTCGATTTACTGATTTAAACTGAAAGTTAAATAACAATTAAACAAAAGATGTAGTATTCGACTCTTGCTCAACAGCTTCCGTTTTCGTTTTAATATTGCACTGTAATATTTTCCGGAAATCGTAATAACAGGACAGTAAAAAAAAGTTCTTTAGCCCACAAGAACCATTTCCGCTGCTAGTTTAGTTTATGTGTGGCACCTCGACTAACATAAACTAACTAACAGCACGAAAGGTACGTGGGTGGGCTTATTTAAGAACATTATTTTTGCCTTTTAATGAGGAAGTTAAAATCCTCTTTGCAGCGCCTGATTGTCGGAAACACAATCCCCGAAACGACAGTAAACTTTCCAAGAAAGAAAGTCGTACCGACATTTGGGGTATCATTTGGACTTCCATATCCCACAGGAGCATATCCATTTAATCCGTATGGCGGACATCCAGCACAGAATCCTTACTTTGGTTCGATTAGTCCAAATGGTCTTAATTTGGGTTTGTTAAACGTGAATCCTCTTTTGTCTTTGCAAGTGACAAAAGATGAGCACGGTGAAAAACTTGTGAAACCCTTAGTAAATCTTCATGTTACACCGAACGAGCAATTAATCCACAAGGTTGGTAGCCTATTCAAGGCTAAAAAGGAATTTATTTTTAACCAGCATGATCACTTTCATCAACATTCGCATTATCGTCCGCGACCAGAAATTTACTTTCCTCACCCACCACCATATCATCACCATGGACCAATTCATGATAGCCATCCACCTGGACATTTTCACCATGGTCCTATCCACGAATTTTACCATCCAACAGGTATAGATGGAACTTACGGGTTAGAACCCACTGGCCCATTTTTCCACGGGCCATCAGGTCCGGGATTAGACTATCCAACACACGAATTTGGACCACACGGTCTCTTTGAAAGAAGTTATAATGTTAGCAGTTCAGGTGGGGGATATGCTAATGAATATGATTATGGGCGTAAGCTTAGACAGGAAAGTAACATCCGATTTAACGGACCGTCTAATGTGCGTCAAACTATTCCAACACAAGTCCCTGGTAGACAACCGGGAAGTAAACACGTTTCATTTCCGAATAGTCGGCGAAAACGAAGTGTCAATATACCGGAAGCCGTTGAGCAACAGATTGGTAAAGTAGTTGAAACTCATGTTGAGAAGGTAATCTGCTTTCTATGTATATTTTTGATTCCTTCCACCTTTTAAAGTTTTTGTTCTGTATTTTAGCGTCAAGCATTTTATGGCGAGCACCCTCAACAATGTAGCCCTGGATTAGTTTGCTGTAGACGACCTTTCCGACCCCAACAGCAGCAACAACAACTTGGACGTTGCGGAACACGGAACGCTCACGGAATCACTGGACGTATAAAAAATCCTGTGTACGTTGATGGCGACAGTGAATTCGGTGAATACCCATGGCAAGCAGCTGTTCTGAAAAAGGATCCAAAAGAGTCTGTGTACGTTTGCGGAGGCACAATTATTGATAGTCTTCATATCATCACAGCTGCACATTGTGTGAAAACGTAAGAAGCAATAGACATTTATCGTAAATACCCTTTTTCATCTTAAACATATTTACAGATTTGGTGGTTTCGACTTACGCGTACGACTGGGCGAGTGGGACGTGAATCACGATGTAGAATTTTTCCCATATATTGAACGAGATATTGTATCTGTTCATGTTCATCCAGAATATTACGCAGGAACTTTAGATAACGATTTGGCGATTCTAAAACTGGATCAACCCATTGATTTTATTAAAAATCCACATATCAGTGCAGCATGTCTTCCAGACAAGTATTCAGATTTCGCTGGGGCTCGTTGCTGGACAACTGGATGGGGAAAGGATGCTTTCGGTGATTTCGGAAAGTACCAAAATATTTTGAAAGAAGTCGATGTACCAGTGCTCAGCCAACCTCAATGCCAGAATCAATTGCGACACACACGTCTCGGCTATAACTTCAAACTTCACCCAGGTTTCCTTTGCGCTGGTGGCGAAGAAGGCAAAGATGCCTGCAAAGGAGATGGAGGTGGACCCATGGTTTGTGAAAGAAATGGAATTTGGCAACTGGTTGGAGTTGTCTCTTGGGGAATTGGATGTGGGCAAGTTAATGTTCCAGGTGTATACGTTCGAGTGTCATACTATCTTGACTGGATCAACCAAATTACGAGAAATTATTAATTTAGTTTAACTTTATAAGAGAAATCTCTGTTTGATATTATTTATTCGTAGATAAGATAAAGTTTGTAATATAATTTCGTACACAGATCTTGCATGTAGTAGAAATTTCGATGGATGCTATTTTATTATATTTATTATATCCAGTGTTAGTTATTTGGTCACCCAGTCACAGTTAGTGATGAGAGTTGTTCTTTCGGTTATTTGAAGCCGGGAGAGATTAGTGTAATGCGTTTGCATGCTGAAAAATATCTTCATTGTTCATTTCATTTATAATTTATGAAAATAAAATTAAGTGATATTACAAATGATTTTTATACATTGGTAATTTTTAAATTTTTCAAAATACCCTTTCGCTTACGCTTATTTTTTCTGGGATAATGTATTCTTCTTCGGGAGTTGGAATTTGAAGTATCCATTTTTCTTCTTTTATAGCCTAGTAAAAAATATATTTTTAATTAATTTAATACATAAACCCAAAAAATTTTAATATTTAACAATAGAACAATGTTCTATATGCGTAAATCAATGGAAAAATTGAAAAAAAATAAGCAAACCACTCAAGGTCTTTGGAGTATCATGAAAGACACATCTAAGTAATAGGCGCTAAGCACTCATCCCGCAGACCAAAAAATAAATAAAGAAAAGAAAAACTTGAAGATATTCACCAACAAATAAATTAGTCACTAAAGAGTACAGTGCGCGAGTTATGAAATTTTGGTAGTTTAAACACAAAAATTATAACACAATTTGCAGATACTTTCTTTATTCATGAAAACTGCTTCTAACTCTGACAAAGGAAAACTTGGAATTAGTTATTTTGTTTAACTTCAGGTTCAAGTGCATCTAATTACACAACGTGATTGGGTGTTACATTACACAGATAACGGCGTTTTAAAATGAAAATTATGAGAGGATCATATGCAAAAAATGCTTGCTAGTTAATTTCCTATGGGAAAGTTTCTTTAAAGTTACTTTAATGGAATTTTATCAAATAATTTAAAATACTTACTAATTGATTTTTACGTGTGAATTTACTTTCCTCAAATACCACCGCATTACTACTATTTCACATCATAATACCGACGTAATATCTCTTTAGAAGCGACCTAGGATACTGGCCAGCGGCTGTTAACAAAAACCAACACCATTACCTTTGATATTAATAGTCTGGCTTAGCGAAATTGCTCTAATTCCCCTCCTCCTTCTGTCACTCTGGATGGTTTGGACTTTTCGCCAGTGACCGCCTCTCCGAATGAGTCCAACGTGTCTCACGCAGCTCAACGCCGATGTCGCCCTAATGCCGGTGGCTGCAATCGTCCAAAGAACCGTGCCCCGCTACCTATGCCGATAACTGACATCGTGAGCTGCTCACCTCATATTCGAATGCTCAGCGACACGCCTGTATATTCTTGCGTTCTTTCTCACCCAACACAAGACAATATCGTAAGCCCAACTTTTGACACCTCGCGTATGGATTCCCACTCTTTAATCCTGAGGGTTTTGCAACATCTGCCCACGGATCATCACACATTGGGGCTCCTGATGATATCCCAGCCTTTCTGAAAACATGTAGCTCATCCCTTCGTTCTGTTCTTTGATATACAGGGTGTAACGTTTCATTTACACCCTGTGTATCAAATTAATAAGTATACCTCTTTTTTATTTTTATTGTATTGCCCGTCTTATTACCTTTACAAAAAGGTACAATATGTTTATGTAGGGAAAGTATTTAGAAATTTATACGTAGAAATTCTATCGGAGAATATTATAAAAATCAACAATTTAAAGAAATTAAACTCAAATTTATTCTAAAACGCTCTTTATTGAATTTGAAAATAATTACAATTAATCTTGATAAGTTACAAAAGCTGTTCGAAATGTCCTCGGCTACTTTGGATGCATGCCAACAATCTCCTTCTAAGTCCCAATTTTAAGGCGTATTGCAGCCACCCTCTCCCGTATTTTTGTCGCTGCATTCCAAATTCTGCTAACTAAATCCTCCCTAGTGTTAACAGGGCATGAATAAACTTCATCCTTCATTGTTTCTCATAAGAAAGAGTCCAGTGGGGTAAGTTTTGGAGATCTAGAAGGCCAAGGAATCGATGTACCTCTAGAATTTGGAAATTTTTTACTTAGTATTGCCTTCACAATGTTATTAGTATGCGCTGGTACTCCATCGTGTTGGTGAAACATTCCCCTAAGATTATCCATAGGGTTCTCCTTTATTAGATCTGGCAGTGTATTGTCCAAAAAGTCTGCATAAATTTCACTATTAAGCACTTGCGGCAAAATGAATGGTCCTACCAAATTGTTGCCAATGATACCAGCCCAAATATTGACACTGAATCTCTGGAATTAGGTCACCTTTACCCTGTGTGGGTTAGTGTTCGACCAGGAATGTAGGTTATGGAAGTTCGAGATACCATCCCTGGTAAATTGAGATTCATCCGTCCACAGAATTCGGTCCAGAAACGCCCTATCGTCAATGCCACGTTTCAGAAGCCAAGTGCTAAATTTCAGTTTTCTCTCGAAATCTCCTTCCAATAGTGTATGGGCTGGATGATGATGATGTGGTCGTAATCCCTCTCGATGAATAACCCTCCTGACCTTAGATGACGACACTCCTAATCACTTCGCGACTCGCTTCGTGCTCTTCTCAGGGTCCTGCCTCACGATGATGATTATTTAGTACTCGACGTCGGCAGAAGTTCCCAAAGTTTCGGGTCATGTCTCCAGGTCGTGTGAAGTGACACTTCCTGTTTCTGTTTACCTTTGGAAAGTCTGTGTGTATACCCTTCTTTGGGGTGCTCGCCGGTTAGGGAATCTCCTTTGGTATTCTAGTAAGCCGCTCTCTCTTTTCCGTCTACTACACCATAAATGTAAAGAATATCCGCGTATTGCCTTATTGATTTGTTTTTCAACTATGATAGGTAATCTTGTTTACTGACCCTTTTTTATAGCAAAATTTCCATCAGGTACGAGTAACAAAACGCCAGGATACCTGGATGTGAATTCTGGCTAACACATAATACTATCGGCAATAAAACAAAATTACCCTAACATTTTTATAACTTTTTTGCAGCAATAATTAAAACTAATTACCTGTTAAACCAAAACCAACATTTTCGACCCTTTATTATAAAAATTTTGTTTACTTAATGAATTTGCTACCTAAAGTGCAATAAAATTATTAATTATATTAATTAATTATATTAATAACAGCGGCAATTCAATTAAAATAAAATAGAGGTAAACTAATTACATAAATTTCGGAGAAAATTTGGGAAAATGCTGAAATTTTGGTAATTTCAAAACATTTTTTTCAATTTTGGCCGTGACTGTACCTACAGTGGAAGTATTGTTGAAATTTTTGGAAAGAGTTATTTTTAGCGTTTGTTTGATGTCGCTGGGTAGATCAAAAGATAAAAATAAAAGAGTAATCATACCATGAAAAACTGAAATTTATGAATCACCCTGTAACTCCCAAATGAATGAGATGACCCCCCCCCTCCCGCGCCTACCTTACAATTTTTTGTTTGGCTAGGTGAGAGCTATCATTTGTATTCGTATTGACCTCTAGAAACGTTACACCCTGCATATACATATATTTATATATTTAATTTATCTATTCGTTGTGACTACTTTCCGAGACCTCCTGATTATGCCTGTGCGTTATCGACCTCCTATTGCTTATTTATGTTGCATTGACAAGGCTTTTGAAGCTTTAGTTTGTGATGTTTTTCAGTTTCACTGTAAACCATTTCTTGGCCAGTTTTAACAGAAGAGTGAAGGATTAGTCCACTACAACCACCTTATTAGAATTCTCCAAGTACTGCGCTTCCGCTGGTAAGCAAGTTGATTGCATTTGTAATGATTTTAGCAAAGCTTTCAACAGAATCAATGACAGGATTCTCATTCATTAGTTACACTTTCTATGTTTTCCTTCTGTTATTTTAAACTGGGAGTTTTTGTACTCGTCTGATCGCGCGTTTTGTTTCGTGGTGCGCTTTCTTTAAAGACATGGTAATAATAGGCGAGGTATTGAACGACAAAATCATATATTTTCTTTCTACCAGATATGTACGAAAAGTAAATACACAAATATTTGTATCACACTTTCAATTCATCAGTTTCATTTCATCCGTGCGCTTACATGTTTCGTAGCAACTATGAATAATTATAGTTTAAGTCTGTCAGTCCGTTCGTCTGTCCTTATGTCATAGCCCTTCAAACTTCTTTTAATAATTCTTCAAAACTTCATTTAATAATTTTTTTTATGTTTATATGGCTTTTGGTTTGGCTCATCGTTATAAAGCGCAAAAATCCTACAAAAAATAGCTACTGAGTGCCAGCTCTAAGAAGAGCTCCCAACAAGTTCTGAAAAAATTCCAAAACTAAACTTAGAGCTAAACTTAAAACGAACTAATAAAATGAACCAAAACCGAAAATATTAACTATAACATGACTGTTTGAGTGTTTCCAGAGGGTAGATGCAGCATCGGGTGAAATTCCTACTTAGGAAACCACTACTCCCAAGTAGAGCCATTCGCCACTTTTCTAGTCCTCCGGGAGCACTCATTCAAATATGTTCTAAACAAACGCACAAAAATTTCGTACTGATTAGAGTCCAGCGAGACCAGTCTGCAGAGTCAGTGGCGTCTGTAAACTGCTCCCAGCCTCCTCCCACTTCTACGATGTGGGGAGTGTAATAAGGTTGTGTTTTAGGGCTAAATGTTGATGTATCACATTGCAGACCTGGTTGTGCCTATGCAAGTAATCTGTTTGAGTAAGGAGTTTGCATCTAGCCGTTATATGTTCTATTGTTTTAGAAGCTAAATGACAAAGTCTACACGTGTCGTCCTAAACTGCCGCATCCTTAAGGATGTGTTTCCTATAATTCCTCGTGCTTGTATAGCAAGCATGAATCCCTCCATCTCAGGGAATAAATCACCGCGACTGAGCCAAGCGTACAACGCATCTTTGTCGACATGATTTTGGTCCAAGTCAGCGTAATGTCTTCCATGTATAGTAGAGACTTCTGCGACCATGCTTGCTGTTCATCTATATGTGTGACTATGTAGAGTCATCTTCTTTGCTATAAAAGTATTCTCTGATAGACTTTACTTATTTATAATGCAGTGATTTTATGTCTATCAGGCCGCGCCCGCCCTCGCACCTCTGTAGCGTAAGTCATTCGGTACAGGAGTTAGGATGGTGTGCCCTGCACCTTGTCAACATTGTTCGCGTTCCTCTGTCCAGTGCTGGTAAGTCCGTCTGTGTCCATTTAATTACCCCAAATTAATAAGTAAGGACTGGTGTTGCATACGTGTTTGTGTGTTCATGTACGTTCCGGCGAGCAGTTTTTGTTTGTCGCAGGATCACAGAGTCTAGGAGCAGTTGTTCTTTACAACCCAACGATCCTTGTCGGCATCCCTTTTGCTGCTCAGGCAGTATGTTATTTTGCTCTATGTGTTTATGGATTAGTTTACTGGTGCAAGAAGTCATAACCTTATAAAATGTCTGTAGGCAAGTGATCGGTCTATATTTGGATGGATCTATGGTGTTATTATTGATTTTTGGTAGCATGTATGTGATTCTCTCAGTTAAAAACTTCGGTAGGGTTTCCGGGTTATTGAAAAAATTATTAATGTGGTGTAAGAGGTGCATATGTTTAGATGTAAACTTCTTGAACCAATAATTTTGAATATTGTCTGTGCCTGGTGCTTTCCAATTATGGGTATTTTGTATGACTTCCGTTAGAATCGCCATCGATATCTGTGGTTCTGGCATGTTGGGTATGTCTTAAATGCGTTGCATCTCTGCTTAAATCCACCACGACCAAACGTCGACCATATCTTTTTCGGAGGGTAGTTCACTTGCCGGGCTATTGTTTGAATTTTGATTGTGTGTAAGTGATCTATAAAAGCTTTTTTCATTGCAAATGAATTGTGTGTTCTGTGTTTTTCAATCTGTACATTTTCTGTATCTTTTTAATCTAGTGGAAAGTGCCGAAAGTTCTTGAACTAGTGTATTTATGTTCATTGTAATGTTTGTATTTATTGTGTCTCTGTTTGTATGTAGTTTTTGTTTTTATAAAATTTTGTGAACTTTTTTTACTACCCTCTTACTTTTGATCACAACGGATCCCAATGATTCACCTCTGTAGTCATTTCTCCCAAGCCGGTTTCTTCAGCGTCGTGTTGTTGTTATTAGTTGGATTGCACATCTTGGCACCATCGCATCCATCTTATAGTCCTGTGGCAGAACTTCCGTATTCAAGATGTCAAGAATGCTGAATAATTGTTTAGATGTGCCCTGTTTTGGTATTATGTGCCTTTGTGTTGCGTTTAAGTGTGCAAACTCTGTGAGTGCATCCTCAAACGCTTGTTTGACCTTATTCCTAAGAACAAGAGCTATTGAGTATGTGTGGGGTGTTTGTGTGATTGTGTGGATATCGGCTGGATGCAAAATTGCCCCAGTATTATTGTAGTTTGGAAAAGATATGTGTGTAGTTTGGAGTGAGGGTGTGAATTCTCTTCTCTGTGACGTTTGTCATGAATGCCCTATGTAATTCCCGTTGATTTGCAGTCACGTCTGTTTCCAAATTCGTTATCCTGAAGTAAGTGCGCATGATGAAGGTATTAACTTCATTCACATTTCAAGCGCACACGAGAGATTCCCGAGACTTCAAAATGTCGTAATAGATATAAAATTAAAAATTATTTTATGCTTTTAAGCGCTTCTTGTGATGTCGGTTCAACTTTTTTTTAAAACTATTTAATTTTTCTTACAAAGATGTTTGTACTTTTAATTTTCCTCAAAATAAAGTTCCTTAACAGTATATTGTAACGTAAAATTTTAAATTCATTAAAATTATTTCTAGCTTTAGAGAGTACTTTTTCTAATAGATGTTCAATGTTTTGATCTACAGCCCTACTCGCCATTGTTCTGGGTACTATAAATGAATTTGTCTCCGCCCCTTGTGAAATCTGTGCCGTTAATAGGTGATCAGCTCTGAACTTTACTTCCAAGTTTAGTTTTGCTTTTATAATCTCTCGTCTTAGGCTATTCAGTAGCCAGTTTTGACGAGAATAGTCGGGCTGAATTACTACCTTTGAGCCTTTTAGTTTCGTTTTCGACTTCAGGATTTTAAGCACTTCTGCACGTGAGCATCACTGTTCACTGTGTAGTGTTGCTTGGATGACTTATTTTGACATTTAACACCTCTGAACAGAATTTAACAATTTCCTCTCATTTATAAACCTATTAAGTTGAAATTTGGTGTACGGACATCACCAAAAACAGATTTGATTAGATTTTTGGAGAAATAGTTTTTTTTTTACTTCTCTCGCATAGAGTGGAAAGTGTGCTGAAATTGTTTTACCTACCCCATTGAGTGCATATAACGCAAAACTGCTTTAGAACCCTTCGAGTTTAACATTTTAATCACGAAATATTTGTTTGCAAAGTAAATACCAAAACGACCTATCCACTCTAATTTCCAAACTATTGATACAAAAAATCTAAAAAATCGTCTGAACGTACTTCAAATACATAACGAACACTGTAGAGAAAATAGTGTATGACAAATTTAGAAATAGCTCTATGGAAATCTATAATGTGTGTCAACATCTTCACTGACTTTTTTTATTATATTATTAATAAAAGTATCAAATAAAATCAATTAATATGTTTTAATCATGATTCCAAAATTCAAGGGCATGTCCTATGATGGTAAAGCACAGCCTAGGAGAGAAAGGAATTAAGGATAAGAGAAATGTATTAATAGGTTTTAAGTGAAGGAAATGACGATGCACTTAACCTTTCAAAATGTCGGGCTTTTAAGACGGCCTTAAAAATAGAGCTAGAAGAGTAAAACACGCGATAGAAGATACCTACCTCTGAATGTGCTCAAGTCCACCACTATTACTTTCTCATTGCTAATATCTCATTTACCAGACTTGACAAGACCAGGAATTTGGGGGTCATACTTAACGCTCCCTAAATTCTCTTTTACTAAACAATAGTTAAAAGAGTTCGATTACCCGCATATAACAAATTTTGTATTTTTGTCAGGCCTAATTTTGAATACGCTAGTGCTCTTTGGTCATATATTAATCGCATCAAGGCCGTCCAGCGTAGATTTTTGAGATTTGCTTTAGGGATCTTCCCTGGAATAACCCTAATATTCTGTCTTCGTATTTAAACTTAAACTGTTTTCGTTGGATACTCTTGAGGACATGAGTAACAAGTCTGAAATGATTTTTGGTTTCCATTGTTTGCAGAGCACAATGAATTCCCCAGAACTGTGAGGGTTCCTTATCGCACTAAGTTATGTTATGAATCAGGTATTGGTATCGATGTCGCGTCTCGTTAATGGCAAGCTTGATTACATTGACTTTGATCTCTCGAGAAATCGGATCAAGGATCAGCTTAATTAAAGTTACTTTATCTCTTTGTTTACTGTCCCTTTCATATATTGTATTATAACTGTAGTAATGTAATGAATCATTAAATAAATAAGAGCGTTTCAGTCGTCTCACTACTAGCACTGATGTGATAAACGCTTTCGTACTCAGTTGACCGCCGCAAACGACATTTAGTACTTCCCATCACGTCGGCCGCGCGATCTTTTTGTAGGAATAAATCCTGCGGAGCCCTTAGATGTAAATAGAAGGAGCGCAAATCTCGAGATAGATTTGGGCGTAATGGCTCCGCGGACTGTATCATCAAATTTCGACACTCTTGGTTCAGGCGCAAGCTTTGTGCGGGCTGAGATGAGCGACTGTCCGCCTCGCCCTGGTCTCACCTTGCTAAGCCCGGCACAGCGGCCCAGACGTATCTTTGTGTCTCGGGTTCACCCAGATATTTCTGAGGCCGATATTGCCGATAACATCATCTCTCCACGGGTGGGTGTTCCTGGTGGTATGATAGCCTGTAGGAAAGTTAGCACTACGCACGGCCACGTTGGCCGCACATATACCGCCTAATTTAAGGTGTTTGTTCCGGAGGTAGCCTTTATGGCTACGGTCTCTCCGGAAATATGGCCCCCTGGTTCCATCGTTCGCGAGTTCACCGCTAGCTAGCTGCCAAAACACTTGCCAGCCGGAGCTGCGTCTGATACCGATATTATCTGACTGACTGAGACATGGGTTTGTGCCCGGATTTCTGACTCTGAGCTTTTCGGTTCCGACTTTCAGGTTTTTCGTCGGGATCGCCACCTTTCCGACCCTTGTTCTCCTGTCGGTGGTGGGGTCCTGTGTGTGATCAGGAGGGAGAGGGGGACGGTATCTCGCGCTCGGTCGTCGACATTTCCGACTCCCGTGACCCCGAGCTCTTGTGCGTTGTCTTGAGATTCCCTACCAGAAGCCTATTTGTGTTGACTCGCGGCGTCTATTGACAGCTTGTCCGATTCCTTATTTCGCTCGGATGACATCGTGCTCTTTGCCGACTTAAATTTTTCTGGCATTATTTGGGGACATTCTATCGATGCTGATGGCCTTATACCTTCACTTACATCTGCTCACCAATACGCTTTGCCCTTTTTGGGCTCTGTAGCCTCTTCCGGCTTGGCTCAATGCTGTGATGTTCTTAATGATTCGGATAGGCTTCTTGAGCTGGTGTCTTCGTCTGACCCTGATGGCACGATTGTGAGGAGATTTCTGGTCTCTCTGGTTCCTAAATCGAGTCATCACCCTGCTCTCCTGGTTGTCTTGTGCTTCGATACCGCCCCTGCACCTCCTTCCCTACTCGGTGACTTCTATTTCAACTTTAAACACGCTGACTGTAATTGGTCGGGCGTGCTCGGAGAGCGCGACGTCGATCTGGCTGTGCGCGCTTTTTATGATGTTCTTTACGCCTGTTTTACGCAATATGTTCCTATTAGCATTTCTAGGTCCGGATCCCTTCATCTGTTTCGTCCCTGGCTTAATGGTGCCTCACGACATCTGAGGAACTTCAGGAGCAAAGCTTGGAAGAGGTTTTGTGCCTCAGGAAGCCATGATGACTATTTGGCGTACTCTGACTTTTGCTAGCGTTTCTCTGCTCGTCTGCAGGACTCCTATGCCGAGTACCTGTCTAATATGAAAACTACGTTGCGTAGCGACTACAAATTGTTAAATTGTTGTGGAGATTTATTAACTGGAAGCGTAAATGTGACGCCTATCCTTCCTCTTTGAAGTACCGTGACTGCGAGAGAGACAATGCTCCCACAATTTTGTCCCGGATTTTTTCCGAACATCTTTTTGTGATTCCCTCTGTGATATTTCCACTTCTGATTTTACCCACTTAACGCGGGAGATTTTTCTGACGTAATCCTTGTCACCTCGGGGGTGCCACAGGGCAGTATCAATGGCCCACTCCTCTTCATCCTATATATTAACGATTTTTCGCTTCTGTGTTAAGCGGACGATGCTAAGATTTTTCGCACTGCTTACCATGAAGCAGACTGCAGTACCTGACTGTGTTCTGCGATTGTTGCTTGCACAATCGTCTTCCTGCGTCGAGGCGGTGCAGCGCAAATTCCTAAGCTTTGCTCTCCGTGGACTTCCCTGGATTGATCCCTGGTTATTTCCTTCTTATAATGATCCTTTGGGGCTGATTTCTCTTGACTCCCTTGAACATTATTACTGTAGACAATATAAATAAAATTTCTAACACTATTTCATGGTAGTAGAAATAAAGACGCCCCCCCCCCAGACGCTCCGTCACTTAGTCATTAGTGACCCCAGACGGGCACTTACATTAGTGACCACAGATGCTACGTCACTAACACTAGTGACCCAAAAAAAAAACCCAAAACAGAAACCCGACGTTCCGTCATCTACACTAGTGATTCCGTCAACTATCAACATAATAAAATCATAAAGTATCCCCCTACCCAAGGTAAGGTACTTTATGGTTAGTACTACAATTATTTATTTATTACAATACCTCCAGCCAAAACAAACAAAAGAGCGTTCCATTGAACGTCCACTCGCGAGTACTTGCGAGTACTTTGCAGATTCAATAGAACGCAGCTATTAGCGAAATTTGATTTATATTGTCTACAGTAATAATGTGTCTGTGAGTATTTGATAAATTGATTTTTCAAAGTGTTTGTATTGCACATGAATAAAATTTATCTAAGTGTGCAATTTGGCCGAAATATTTTGACAGCATTAGTAATAGTGGATTCAAATTGGACTTTAGAATAATTTTATTTTGGAACTTAACCGTAATATAGAATTGCCCTTTTCGTTACATTATAAAAATAATACCTGAAAATTAATACGTGTAGCAACCGCTACAGAAGTCCTGTAGCTACTGAAGGACCTGTCTTTTTTGTAATCTACGTATTCTAATCCTTTTACTCAATGTTTCAATATGTCCCTTTTCCACTTTGACTAACATCTCCGTTTTTTGCGCTTCTTTTCTGAGGTTGCTTTATCACTTAGATAACACCTAATCAAAAAGTATTCATATTTATGAACTTCTTTGATCTTCTGCGTATAAGAGACGAAATTGCTCTGACTACGAAAGATTATAGAGCAGGTTCAAAAGTTTCTTAGAATTGAAATTTATGCAAACCAAAACATTCTTAGTCAACGTGTTAGAACGTTTTTATTTACATTTTCTTAGGGAACGCATAAAAAGGGGGGCATAGAGACGTCTGACTTAAAAGGTGTTTGCAGTAATAGATGTATTTACCGTACAATAATGACGGCCTGCCATAAGCTAACAAAATCAAAAATAGTCTTAGTATGTTTTAGTATTCCTCGATTCAAGTCATCCGGTTGCATGTCCTTGGCCCCAACGACAACGACGTTCTTGTTATGCCGAATGTCGGGTAGATAAGATGGCACATATAACGAATAAGATTAAGACTGTTGCACAAGGTCGAGTATGTAAAGAATCCGTGAAATGAGGTCTCTGCATCATCACCAACCGTGCATCTTTGAATTCGTCGATTAATATGTGATAGCTGGTTTGGATGCACAAGAGTATGATAGAGCCGTTTGAAAACTAAATCAGATTCTCCGTAATTGGCTATAGATCACTCTACTAATTATATTTATTGCTTAATTTCCTTCAGATTCATTCTCAAAGATTACTTCAGCGTACAAAAAGACATAAGCTAAACAACAAACCAAAAGCAAAAAAAAATCAGTAAAGAACGGTCGAAGGACGGCGGTTGACACCATCCACGACCCCACGTCAACCAAGACACTGTCTAAGCATGCCCTTCAACTGCAGCCTCGAGAGATTAAAATCGAAATTGGCAAAGTGTTGGTTGAAGAGGCGAGACATCGACGTGATGGGCTCCCTGCAATAAATCGAATAAAAATAATAGTTTGGAGATGTGACTCTTTTCAAGGGAGTCAAGAGAAATCAGCCCCAAAACGATCAGTATAAGTAGGAAAAAACCAGGGATCAATCAAGGGAAGTCCACGGAGAGCAAAGCTAAGGAATATGCGCTGCACCGCCTCGACGCAGGAAGGCGATTGCGCACGCACCAATCACAGAACACAGTCAGGTAATGCAGTCTGCTTCGTGGTAAGCAGTGCGAAAAATCTTAGCATCGTCCGCATAACACAGAATTTTACTGCGGGTTAGGAGAAGCGAAACATCGTTAACATATAGGATGAAGATGAGTGGGCCAATGATACTGCCCTGTGGCACCCCCGAGGCGACAAGGATTACGTCAGAAAAATCTCCATGGAACAGGTCACGATGGGTATGACCAGACAGGTAAGAGAACAACCAATTGACGAAGCAGGAAGGAAACCTAAGAAGAATCAAATTATAGACCAGGATACCATGGTCGATCCTCTCGAAAGCGTTACTAAAATCTGTGAACACACAATCCACCTGTTTGCCCGCTTCGACGGCTAGGAAAGATTAATTAATGAATTCAAGAAGGTTGGTGGTCGTAGACTTCCCCCTGAGAAAGCCATGCTGGAAGGACCCCATGAAAGGCCTGCTGTGAAATCAAAGAACGTCGCTGAAGACATCTGACCTACTGCCTTTGTTATGGAGAGGAATCAACACAAAAGTCTTTCATAGTTCAGGAAAGCAGCCGGATTGCAGGGACGGATTGAACAAGTAACAAAGAACACTAGCAAGAGATAATTGGCATTTCTTCAGAAAGGAAGTGGGTAAACCGTCGAGACGACCCGTGAAGCCCTCCGCCAACTTTTATAAGTGTTCAGCAACGTGTGCATCGTCGAATAATAAATCTTTAGGCGCAAGGAAGGTAGGTGGGATCCGCGTCAAGTGGGTTAAATCAGAAGTGGAAATATCACAGAAAGAATCACAAAAAGAGGTTCGGAAAAAATCCGAGAAAAAATTGTGGAAGCATTGTCTCTCCCGTAGTCACGGTACTTCAAAGAGGAAGGGTAGGTGTCACATTTACGCTTCCAGTTAATAAATCTCCAGATCTATTTGGGGTGGCTACGCAACGTAGTTTCCATATTAGACAGGTACTCGGCATGGGAGTCCTGCAGACGAGCAGAGAAACGCTAGCAAAAGTCAGAGTACGCCAAAAAATCATCATGGCTTCCCGAGGCACAAAACCTCTTCCTATCTTTGCTCCTGAAGTTCCTCAGATATCGTGATTTATTAAGCCAGGGACGAAACAGATGAAGGGATCCGGACCTAGAAGTGCTAATAGGAACATATCGCGTAAAACAGGCGTAAAGAACATCATAAAAAGCGCTCACAGCCAGATCGACGTCGCGCTCTCCGAGCACGCCCGACCAATCAAAAGAAAGTAATCAGTCACCAGTGCACGAGAAGTCAGCGCGTTTAAAGTTGAAATAGAAGTCACCGAGTAGGGAAGGAGATGCAGCGGCGGTGTCGAAGCACAAGACAACCAGGAGATCAGAGTGATGACTCGATTCAGGAACCAGAGAGACCAGAAATCTCCTCACAATCGTGCCATCAGGGTCAGACGAAAACACTAGCTTAAGAAGCCTACCCGAATCATTAAGAACATCACAGCATTGAGCCAAGCCGGAAGAGGCTACAAGTGTCCCAATACTTTTGTGATTGGGTAGTATATCTTATCTCCCATTAAGTAACATATACTATCAGCAGATGGCTGATTGGTAGAAGTAGTGAGTAGAGTACTTAGATTAAGTAAGTAAGTAGTAGTACTTAGATTAAACAAGGTTGACTGAGATGACGTATACATCTGCAATTGTGTAGGTAATATCTGCGGACGTAGTGGATCGCTTTGCGTTCGTTTGCGTCTCTGTGGCTACCCCCTCCCCAATTGTGCAGCGCCCCGTGGATGCCGATGTTACTCTCGCGACATTTTTACGAGCAGTCTGAAAAAGTTCGAAGCTTTAAAACTTCTATTGCAGGACCACGTCGTTTCAAATATAGTAGAGGTGGCTAAGTAGCTCCGCCTGGAATTGTCTCAGTATGGGATCTGCGATAAGATAAGACAAGTTAGAGTTCCCAGCAACATGTGAACTATTTCCGCAACAGAGGGGTGCCCTATCCTTCTATGCTCTGTGACCTGGAAACCAGAACAGAGTTATCTAAAATCGGTTTTCGAGTACGGCAAGTTGAATTCGACATTGTTCAAAGCCTGCAAGTTCAGAGACCGTATACGCTGTACATCTAAAGTCCGGAACTTGGCAAGTCCGTGAAAGTCCTATCAAACCTCTTTATAAAAATTAGACTAGATTGACCCATGAACAAAATTCTCCAGTATCGCTTAGCTAATTTTATATTATATAGATCGTTGGTTAATCTTTCGGTCAAGCTTGTTTGTTCGCTACTTCATCGAATTTCCTAACGCAGTTCTTGCCCTCTCTAGGAAACTTTCTCAGTTTAAATAGGTCTGCGTTTCTTAATTCCTTTTCGAAAGGCTTACCTTTTCTCAAAGGAGTCAATGGTATGCAATCCAGTTTGGTCACAAGAATTCAAATAAATTTCATCCAGTCAATTCTTTTCCAGTTTCTGTAGTCTTGATCAGGACATTCACATTGTAAAATATCAAGCTTTGGTCTAAAAAGGACTTAAAGTCAGATTAATAGAGTAAAGATTTCGATATCTGTTAGTAATGTAATTCCAAGGACTTTCTCCTAGCCATTAAAGTTTTAGTTTGGAAAGCTAAAGGTTGTCATGTTTCCCTTGCTACCCACAGAAAGTTAAGATATAAAACCATTTCACGATATCATGGATCCTGTTGACACTTAAAAATCCCTCAGTGGTGCTGAATATTTGGAAGCAATGTAGATGGAGGATGTAAACAGTACCACTCTGCGGCAATCTACAAGTTAACGTATATTTCGTAGCTATAATAGAGGTTTTTGGCTCACCGTTATCCAGATTATTTTGGATGTAATGTTTATTCTGGAGTCCCTAACAGTGGAGTACTTCATTTAGGTTCACGGATCAGGTTAATGCCGATGTTTCGTACTATTTGAGTGCTTTAGGTTAACCTACCTGACCTTTAGCATCTGGTACTTTAAGGTCTGCTCGTTGACTTCAACTCTGTATCGAAGACCGGTTTCAATGTGCGGAAAACATTGAATTTGACATGCTTGATGCCACATCTTATTTGCGGTCTGGTCTATGGTGTATATTTGCTCATTTGTAAAAATAAGGCAAGAAATGCTGTTCTTTTGGAGCTGTTTGGCCTTAATCACTACGCATTCACAGAGCTCTTTCCACTGTTTAGTTTCATTTACGATCACCCTGCACCCACTGACTACCTCAGATAATTCAAATCAGAATAATGTTCTCCTTAGTTTTCTTACTTTAGATACTATTTCACTTCACGTCTCAACTAGCCACCAATAGCACACTTGATTAGTAGTGCAACTCCAGCCATCTCCTTGACCAAGCTTCTTAGCTAGTCAGTTACGGCTAATGAAGCCGCCGTTTTAAACCGGTTGCCTGGTTGCTGCGGTCTTAACAACCGTCCTAGGAACCTTGATTCTTTAAGCTGATTTGTCTAGAAACCTTGATTCTTTTAGCTAATTTTTAATAAGTCTTTTCTTGAGGTCTATACCTAATCGAGGGTTCTTCTTTTCTTCGTTATATTTTTCAAGCAGTCTTATTCACAGCGATCCTGTTAATAATGAAAGGCTTTCTTGTATTGAATCTTTAGAATCGTGACAGAAAACTATCATTTTTGAACTATTACTGCTGAAGTTACCGCTAATTTGGATGTTAACAGTTGTTAAGTTGACATTGATATACCATAACTGGTAGTTACTAGTATTTGGATTGAGACACACAGCTTCTTCCCATATATATTTTTTTTTATTATTTACTGACATTTTTCCTTCCACGAACTGTTAACGATAAGTCTTATTTAACCGCTCACTAGTCATGCAGTTATCGGCACATACATCTGGACATAATGGCTTCCTTCACAAGCTGCTTCCTCCTTTCTCAACCAGGCTTGACAACGGCTAAAGGAGAGTAATGGCACCAAAACGCAATCATCGGTTGACACCAGTTAAATTCGAACTTGCGATATTCATGATAAAAAGTCTGCATTTGGCCCCTTCAACCAACGATAATACTAAAGTAGTGCCTTAAAACAATAAGTTTCAGAATTGTTCACAAATCCCTTAAGTGTATTTTCCGACTACACTCCTTTCGCACTGAAAGTTTTAAAATCGTTTTCTTTCCTTAACTTTGTTATTTATTATTTTATTATTAATATTATTTCGCGTAATTCAACTGAGTTACATACATACTAAATATTTACTTACAAACACGCTTCAGTTATACTATTATTATAAAACGTTTATTTATTTTAAATTAAAAAGGGAAATAAAAATTAAAATAAATTTCACATTGAAAATATTTTAATTTGAAAAGTCAGAAAGTACTCA
This sequence comes from Leptarthrus brevirostris, assembly GCA_964036015.1. Classification (NCBI taxonomy): domain Eukaryota; kingdom Metazoa; phylum Arthropoda; class Insecta; order Diptera; family Asilidae; genus Leptarthrus; species Leptarthrus brevirostris. Next base: position 73,527,294 of record OZ038373.1, read on the forward strand.
CATTCCAAAACTGTCTCATTTCTTGAACTTCTTCAGTCTTACGCACCAGGTATCCTCTGAAATTGCGTTGAATAATAATGGCTGCTAGGTTCTTTGGCCATACCCATGAAAGTGGATAAATAGGTCGATCACATAAGCATGTTTTGTTGTGGAAGATATAAAACGCAGGACGCCATTCTGAGCGCCTATCTGGATGCTTTGGGTTTTTATTCCATAACACTTCTGAGAGGTAATCAACACCATTAAATATTTGTTTGTTGCTGTCGAAAATATTTCTTTTTATAGCATGGTAAACCGTTTGTTCTAGAGCTGGAATGAGCTGTGGAAACAGTTTATTCTGTAGGTAGTCGGAAGGATGTTCAATTAGTGCTTGCTGATTTCTTTCGCGTTCCTTTTGTTCATCGAGTTCTTTCAGAAACTCTCGTTCACTTTTCGCTGCTTCTAGGTAACATGACGCTTTCTTTCGCTCGGCAGATCTTCTTTCAAGTGCTCTAGATAAACAAGTTTCGTTTAACATTGCGTTGTTTTGACAGGTCTTAATAAAATATTAATTTATATTTGAAATAACTGTCTAGTAGTCGTACAAATGTACTATATTAGGTCATAGGTTAAAACTTTGGGCATAGCCAATAATGCATTTTAGAGAGAAAGCTTTAATTGAAAAATTTGAGGGATGGTATACATACATAGTTTTGGTTGTTATTTCAAGCTTTCAGTGGCAATTAAGATTTTAATTACTGATAGACTGAAGAATTGGCATTTTGAAAAATTTTTACTTTTTTAGAAGGGAAGGATAATATTGTGCGGTTGTAGCATATATTAATAGTCCAGTCCAATAAACCGAAATAATGAGTAAACCTCGGAATGAGAGGCAGAAAGCTACATGTTTGTATAAACCTTTTGACGTTCTAAAGACTTGCTGAAATTAGCATATAATCTGGTGCCTGCGCATTATGTATAGTTTACTTTACTAAGTTAATTATTTAATAAAAATATTACTATTATTGTTATTATTATTATAATAATCAAGAAGAAGGCCAAGTTTAAAAAGGTGTCGAGGTTCGAGCGACTCTATAATAAAGTCTCTGGAGTCTTTGAGGATCTCTGCTTGGACAGGGCTCTTAGGATCGTACAGTCATTGTTGTGATTTCTTGAATGTGTAGGATAACATCGATAAACACAGGGCCTTAGGTGCACCCACTAGACTACACAGTATTTATGAAGACATAAAACACGGACATTGCACTTATACAGGAAATGAAATTTACACAAAACTCTTTTATACTTATAGAAAAAAATACCAATTTACGCAAGGGTTGTTTTTGCCACAGAAATGTCCCACAGAGGTTCCGATGTGGCAATTGCTGTGTCCCCCATCGTTACACTGATGTCTCCCAGGTTTCGCTTCTTCCTTAGATTTCGTCTTGGGTAACAAAACTGTACGGGTAGTAAACATGTACATGCCACATAACAATACAGGTGTTGGACTCAATCCTGTCACATATGACGAATTTCGGTGGTAAGGTTATCCTTGGGAGTGACTTCAACTGTACACTAGATCCTTAAATCTTTCGTCATTCTAGAGTTGAACCCAACTGGGTGAACGCCGCGCAATTGTCAATCCTAGTCAGACATAGCAGACTTGTGGATGTCTACCGTTGGATTAATTCAACGACTAGGTCATACACAAGGGTTTCCCGAAATATCCATGAAGAGATTAGGGTTCGAGGATAGACAAACTTTCCGTCTCGTCTAGCCTTCTTAGATTTTTCGTTAATGTCACTCATGATCACCTTCTTGCTGTGGCGAATATCACTTCGGTCGAAAAGAGAACTGCTTGTTGAATTTGGAGCAGTTCGTCGTTGAATTCAATCAGTTTTGTCACCAATAGAGTGATAATAAGAATATTTATTCAAATCTTAGCCATTGGTGGGATATTGGGAACATTCAGAATCGCTCATTTATTGTGATAAGATTCAACTGGAGCAGATATCATGCATCTAGTTTGACGGCCGAAGTCACCCGGATTCGTAAAATTCTGCCCGCGCAACCAGCGTTGCTCTCACAAGACGACAGACTTAAAGAGCGAATGACAGCTTGGAGTTTGTGCTCCGAAAACAGTCGGACTGGTTGCGAGAGAGCGAGTCTCAGTACTTTTTCCAGACAACTTGCCGTCGTATCGCTTCTTATGAAGAAGACCCGATTCTTTCCGAATCGGCTTAGGTCCTATCCATAGAGAAACTTGCGAATTATATTCGCAACTACTACACGCGGCTTTATGCTGCATCGACGATACCAACATTCTCGTCCAACGTCGATGGCATACCTCTTCTGGTTATGATGGTCTAACTAAGAAGTTATTTATACGTTTTAAGAATGTTTTGATTTCTGACCTTCTGGATATTTTCAATTTTGCAGTGGTTGGACATAACGAATGTCCCTCAAGTTGTGTGGAGGTTCGTTATGAGTGTAATACCAAAGAAGGGATATATTCACAGGATGGAACTCAACTTCGATCAGTGATTGCCTCAGTAATACACCCGTAGTTGTCGTACTGTAATCCAGGTCGTAGTATCTACGACAACATCGCCGTAGCAAAGCTTCTGTTCGCCAACCATGAGAAAACTGATTCGGAAATGGCCATGATCTCTTTAGTTCAAGAAAATGCGTTTGATAGCGTCTCGCGCGAGTATCTACTGAGCGTACCCGATGTGTTTGGGCTTCCGTCCAGGTGGATCGAAATCATCATTGGTCTGTATTAGCATTTCCTGACGACCTGTCAGCGAAAAAGGATGCATTTCCTGTGTATCATAGAGTTTTCAAGCAATGTGGGCGATTGTCAGGCGCTAGGATTAACCTTAGTAAAAGCCAAGGCCTATGGTACGGGAGGTGGCGGAATTGAACAGGTTCTCCCCTCATCATATCTTCTTGAAATATTTAGGTGTATATTTAGCGTTCGGTGGTGAAACATGTAATAGCCGCATGGCTCTGCAGAAACCCTCTCTGAATTCGCGACGGAGTAGACGAAAAGACGTGCAGTCGTTGTTAATTACTTCTCGGGGCAGACGACGGGTGGCTAAAAGCAATTTCTGCCGACATTATGGAATTTCGTTACCTTCAGGTATTGGTAAGTTCCTTGGGTGGTGCGGGAGGGGGGGGGGGGTAGCGGAGCAGAGGAACACAATTTGTACAATTCTCGGCAATCCCGATAAGTTTGAACCTTCAATTAGTAGATTCGGCATTCATTGATGCTCGAGGTGTAACGGCCGATACAGAACAGCTTACAGTTCGTGAAGATAGCATTGATACTTCGGGGAACATACTGATTCATCCTCACACGTGTCAGTCATATCTCTACCAGGGAACCTAGCACTGAGGTGATAAACGCCTTCGTACTGAATCGACCGCCGCACATGACATTCTGCTGCACGAGCTCTTTGTAGGAATAAATCCTACGGAACACTTGGGTGTTAATAGACGGCGCACACATCTTAGGGTGGACTTGGGAGTAATATGGAGTTACCTATAGTTATCCGTACAATTACAGAGACTCTGATGTAGCTTTCAAATTTCTCCAAATAGTCTGGTGCATCCAAATCATCTTTCAGATAGCGATCGAGGAATTCGAAGAGCCTGCGTGCTTTGTGGGAGAGAAGGAACCCTGTTCCACAGATACTTCACATTCCCGAACTTGTGCGATATAAATAATCTTCCCATAACAAGAACGTCATTTTTCCTGTGGCCAAGGATATGTAACCATCTGAAATTCATCTGTGCTGCTTGCGAAACGAACCTGGGCAACAGCCCACTAACCCACGAGGAGACGATTACGGCTCGAGTTTCTGGCAATGGAGATTGACACATCCAATTGCAATGTTTTCGCAATTTTTAGGGTAGCTAGTTTTTGTAGGATTTTTACGCTTCATAAAGATGGACCTAATAAAAAGTCATACACACATTAAAAAAATATAATTATTTCTATTATTTATATAATAGATACATTAATTCAATTATGAAAAATACTGGCACGTGTAGGGTGTTTCAGATCTGACGTGCCAACATGAGTAGGGTGATAGATCTCATTTAGACAAAAAAAAATTAGTTGGCAGGGGGGGGGGGGGGGCAATCTCAAGCGTTTTTTGTTTTTGTTTGTTTTTTTATACGATGTGGCCAAATCCTAGGGGACAACACTTTGATGTGTTAGCATGGTTTTGGCCGGAAGGGAGTTAGGGTAAGGGGAGTGAGGAAGCTTGAGTCTTGTTTTTGCATTGCTGCGAGCTAGACAACAGCCCAGAGACAGAGTGGATTATTTTAATTTCTTAATAAAAGCTCACGGGGAGATCTGGTCTCGAACCCGGGGCCCATGGCATAGCGGTCGTGCGGCTCAACGCATTGATCCAACTCCGTCTCCGGAGTTACAGGGTGATTCATAAATTTAAGTTTTTCATGGTATGCACTTTTATTTTTATCTTTTGATATAACCAACATAGCGACATCAAATAAGCGCTAAAAAACTACTATCCCAATTACCTCTCAAAAATTGTCAACAATGTTGATCTAGCTCTCACCTTTAGAGGTACAGTTACTTCCAAAAGTGGAAAAATGGTTTTCGATTACCTAAGTTCAGCATTTTCGCAAATTTTCTCCGAAATTCATGTTATTAGTACACTTCTTTTTTATCTTTATTGGGTTGCCCATCTTATTACCTTTCAGAAAAGGTGCAACATGATCTCGTAAAAAAAAATATGTAGAAATTTATACGTAGAAATCCTATCAATGAGTATTGTAAAAATCAACAAATTAATGAAAGTAAACTCAAATCAATTCTAAAATGCTTTTTATTGAATCTAAAAATAATTACAATTAAATTGATAAGTAACAAAAGCCGTTCAAAATGTCCACTGCCACTTTGGATGCATTTCAACCCTTCTAAGTTCCTTTTAAGTAGGGTTTTACGGCACCGAGACAAGACCGAGACTTTGCCAGATCTAGGTCTTGGTCTCGTCAAGGTGAAGACGATCTCGCTCTCGTCGCAATCTCGGCGAGATAAAGGCCAGTCTCGGTGCGATCTCGCTGTCGGCAAGATAAAAAAAGGGTATTTCGGTGGGATAACGGGGAGCGAGGACAAGTGATACATCTATGTATATATGCATTTTCTTCATATTCCCATCGTCAAAATAAGGTAACAAAGGCTCTTGTTTGCTATTGGGGATAAAGCGCAAATATCTAAAGAAGGAAATAATCAAATAATGTAGAAAGAAGCGATTGAGGAGAGCAGTGTATACTTATATGCCCCATAAATCACACAGTTGAAATTTTTCGGAGCGACATAAAAGCTGGAAGTACTTTAAAAAAATAGTCCACGATAAAATGATAAAAACCAGGGTCGCCAGATGTGGCGATTTTTCGCCAAATTGGCGATTTTTCATCAATCCTGGCGACAAAAAATATGAATTTGGCGATGGCGATTTTTTTTGGCGATTTTTCATCTGTTTCGGGCGTTTTTATGGCGATTTTTCTTGAAAGAAAAATTGACAGATTATTTACCTTTTAAAAAATAATTTCTAAAGTTTTACAAATGTAGCATACATCAATTTAGCAGAATTTTCTCAAAAATTTAGCTAATTTGAGTAAAAGTTGCCGCAACTGCAAGTGACAGAAAATTCTACGGCACGTCTAATGAGTTATTTGCCGGCTTTTTCGCAGTTTTATTCTGTGATTTTTAATAAATTTTAGGAGAAATAATGGAAAACGGTTTATTAAAAGTAAGAGATCCTACTTTAGCAAAAAGTTGTATACTTTTGGGAAACCTACAAACGTGTACCAGAGAAGAACTCAAAAGTATCTGTAATAGATGCTACAGAATTCTTGGCTATTTGGAGCAAAAATATTTCGGATTTGTACAACAGCTTTAGCAGCATGCTCACGTCCGTCCTGATTACAATGATTGTGAGCTAATTGTCATTAACCAGGAGCACACGTAATTGGACTTTTGAATATGTATAGATTCATTACTTTTTTTTACCTTTTATAGAGAATATGCCGAATATGAAAGGTTATATTTAAAAGTTGATTTTCTTTTCCCAAATGAAGTCGTACCAATTGGGAAAGTTAGCGCAAATATTTCATGACGTGGATGTTTATATGCAGTACTTGTCACCGCCCAAAACGAAGAGCATCGAAGTATCATATAAACATACTTTATGGACAACCAGCGAAGCACCGAAATATGCCAGTGGATAATGCCATTAACTTGAGTCCCGAATTACAATTCCAACGGATCAGTCGACTGCAACTTTGCTCAAATGGGAAATTCATGCGACACGATTGTTACAATTTAACGACTCCGACTGAACTTAGACTTTGCTCAAAGTGCAAAGTTGTAGTCACAAAACTCGACTGCGGCTAACTTCATTTGAAATATACATGCAAATAGCAATGAAAATGACAGAAGCTGAAGCTACAATTTATTTTCAAATTTGATTTTGGCGTTGACTTCGGTGGAAAACTCAGTTGCAGTTAACTGATCAGTCGGAATTTTAACTCGGGCCTAATATCGAATGATCGAAAGATTTTCAAATCAAATTGCGCGCAGAGAGGCAGAAATTACTGCCGACAGATTTGCCAATCATTCCTCCAAATAGCTCAGTTGCGCCTCCTTTAAAAGAATGTCATTCAGACGCGATTCAAACTTTATTACGCACTTGCTGATAATCGTTTCTTAACAGTTTTACAATTGTTACAAGGTGTGTGTGAGTACAAAAAAAGGGAGAGTTAGGCCACGCAGCTTACTTTCCAGCTCCTGAACCGAAAATTGTCGAACCTGATCAAGAGATCGAGTTGCAGAAGGAAATTTTAAGCATCCTCAATAATCACATGTGTACAAACTAAACACATGACCCGAACAAATTGTTCAAACAATTTTAATAAAAATTCCGAACTCAACCGTTCAACTCGAGCAAAGTAAGAAATATTAAAATATTTCCTAACGCGATCGGCGTTTCTAATAAAAAAAAGCTAAATTCTTTTGGTTCTTCGTCAACAGCAGCACCAAAGGGTTAGCTTTTCTTTAGCTGCTGGATGCCTCCGAAAAAACCGAACACTAGATGGAAAACCAACAAATTTAAATAAAAACACCGATCTAGACAGCTGTTTTTTTATTAAAAATCCTCAATAAGTCATCTATAACGGAGTCAAAATCCGATCTATTGTATGCAAATGTACAATCACTGCAAAACGAATCAAATACAATTGAACTTCTAAAAGATAATAAGGTGCAACGAGCGTTGGATTCAGTGATCAAAGCATTAGTATCTACAATTTAAAATCACTTTAACTATAGGTAGATAATGAAATATATTTTATTGGAAGTCCTTAATTGCTTGGCGTTTTATCTGAAACTTGGAGTTAATATTTGGCACGAAGATAGGAATTGGTGGCAGAATAACAGTCGTGTAGTTAAATTTTGATGTTTGGGTCTAATTTTCATTGGGGTGAAATGAGAATCAAATGAAATTGTGCTTGTAAAAATGAGTTCAAAAATATTATTAGTGGCTTAAGCAACATGCTGGTAACGATTGCTTTACTAAAATCCAATGAAACTTAAGGTGTGTAATTAAAGAAATTGCTCGTACCTTAACACAGTATATTGCATACCCAATAAAACAACATTTCATTGTAGTATTATCGCCATAAGCTAAACGAAGTGAGTATTTGCACTTACGTGTACTTTCGTGTTTACACGTATTTGCCCTCTTGATTCCTTTTTGACATTTTGGCTATAATCATGGCTACAAAAAATTTATAGATTGGCGATTTTGGCGACTTTTTAGTGTCCATCTGGCGATATTGTCTGTGGAAAGTCTGGCGACCCTGATAAAAACTAATATCTCGTCCACTCTCGTCACCTCAATCTCGCTATAAGCCAGCCTCGTCCGCTTTCTTCTTTGCATTCCCTATTCTGCTAACTAAATCCTCCCTATTGTTAAATGGGCTTGAATAAACTTCATACTTCATTGTTCCCTATAAGAAAAAGTCCAATGGATAAGGTCTGGATATCTAGCAGGCCAATGAATTGGTGCACCTCGTCCAATCCAGCGGTTAGGAAATTTTTCACTTAGTATTACCTTCACAATGTCAGTCATATGGGCTGGTACTCCATCGTGTTGGTGAAACATTCCCCTTAGATTATCCATAGGGTTCTGTTCTATTAGATCTGGGAGTGTATCGTCCAAAATGTCTGCATAAATTTCACTATGAGCACTTGCGGCAAAATGAATAGTCCTACCAGATATGTGCCGATGATACCAGCATAAACATTGACACTGAATCTCTGCTGGAATAAGGTCACCTTTGCCCTGTGTGGGTTAGTGTTCGACCAGATATGGAGGTTACGGAAGTTCGTGAAATCATTCCTGGTGAATTGACATTCATCTGTTCACAGTATTCGCTCTGTCGTCAATGTCGCGTTCCAGAAGCCAAGTGCTAAATTTAAGTTTTCTCTCGGAATCTTCTTCAAGTAGTTCTTGGGCTGGGTGATGATGATATGGACGTAATCTCCCTCAATGAATAACCCTCCAAACCTTAGATGACGACAGTTCTAATCGCCTTGCGACTCGTTTCGTGCTTGTCTCAGGGTCCTGCCCCACGATGGTGATTATTTGCTGTCGACGTAAGCAGAAGTTCCCGAAGTTTCGGGTCGTGTCTCCATTTCGTGTGAAGTTACACTTCCTGTTTCTCTTAACCTTGGGAAAGTCCGTGCAAATACCCCTCTTTAGGGTGCTAGACGGTTAGGGAATCTCCTTTAAGATTCCAGTACAGCCGCTCTCTCTTTTCCGTCTACTACACATAAATGTAAATAATATCCTCGTAATCCTCAAAAGTAGATTCTACCATTTTTTAATAAATTTCACTTAAAAATACCAGTATTTATTGATTTGTTTTTCAACTACGATAGGTATTCTTGCTGACTGACCCTTTTTTATAGCAAAAGTTTCCTCAGGTACGAGTAAGAGAACGCCAGGAAACAAGGGTGTGAATTCTGGCTAATACAAGCTAATATTGGCAATAAAGCAAAATTACACTAACATTTTTATAACTTTTTTGCAGCAATAAATTAAATTAATAATCTTTTAACCCAAAACAAACAAAATTGAAACAGTCGAAGTGTGTTAAAATTTAATTTCAAATATAAATTTTGGATTTTTTACATGAAAAAAAATCCAATTTAGAATCACCATTTTACTTATTTTGATATACATTAGTCTCTTTATATGAATATAAACATAAGCTTAAATAAATAAATACATATATGAAATAAGACATACATAACTTTTTCCAAAATGTTGGTTTTCCGCTTCGCGTGAAATGCCCGAAATGCCATGAACGGAAATCACAGATGGTTTTTGAAACAAAGTGAGAGAAATGCTCCCATCAGTTGAGAAAGGTTAAATTAAAGGTTTAAATTAAAATACCCAGCTAAATGTAAACTGTAATTTTGTGACTAGCGCTAGCTGGTTTGGAAAATTTAAGGCCCGATACGGCATTAGGCTATGTACTTAAAGTAACTGGTGAGAAATTGTAGGCAAACCCGAACGCTTTTCAAGAAAGAATTATTATGAAGAAGAAAAATCCGCGTCAAGAACAACATTTTCAAAGGAAAGAATTACTGTTTTTGTACGTTCAAGTGACGCAAGACCTTATAAATTAAAATCTTTAGGCATTGGAAAATCAAAATATCCACGTACATTCAAAACTTTACGTTGCGGCTTGAATTTCATAATTCAAGATCGTCCTCCTTAGCATTGACTACGACATATGCCAAAATATAGCGGCAATAATTATGTTTAATTAAATTAATTATGCTCTGGTCCATTGGCTACATTACAGTTGTCACATTTGGAGGCATATTACACAGCGGCAATTTGACCGTTAGGAAAGATCAATGTTTCTGTTGGTGGATTACACGCAGCATTGTCCAAAAAGAGCAGTGCTTTTTCAGGCAAAAACTTACTTGAAACCGATCTTGAAAAATGTTTTCCTATTATTGAATTCAAGCCACAACGTAAAGTTTTTGAATGTACGTGAATTTTTTGATTCTCCACTGGCTAAAAGTTTTAATTTATACGAGGGTTGCTACTTCAGTTTTGAGATAGACAAGTAAAAATAAGTGTTTGTGTATAATCGAAAATGGCTTTATTGTTTTTATCCATGAAGATCAATACACTTTTGCATGCGTTTGAACCAATTTTCGAAGAACTTTTTCCACTCCGATTGAGGTACCTCCAAAATATGTGATTTGCATTCATCAACCGCTTCTTCAAGAGCCAAAAAACGTTGAACTCTCATTTTATTTCTGATCAGCAGGAATAAGAAGAAATCACTGGGTCAGGACTGCACCGCGGATGACCCATCAATTCGGTGTTTTGAATGCTCAAAAATTCACTTGTTTCAGCCGATGTGCTGCTTGCATTAGCGTGGTGGAGAATGATTCGTCTTCTACGATTGGTTTTCCTCATTTTTCCGAAAATTTCTAGCAAATAGAAGGGTAGGTGGTGTACCATTCAGAATTGACCGTTCTACGTTGCTGTAAATGCACGGTGGCGACATATGCAATTATTCTGAAAAAATAGGCGACAATTTGCTTGGAAGTGCTGCTTTTGTCGGATTTGGCTCGTCTTGAAAGACCCATACAGTCGATTGTTATTTAATTTTCGGGTTCATATGCATTAATCCATGATTCGTCGCCTGTCACAATCTTATAGACGTCTTTTGAAGCACCGCGATTAATTTTTTCAACTTTTCTTTGCACCCATCGACACGAACCGTTTTTGAGCGATTGTCAAATTATGAGGTATCCAACGCGAACAAATCTTTTTGACGAAAAAATGCTCATGCAATATTGAATTTATGATAGTGGAACTAATGCCCAATCATGCCTAAATCTCACGGTATGTCATATGATGGTCTTGCAATATCAGTTCACGCACACCAAAAGTCGAAGCTTCCTCACCAAAAGTCGAAGCGAGTTCATCGGCACACAGTCGAAAGTCGTAGGAAATCATCGCATGAAAATGTTCACGGTTTAATTCCATTTTTTGACAAAGATAAATATCCAATGTGTTACCTGTAAACAACACAAATATCACTCGTATGACAAAACGTTCTGAATAAGATTACCATTGAAAATATCAAACTTTACGATCACGATGTCAAATTTGACATATTCACACTGGTGTTGCTATACCTCAAAACATAAGGAGTTACCTATGTAAGGTTCTGCGACACTTGAACATACCAAAACATATACAAAGATCCTATCAGGCAGTAATCTACAAAGTAAATCCGAGTCGTCGTAGTTATAGATTTATTCATCAGTTAAATTCATATCCTGAATTTGTTTAGCCAATTCTTCCTTGAACGGCTGAACTGCATTCGGGTTTGCCTACAATTTCTCACCAGCTACTTTAAGTGGTATGGTATACAGGATGTTTCAGATCTGACGTGCCAAAATGAGGGAGGTGATAGATCACAACTAGACAAACAAAAAATTTTTTTTTTCCCAAATGTTCTCCGAAATTTATGTAATTAGGACACCTCTTTTTTACTTTTATTTAATTGCTCATCTTATTACCTTTCCAAAAAGGTGCAACATGGCAAGGTAGACACAGGATTAGAAAAACCGCATCCTTAGAACTCCCTGAGTACCTAATTATTTTATTGCACTTTAGGTTGGAAATTCTTTAAAGAAACCGAATTTTTAAGATAAAAGGTGGAAAATGTTTGTTTTGGATTAACAGGTAATTAATTTTAATTATTGCTGCAAAAAAGTTATAAAAATTTTAGTGTAATTTTGTTTTATTGCCGATATTAGCTTGTGGTAGCCAGAATTCACACCCTTGTTTCCTGGCGTTCATAGTTGAAAAACAAATCAAGAAGTATGGGTGTTTTGAAGCAAAAATTTTTTAAAAGTGGTAGAGTTCACATTTGAGGAATACGCTGATATTATTTACATTTATGGTGTAGTAGACGGAAATGAGAGAGCGGCTGTACTGGAATCTTAAAGGAGATTCCCTAACCGGCTAGCACCCCAAAGAGGGGTATTTGCACGGACTTTACCAAGGTTAAGAGAAACAGGAAGTGTAACTTCACACGAAATGGAGACACGACCCGAAACTTCGGGAACTTCTGCCGACGTCGAGCAGCAAATAATCAACATAGTGATGCAGGACTCTGAGACGAGAACGAAACGAGTCGCAAGGCGATAAGGAGTGTCTTCATCTAAGGTTCGGAGGGTTATTCATCGAAAGAAATTACGTCAATATCACCATAACCAAGTCCAAGGATTACTAGAAGGTGATTACGAGAGAAGAGTTTAATTTAGTACTCGGCTTCTGGAACGCGACATTGACGACCAATTGGTAGGACCATTCATTTTGCCGCAAGTGCTTAATAGTGAAAATTATGCGGTCTTTTTGGACAATACACTGCCAGATCTAATAGAGGAGAACCCTATGGATAATCTTAGGGAAATGTTTCACCAACATGATGGAGTACCAGCGCATATGGCTAACATTGTGAAGGTTATACTAAGTGAAAAATTTCCTAACCGCTGGATTGGACGAGGTGCAACGATTAGGATTACTTGTCCTGCTAGATCTCCAGACCTTACCCCATTGGACCTTTTCTTATGGGGAACAATGAAGAATGAAGTTTATTCAAGCCTAGTTAACAGTAGGGTGGCTTTAGTTAGCTGAATTGCGAATGCAGCGATGATAATAGGGAAGAGGCTGGCTGTAATACGCCTTAAGCAGGGACTTAAAAGGAGATTTTTGAAATGCATCCAAAGTGGCGGTGGACATTTTGAACGGCTTTTGTTACTTATCAAGATTAATTGTAATTATTTAAAAAAAAAAATTTTAGAATTAATTGGAGTTTAATTTCTTTAATTTGTTGATTTTTATAATATTCTCCAAAAGGATTTCTACGTATAAATTTCTGCATTTTTTCTCTACCTGGGCATGTCGAGCCTTTTTGGAAAGATAATAAGATGGGCAATCCAATAAAAATAAAAAAGAGGCATACTAATTACATGAAGTTCGGAGAAAATTTGGGAAAATGCTGAATTTTAGGTAATCACATAAAATTTTTATCAATTGTGGAAGTGACTGTTCCTGCAATCGTAGGAGTTAGATCAACGTTGTTGAAAATTTTGAAAAGGCCATTGAGATAGTAGTTTTTTAGCGTTTATTTGATGACGCTATGTCGGTTAGATCAAAAGATAAAAATAAAAGAGTAATGTGCATACCATGAAAAACTGAAATTTATGAATCACCCTGTAACTCCCAAACGGTTGAGATTGTTTATCTAGTTGAGCTCTATCACCCTACTCATTTTGGCACGTCAGATCTGAAACACCCGTCATATTTGTCGCAGCTTCAATAGAAGACAAGACAATTGAAATTTTTGTTTTCCTTTTTCACCTCCCCACTCCTACGGGTCTTACAAAATATAGAAGGGGCGACAGGGAGGGGGTTAAACCACATACAAAAAATACATGGTGATCTTGTCACAATTATTTAACTGCCGCCTGGACTATCCTAACTTTGTGCATTTAATTTGGAAGGTCAGCAAGTGTAGCAAAGTTTAGCACAAAGAAAGAAAGGACAGAACAAATATTACAGATAATGGGTATGTAAAAATACTATTAGTTCCACTTTTCATTATCAAGAATATCAGTTAAAAAGCAGCATTTTTAAACATAACGAAACACAACAAATAACATGAAAGCTTTATAGACATTATGCTCTATAAAGTTTCCACGGTAAAATACTTCAGGCAGGGTGGGATTAACTTGAACGGGTGCCAGTAGGAAGAGTTATGACCTACTTAAGGCTGGCGGTTTCAAAAATTTAAAGCAATTAACGGGCTTTTAATAAATTCAATTTATTAACAAATAAAAATATTTTTCTTCGAGCGGCATATTTTGAAAGATAAAGGAAAGAGGAAATTTATAATTTTTTATACAAATAGTAACTTGTATAAAAAGTTGTCTTCCAAAATTTTGTAAAAGGAAAATTTTTAAGATTAGAATTTAACAATAAATTGTTTTTTGATACATTCTTGTTGTTTTCGGCGAATATAATTAAAAGTACAAGACAACATAAAGTGTACAAATATACAAAATTGCTTGTACTCTATTTATTAATAATGATAATTCTTTCATTATTTGTAAGTACAGTGCTACATTTCCTGCATCCTAACCGAAATGCAGACATCTGCTGCAATTAGTTATGCCATGTGAAAAATTGTTCAAAATGTTAAAAGATTTGTTCTTGCTTCTATGGAACACCTATTAACCAAGAGCCCTTATTTGAAAACATTGTTCAGTGCGATATCCTGTTATCGACCTAGGATGAATGCAAGATCATACAAAAATATTACAGTAACTTATTTTTTTAAAAACGGTTTTCGAGAAACTTTCTGTTAAATATTGGGTATGACAAAACCAAGAATACAAAATATAATGAAACAATGTTTTGAGACCGGAAGTCACAAGCTAAAAACACTTAGAGGTGATCGAAAGCGGACAAAGTGAAAACCGTTTACACCTTAATAGTAACTAAAATTGAATAAGGTACCTATTTTAAATTGTATAATGAACAAACTACCCCTGAATTACAAGTGAAATATTTTTACGACGTATATTACATACTTATTTCAAATATGTATATAAATAAATGAGAAAAAAAAATCATCACCAGATAGTAGTTAAAGTTATGGTGTTGGCTATCGGAAAGACGATCAGCCTCACATAGGCCTTAGAAAAGTCCGTTGTGTTACCACCATGAATTGCACTTGAATATTATTATCGGGTTTACTTAGAACCAACCACAACTATTAATAAACCAGAGAAGCTGTTTCAGACGTATGCTAGCAACATCGTCCACTTTGTGGCAACTGCATAGTAACTGCTGAATATTACCACTTCTTCCTAGTCCAGACAACTTGTTCAAAAGTCGTTGGTGGGGATTTTTTTTTACTGACTCTCTAGAGGCCGCCGATCAACCTCTTCCTATACAGAAGGTATTCGAAAATGAAAAGGAAAAAACACTTGTTTTTTCTTCCACAAATTAGGAATGAGATGGATGTTTCGACCGGAGTGCAAGTGGTCATCATCAGCGTGGCGCTTGCACTCCTTACCACGGACATCCATGACGAAAAGTCAAAAACTCAACTCCTATAAATACTCAGTTTTAAATCTGAGTATGAATTATATGAAGAGGATTTTTAGTCCATCAATTTCATATAAAACCAAAAATGGTTAAAAATTGTGTGAACAGAAAGTTACCTTTCAGCAGCACTTGGTGGAAGTCATTTGTTCAAAAATGAAAAGGAAAAAACACTTGTTTTTTCTTCCACAAATTAGGAATGAGATGGATGTTTCGACCGGAGTGCAAGTGGTCAATTTGTGGAAGAAAAAACAAGTGTTTTTTCCTTTTCATTTTTGAACAAATGACTTCCACCAAGTGCTGCTGAAAGGTAACTTTCTGTTCACAGAAGGTATTCGGTTGAGAATCGTCTTTTACAAGTCGATCAGCCTCCTCATTACCCTGTACCTGACTGTGATCAGGGACCCAGCAGAGAGTTAGACTTTGTATTACTTGTATAAGGCCTGAGTTTACTGCCGATACAAATATCTAACTATTTCGCTACCATTAGTTAGATTTGGGCATGCTTGTAATAGCCTTGCGGTTCCTTCTATTCCCAAGATCCCTGCTTCAATCACACTGAAGGCCAGCAACCTATACTGACTACATATCTGACTATATATCTGCAATCAGAGTACAGCCCAACTCCCACGCCGTCCACAATTTTCCATCCATCAGTAAATACAGCTATATCCGACATGGTAACACTACCACCCTCTCCCAATCATACCTGCCTGGAATTCTAGTATAGAAAGTTCTCTCAAAGCTCAGCGTGAGGTAGTGTAGTCGTTGTTCTCCTGTAAACTGTTTCTAGAATAGATCCTTAGTATACTGCTATGGCCATGGTCAGAATTTTTCCAACTTTTAGACTATTTCAGTCTTAGGGCGCTGAATGCATCTCCATCTGTATGTTTACAGTAGACGTCAAGTGCTGGAAGGTTCAACATGGTCTTCAATGCCGCAGTTGGCGGTGTTCTAATTGTTTTGGAGATGCCCAGACAAGCAGCTTTTTGAATTTTAGTTAACTTCTTAAGGTTCTTCAGCTTCCCTAGCGTAGTCCACCAGATTGATATTCTATAAGTAAAGGTTGGCCTCACCATGTAAATTCAAGGTACAATGTGAGGGCTTTAACTCTATTTTGTAGCAAAGATTTTCTTGCAACTATAGAACACTACGTGCGCCATTTTCACGCGCTCCTCTATGTTCTTGGTCTAGTTTAGTTTGGAGTCGAGTATGACACCTAAGTACCTATACTGACGGATTAGTGCCAGCGTACTCCCGCCCAATTTAGGAGGTTGGCAAGATTTAATCTCGTACTTCCTTGTGAAGAAGACTGCTTCCGTTTTCTAAGGTTTGACCGAAAAGCCACAGTTCACTGCCCAACTGTACGCTTTACTCAAGGCTCTTTCTATTAGTTCGCTGATGGTGGTTATGAACTTTCCTAAGACCAATAGGTAAGGTCGTTTGCATAAGCCACCGCCTTTAACCCTCCATCATGGTAGTTTAAAAAACAAGTAGATTTTAAATAACTTTTCATTTCAAAGAGGTCAAAGAATTCTACAATCATTTAATGGAGTCGAGAATAGGTTTATTAATTTTTAGCTGTATAAGAATAGAGTTTTCCTCTGCACAAAATACCAGATCAGATAGGTTATTAAAAACGACAGTCGTACTGACTAATTTTGCAATTGTAGAGGAGTCATCGAAGGATCTTATGACAGGTAAATACTCATCGCTATGTATGGTTGAAATATGAATTCAGCGCCAGAACAAAAATACTACTAGTACTTGCTATAGCAGAGCGTCTTGTTATGAATGCCCCCGCTCATGTTTAATAAATTGAGCTTATCTTTCCTATCACTCACTGGTCCCTCATCTATGCCACCTGTTGAATCCTCAACCTAAAATGAAAAAGAAGTTACAAATGTTCGTGTTAACCTAATTTACCTTACTAATACCAATCCCTACTTCCAAAGGTGTCCCGTCCATCCTTCAAATACTCCAGTTTCCTATAAATAAATCAAATCAATAAAAAATTCCAAAAATCTCTAACCAAAACAACTAACATGTTGACATTTCCTACAAAATAATTGACAGCTATCAGCTGTCTCATCTAAAACTCACATGAAATATCATTCGAAAAGCAGCTACGGGACTTTTCTTATTTAGTCAATGCTTTTCGAATGATATAAATAGAGCGCGCTCAGTAAGCAAAAATCATTCTGCTTTCAGAGTTCAGACCGACTGGTCATTTCAAGCTGATTTCGGCTATAAGAGATTTCTCTTAAAAGGTATTGCTGATTTCAGTCTTTCTATTTATTATATTATATTTCATTTCAGCATTTGCATATATTTTATACTTTGTATTCGATTTTCGTTTTTAGCTAATTTTCCTTTTTTTTTCTTTTTTCTTCGTGTGGTTACAGATTTCGTGGTGCTAGTTTCGGCCGTCGTTTCGTGCTGTTTTCAGCAATACAATACTATAATTCTTTTTTTCACTATACATAACTAATCTCGTTTTTTCTTTTCTTTCTATTTTCACAGAAAAATAATTGGATTCATCAGCTTTCTTATTCATCTTCATTTTATTAATTTATTGTTGAATTTATTATTTTATACATTTTTTGAATTATCATTTTGGATTTTTATTTTTTATTGAATTGTTTTTATTATTATTATTTTTATGAATTGTTGACTTGTTATTAAGTTTTAAGATATTTTTTTCGTTAATGAAAACCATATAAAATTAAAATTTTTTGGTCTTGTCAATTATTGACCCTGTTCAGTCCCTCCATAAGTATTTCTTAAAAAGAAAAAAAAACATCTAATGAAAACTTTAATTTCATTAAAATAATACCTATTAAACAATCCCTCGTTGTTGTAATGCTTCCTTCGTACTCTTTTTTCCATCTTTTAAATTGGCAAACTGAAAATATAAACAAACCACAAAGTAAACAAAACTTTGGGTTAAAATTTGAAATACTTATCTGAATGCACGGGAAGTGCATATTAATCTCCTAATTTTCTCCAAATATCCCTCCAACAAAATTTATCAGCTGAAATGAACAACAAATTAATAAATTAATAATTATTTCACAAAATAAAACCTACCAGAATTTCTGCCACCAAATCAGCTGTCATCTTTCACTTGTACAAATGTCACTTTACATTTCCATTGTGAATGACGTTAACATTAAAGTGAAATAGTACTACCAGGCAAACTCATGAATGAAAAGAGTTTAAATCCGCTAACCTGGAGCTATATAAACCGGCGAGATTTTCAGTATGGCACCTCATTCCTTGTTCAGTATTCAAACTGAAACAATCCCACCCGTGATTTTCAGAACTTAATTTGAAAATTTCCTGTCGCAGAAACTTAATTCTGCAAATCCTACCACAGAAACTTACTTCTGTAAAAATCCTGTCGCAGAAACTTACTTCTGCAAATCCTACCACAGAAACTTACTTCTGTAAATATTATTGCAGAAACTTAATTCTGCATTTCTGTATTTTTTCCTGCAGAAACTTAATTCTGCATTTTATTAAAATAGAAAATTAATTCTATTTTTCAATTCAAAAACTTAATTTTGAATTGCATTTTTATAAATCTCTCTTCTTCTTTTTTTCAGGAAGGCACCAAACCAGCATCGATTTAACTGTGGATTTTTTGATTTTATTTACTTGTTGAATTTATTGAATTATTTAAATTTATTGAAGTATTGAATTATTATTTATTGAATTATTTATTGAATTATTTATTGAATTGACTGTGATAATTAGGATTAAGTGTTTATATTGAAATATTTATCGAATCTTGTTTGAATTTTCTAATAAACATTTTTGAATTTTGAACTTTGATTGGGCATTTTTAATTCCGGCACCTCCCCTTATTGCGCACAGCCCGCACATTGGTCCTTCGAGCCGGATTTGCCCTAAGTTCAAAATGTCCTCACTCGAAAAAATCCTTACTAAGCAGTATGCTTTAAAGGAACAAATAAACAAAGCCGCCATCAACCATAAAAAGGCCGGTAAAAGTAGACGAAACCAGGGCTATTTTGAAGCCCGTCTCGCCTTTATTAAAGAGTTGTGGGAACAGTTCTCTGCAAACCATATCGATATATGGGCATACACAGATGCAAAGGAGAACAAATACAACTCCGAAAATATATACGAAATCACTGAAGAGGCATATTTTGATCTCTTAACTGACCTTAATGATGGGCTTAAAGAGTACATTAAGAGCAATAGTTCTCCCGAAACTAATCCATCAAATAATCCATCACAGTCAAATTCAATCAGGCTACCACCTATTGCCATACCCAAGTTCGATGGCAACTACAAAACATGGAGATCTTTCCATGATTTATTCTCCGCCCTAATACATTTAGATAAAAATCTGAGCAAGGTCCAAAAATTGCATTATTTAAAAGCAAATGTCTCTGGGGAAGCAGAAAGACTTCTGCGACAATTTGACATAATTGAGAGCAATTATGACAAGGCATGGGAACTTCTCACGAAGAGATATAATAATAAACGATCTCTCGTAAATCAGCAACTGAAGGATCTCCTAAGCCAGTCTCAAATTAAAACTGAGACATCCACCAGTATTAAATCGTTTTTAGATAAAACTGAGGAATGCATTCATGAGCTACAAGCTCTCGAATTACCCGTGGACAAATGGGACGCCATCTTGATCCACATACTAATCCAGAAATTACCACAAGAGACACATTATCATTGGGAACAAGAGTTACGAAACAATACTGAACTCCCAACTTATACAGAATTCACTACATTTCTCGAAACGAGATTTAGAATGCTTGAGGCTCTAACCGAAGGAAAGAAAAACATTCCCCCTAAACCAACATATGGACTCTTAAACAAAAGCAAGAGTTCAGCTCCGATTCAAAAACCATATTCGCCTAAGAATATAAAAACCTCGTGCTGCCATTGCAGAGGAAACCATATAATTTTCCATTGTCCTACATTTAGAAATTTAAGCATTCGACAACGACATGAAATTGTTACTAACAAACACTTGTGCAAAAATTGTCTCTCGTCCAACCATACAACTTCACAATGTCCTAGTAACAAAAAATGTTACCACTGTGGCAAAAATCACAATTCTTTGCTTCACTATGAACAAAACTGTTCAAATACCAATTCAACCACCGAATCCACTCAAAAATCAAAAATGGAGACAACACATAGGTCTCCATCCACTAACGAAGCTAATGAACAACAAGTTCAAAATTTTTTTACTTCTAATACTAAAAGAGCTTTACTCTCTACAGCTCTAATAAATATTACTGCCCCATCTGGCACTACAATGACCTTTCGAGCATTAATAGACTCTGGATCACAAGTATCCATTATAACAGAAAGAGCCTGTAAACGATTACAGCTCAAAGGATTACCAACAAATCATCAACTAATTGGGCTTGGCACAACTCCTACTAATACAAGCTCAAAACAAACGACAGTCAGCATCAATTCACTACACTCGAATTTTAAAATGAAGGTTAACATGTTGATAATCGAAAAAATCACCGACTTACTACCAGCTCAAACAATTAAAGTCTCAAATTGGAGACACATACAAAACCTTCCTCTGGCTGACCCCACTTTTTCAACTCCAGCAGAGATCGACATTCTTCTCGGAGCTGACATTTATGCCAACATTATAATAAATGGAATCAAAAGGGGAACTTTCAACACACCTACAGCTCAAAATACAAAGCTAGGATGGATTTTAATGGGAGCAATCCCAGAAACAAACAATATCCTCACGACAATATTAACCACTCATACTTCAATAACAACTGAGTTGGATAATCAGTTAAAACGATTTTGGGAAATCGAAGAGTGTCACATTAGCTCTAAGAATTCACCAGAAGATCAGCTATGTGAAAAACTCTATGAAAAAACAACAACTCGTTTGCCCTGCGGAAAATACGAAGTACAATTACCATTCAAGGAGCAAACTGCACCGCAGCTCGGTCAATCAAGAAATATGGCAGTCAGGCAATTTCTACAAATAGAGAAAAAACTCTCATCTAATCCAGAGCTATATAATCTATATAGAACTTGTATTAATGAATACGCGGAGCTTGGACACATGAAATTAATTCCCCCTACACAATTACAAACAGAAAACAACTACCATTCCAATTTCCCTTTTTACTACTTACCACACCACGCAGTACTCAAAGAGAGTACAACAACAAAACTACGAATTGTGTTCAACGCTTCAGCACGCACGTCAAATGGAAAGTCTCTAAATGAGCAACTGCTAATTGGACCAACTATACAACCAACTCTTTGGACCACCCTATTACGATGGCGATTATATAAATACGCATTCACAGCTGACATTGAGAAAATGTATAGGATGATCCAAATGGCAGCTAAACACCAGAATTTCCAAAGAATAATCTGGAGAAATACTCCAAATGAAGAATTAAAGGACTACGCTCTGACAACAGTCACATTCGGAACCGCACCAGCTCCATACCTCGCCATTAAAACTTTACAGCAGTTAGCAAAGGATGAAGCTAACAACTACCCACTCGCAGCAGAGAGTATAATGAAAGATTTTTACGTAGACGATTTGGTTACCGGTGCCCATAACCTCAGTGAAGCTCAACGACTTCAACAGGAGCTTATCGAGGCTTTACACAAAGGAAATTTTAATTTGAGAAAATGGACTGCCAACCATCCCGATCTGCTAGACAGAATACCCCTTGAACACCGAGAGCTAAAAACGAACTTAGAATTCTCAGAACACGAATCCATTAAAACTCTCGGCATTCGGTGGTATCCAACGACCGATCATTTCTCCTTTAAAGTTAAAATTCCTGAATCAACTAATGCGTACACAAAACGAATAATACTCTCTGAAGTCTCATCTCTCTTCGATCCATTAGGATGGCTGGCACCATGTATAAAAACAGCCAAAATTTTAATACAAAAACTCTGGCTTACAAAATGTGATTGGGATGACATAGTACCTAATGAAATTACAAGAGAATGGAGTAATTTCAAAGCTCAACTGAATACATTGCAAGATATTCAAATTCCAAGATGGCTCGGATATGAGCCTAGTATAAAAGAGATAGAGCTACACGGTTTTTGCGATGCTTCCAATAACGCTTACTCAGCTGTACTATATTTAAAAATACATGAAAACAACAATTCCAAAGTTCAACTAATTACAGCAAAAACCAAAGTCGCTCCTATCAAACCAGTTTCGTTGCCTCGTCTAGAGTTATGTGGCGCTGTTTTACTCTCTCGACTGATAAAACAAGTCACAATCGATTTAGAGCTCAAAGAAATCAAAGTGACAGCCTGGACAGACTCTAACATAGCTCTGGCATGGTTGCGGAAACATCCATCAACTTGGAAAACATTCGTAGCCAATCGTGTCTCCGAAATACACGAGAACATACCAAATGCAATTTGGAAACACGTTCCATCGAAACAAAATCCTGCAGACATAGCCTCACGAGGAATTCTACCAAAAGCACTATTAACGACTTCAACATGGTGGAACGGAACAGACTGGTTACATAAAGATGAGGAATTTTGGTCTCAACAAAACACAAATATCCAAACTGCATTAGAGTGTAAAAAATCGAAAACACTCACTAATTTAATCAACGAACACATACTTTTACTAACCAAATACTCATCATTCCAGAAAACTATTCGTATAACCGCATACTGCCTTAGATTTTTAAACAGCATGCGCAAACAACACCCAACTACTCGGTATTTATCAGTCTCCGAACTCAAAAAGGCAGAACGATGCCTAATAAAAACTCTCCAACACATAATTTTTTCTACCGAAATTACATGTTTGCAAAAAAATCTGCCCCTTCCTAAAAAAAGTCGAATTCTGTCACTCAATCCAATACTAGACTCTGAGAATATCCTACGTGTAGGAGGTCGGCTGACAGAAGCACATTTAAATTATAACCTAAAACATCCTATAATCCTTCCTAATAAACATCACGTTACTCATATCCTTATCGATCATATTCACAATTACACTCTGCACGGAGGCACTCAAATTGTATTAAACACACTACGTAATTCTTATTGGCTACTTAATGCCCGCAATACAATTAGATATCGCATACATAAATGTATTACGTGTTTTCGATTCAATGCCAAACCCTCCTCTCAATTAATGAGTTCTCTCCCAGCTGCTAGAGTCAACACTTCCTTACCCTTCCAACACACTGGCGTCGATTATGCAGGCCCAATCGACATGAAAACTTCATCACTTAGAGGGGCAAAAATTACAAAAGCATATATTTGTTTATTCATTTGTTTAGTTACTAAAGCAATACATATTGAGCTGGTCTCGGACTTATCTACTCCAGCCTTTATAGCCGCTCTAAAACGACTTATAGGCCGGAGAGGTTTTTGCGCTCACATTTATTCGGACCGAGGCACAAATTTCGTAGGAGCTAATCGACTTCTACAAACTAACCTAGAAAAAACTATTAAAGCAATTGAAGTCGATTTAGCTACCGAACTTGCTAACCAAGGCATAACTTGGCACTTTAACCCTCCTGCAGCACCTCACTTCGGAGGATTGTGGGAATCTGGAGTTAAATCCACAAAACGCCATCTGTATAAAACTATCAGAAACACAAAACTCACATACGAAGAATTATATACAGTATTAGTTCAAATAGAAGCATGTTTAAATGCTAGACCACTCTCTCCGCTCTCTAATGATGCCACAGACTACAATGTCCTTACCCCTGGTCACTTCCTGACAGGCAGACATAACCTATCTGTATTAGAACCTCCCCCACTAGATCCCAACCAACATCCTTTAAAGAGATGGCAATATATCCAGTGGCTCTCTCACAATTTTTGGAAGCAGTGGTCAAGAGATTATCTTCACACTCTACAACAACGACAAAAATGGCAAACCCAAAAGGAGAATTTGAAAATAGACACTCTCGTATTAATAAAAGAAGATCAAGTACCAATAGGACATTGGCCATTAGGGCGAATAATTGAAATTCATACTGGTCATAACAATTTAGTACGAGCAGTAACAATTAAAACGTCAAAAAATATTTTAACTCGCCCTATAGCCAAGGTCTGTCCTCTCCCTTTCTCCGACATATCCCAACAATAATAAACCACTCTCCCTTACACATTGACTCTCTTGGCAACACTAAATTTTTGAAAATTCCCGTTTATTTTGAATATAAACGAATCCAAAACCCGCCAAAATTCACTTCAGTTTTGAAAGTTGAAGAAAGTGCGCGGCAAAAGTGTCTTTTTGAGTTTATTTTTATTTTATTATTTTGTATTATTTTTTTTAAATGGAAGAGTTGTTAGAATTGTTCAATTCGGATTCTTTGGATTCTTTAACAACTCCACCAAATACCCCAAAAAGGGAGTTATGGGATCTATTGGATGAATTGACGGATATTCCTGCACCAGTTTCTCCTATTAAAAAGACTCCGACCAAGCCGGGTGTATCGACAAAGAAAAAGGTGAAAAAGGGGATCACAACTGCTACTGGACCAAAAAGAACAGGGCGACGGTTGAAGTCAGTGGTTGTCAAACCTCACTCGTCACCAATCAGGACGAGACATAGACCCTTTGAAAGTCAGAAGCTGTAGTCCCCAGTAAAAAGGTTACAAAAAACGTTGTCATCAAGCAATAAAAATTTTACCTTTAAGCCAAGACCGGTCCAGTCCCTCCCAGGAATACGCGTTCCAACCAGGCCCAGACCAGTATCCACAACTGTAAAATGCCCTGATGTTAATAACAATGCCGTCAGGACACTATTTCCAGCACCTCAGATTAACGCACCACCAAAGGCATTACCAAAGGCAACAACACCGAAATTATCAGCACCAAACGTTTCGCCAACACCACCAGCCATTCCAGCAGTAAGCCACTCACCTCCTTTCGACACCATCGATCCACCTATCGAGTTCCAGGATCCACCAATCGGCAATACAGGCATCCCACAAGATCTAGAATCCCTAATCGAAGCAACTCCCATAGTGATGCAATTGTTAAATCGAACTACAACACCATGGGAATGCATCAGAAAATCCAAAAAAATTTTCCGATGGGATCTTCCTGGAAAGGTTTCCATGAAGATGGTAAGGAAAAAAGGAAAATATCACATCTTCCATCAAAAAAACGTAAGTTTATTTACACCAATACAGTACACATACATATCATATAAAAATATAAATTTAAAATATTTAATTTTGTCGGAGGCGGGAGGATGTTCAGTCCCTCCATAAGTATTTCTTAAAAAGAAAAAAAACATCTAATGAAAACTTTAATTTCATTAAAATAATACCTATTAAACAATCCCTCGTTGTTGTAATGCTTCCTTCGTACTCTTTTTTCCATCTTTTAAATTGGCAAACTGAAAATATAAACAAACCACAAAGTAAACAAAACTTTGGGTTAAAATTTGAAATACTTATCTGAATGCACGGGAAGTGCATATTCATCTCCTAATTTTCTCCAAATATCCCTCCAACAAAATTTATCAGCTGAAATGAACAACAAATTAATAAATTAATAATTATTTCACAAAATAAAACCTACCAGAATTTCTGCCACCAAATCAGCTGTCATCTTTCACTTGTACAAATGTCACTTTACATTTCCATTGTGAATGACGTTAACATTAAAGTGAAATAGTACTACCAGGCAAACTCATGAATGAAAAGAGTTTAAATCCGCTAACCTGGAGCTATATAAACCGGCGAGATTTTCAGTATGGCACCTCATTCCTTGTTCAGTATTCAAACTGAAACAATCCCACCCGTGATTTTCAGAACTTAATTTGAAAATTTCCTGTCGCAGAAACTTAATTCTGCAAATCCTACCACAGAAACTTACTTCTGTAAAAATCCTGTCGCAGAAACTTACTTCTGCAAATCCTACCACAGAAACTTACTTCTGTAAATATTATTGCAGAAACTTAATTCTGCATTTCTGTATTTTTTCCTGCAGAAACTTAATTCTGCATTTTATTAACATAGAAAATTAATTCTATTTTTCAATTCAAAAACTTAATTTTGAATTACATTTTTATAAATCTCTCTTCTTCTTTTTTTCAGGAAGGCACCAAACCAGCATCGATTTAACTGTGGATTTTTTGATTTTATTTACTTGTTGAATTTATTGAATTATTTATATTTATTGAAGTATTGAATTATTATTTATTGAATTATTTATTGAATTGACTGTGATAATTAGGATTAAGTGTTTATATTGAAATATTTATCGAATCTTGTTTGAATTTTCTAATAAACATTTTTGAATTTTGAACTTTGATTGGGCATTTTTAATTCCGGCACCTCCCCTTATTGCGCACAGCCCGCACAGACCCGGCACCCCTTTTTCGCTTAAGTCTCATCATAGGCTTAACAGCCACCTGACAACATTTTTGGTGAAATAGAGATAAGAGTTCTACATTCAGATATTATTATTACTTCTGATGAATACATTTAGTCTAAATGTATTCATCAGAAGTAATAATAATATCGAATGTAGGGTCGCCAACATTACGCAGCCAGTATCGCCAAATGGACACTAAAAAGTCGCCAAAATCGCCAATCTATTACTTTTTTGTAGCCAATATTATCGCCAAAATGACAAAGTAGAAATCAATGTGGCGAATACGTGTAGACAAGGAAGTACACGAAAGTGCAAATAGTCACTTCCTTTAGCTTATGGCGATAATATTACAATAAATTGTTTTTTATTGGGTATGTAATATACTGTGTTACAGTACGAGTAATTTCTTAAATTAGACACCCCAATTTCCATTGGTTTTTAGTAAAGAAATCGTTACCATAATGTTGCTTAAGCCACTAATAACGACTTTTGCTAGGACATTTATATTTTTGAACTCGTTTTTAGACCCAAACATAACTACACGACTGTTATTCTGCCACAAATTCCTATCTTCTTGCCAAATATGAAATAGTTTCGGGAAAAACGCAGAACAATTAAAGACTTCCAAGAAAATGTATTTCATTGTCTACATAAAGTTAAGGTGATTTGCAATTGTTGATACTAACGCTGTTTTTATCAGTGAATCCAACGCTCGTTGCACCCCTATTATATATTAAAAGTTCAATTGTGTTTGAATCGTTTTGCAGGGATTGTACATTTGGGTACAATAAATCGCATTTTGACTCCGTTATATTGATTATCTCTTTATCTCTGGTTCGACAATTTTCTGTTGAGGAGCTGGAAGGTCAGCTGCGTCTCCTAACTCAGCCTTTAACTGTAACTCACGCCTTGCAACTGAGCTAGTTGGAGGAATGATTGGCACAGCTGTCGGCGCCCAATTTGATTTGAAAATCATTCGCGATTAAGTTAATGGCGTTATCCACAAACATTTTGCTCCAAAGAGCCAAGAATTGTTCCGCATCTATTAAGATACTTTCGAGTTCTTCTCTGGTACATGATTGTAGGTTTTCCAAAAATAAACGACCTTCTGCTACAGTAGGTTCTTTTACTTTTGATAAACCGTTTTCCATTATTTCTTAAAACACTTATTAAAAATCACAGAATTAAACTGCGAAAAAGCCGACAAATAACTCATTAGTTGTGTCGTTGAATTTTCTGTTACTTCTAGTTCAAGTTTAACTCAAATTAGCTAAATTTTTCAGCAATTCTGCTAAATTGATGTATATTACATTTGTAAAAGTTTAGAAATAATTTTTTAAAAGGTAAATAACCTATCAATTTTTCTTTCAAGAAAAATAATCTGTCAATTAAAATCGCAATAAAGACGCCCAAAATCGATGAAAAATCGACATTGCCAATTTCATATTTTTTGTCGCCAGGATTGATGAAAAATCGCCACATCTGGCGACCCTGTATTCAGATATGTAAAATGTTGTACGCACAGTGATCAGTGGAGAAAATGACTTTAAGATGTTTAATTGGAAATCTTAAGCAAAACGCGTTTTAAAATTCACGACATCCAAATCTCAAAAATTGCAAATTAGTAAAAGTGGGAACACATATGTAAACTGGGGCTCCGCAGTTAATAGATCTCGGACAGGTAGAAAACCCGTCAAAACTTCGATCTGTTAGTAGTGGACTGCAGTAAGGCATAAAAATGGTAATATCTCGGAACCCAGGGCCAGTCAATGAATCTGTATAGCAAGTGTTTGACTGCATTATTAAAACCTCAAATAAAAAAGTTAAAAAAAAAAATGGCCGATCTCGATTACAACAATTTTTAACAACAATTTACTGAAAAATGAGAGACGGAAGAGGGAAAAAATGTTTATAGTAAAGACTTGGAGCCACCTGGTGGGTACAAATGAAACCTCGGAGGTGCGCGGGTTATAGTAGTAGAACCTCTGCTTTGCTCTGGTTTTTAAATGACCGAAATCCGTCCATTTTTGGACGAGATATGAATTTTTACCTGTACCAGGGTACCTTTTCAGTGCCGAAATCCTGGCCAATACCCTAGGAAAAATTACGAATTTTTTGTTTGTTTTATTTCCCGGCAAGTTTGGTATCAAATGAAAGGTATTGCTGAGTAGAATTCAAATATCAAAACCATTTGTAATTTCCTTAGTTATAGTAGGATATATAACGGTTTCTTTCCGTTAAATCTTCGAAAATGTATGGAAAGTGTATTGTGCCGCCCTCTATCAATGCGATTAGAGCAAAGGTGGTAGCTCGCAAGGGCGGAATTATACAAAGGTCAAAGTTCGCAAGGGGCGGGAAAAATACAAAATTGGTAGCCAGTAAAGGCGGAATTATACAAAGGTCGTAGCTCGCAAGGGGCGGGAAAAATACAAAGGTGTTAGCTCGCAAGGGGCGGGAAAATACAAAGGTTTAGTCTAACTTCCTAACACGTGGACCGATTTTGATAATTCTTTTTTTGTTAAATAGAGTATGATCTCTCCTCCCACTTACATACCCTCCCATCCACCCGAACTTTTATTTTTCAATTTTTTTTTGTAGTATAATATACTACATTTGATTTAAGAAAAACTGTTTCACTGTTTGCACCTACTTTACTTTAGCCTATCACCCTAACCCGTGGACCGATTTGGGTAATTCTTTTTTTTTGTTAAATAGGGGGTCATCCCTCCTCCCACCCCACCCACCCCCAACCCACACTTATTTTTTTTAGTCAATTTTTTTGATTTTTTTTTTTAGATTTTTCCTTACCTCACTTTTTTTTCACCTACTTTACTTTAGCCTATCTCCCTAACCCGTGGACCGATTTCGCCAATTTTTTTTTTGTTAAATAGAGCATAATCCCCCGTATTGCCTATCCCCACTATGACCTATCCCCACTCTGATCGCAGCCGTAGGCGCGGGCACCAGCTAGTCTAAAATACTTAAAATGCGACTTGTGATTTGGTATATATTTTATATATATTATTAGTAATATTAATAACTAACCTTTATATCATGATTAATGATTTATATGATTAAATTTTGCTATTGCATTCTAACTTTTAGCATCGATTTATTATAAAATATACGATTGAGTATTCACAATTCACAAAAGCGTGTAATATAAATAAAAAACCGATACTTACTATCTATGCTACTATTTTCAAAGTTTGTAAAGCTCAGTAATGTTCAGTAATTAACTTTTATCACACTCACTGCACAATAATATTATACATTAATTGTAAATAAACAATAATCAGAAATGATTTTTTCCGGAGCGAATAACAACAGCTATGTATTAAGCCTAGCAAGTTGCCACGTGTACTATTCTGTTAGGGCCCGCGTTAACAACAGCCAACAGCTGCTGTTGTCCCCTCTATTCCCCTCCCCACCCTTCATCATTATACCTGCAGTCCCTTGAAACCCAAGATCAAGTTTGTAGTAGTTATTTTTTTTTAAATATAACTTTAAACTAATATAAATCAAGGAAAACTCCAAATAATTAATAATTATTTATAACAATAATTAAAAAATTGAGATCGCGCAAAATATTTTATTTAACATTTTTCTATATACTATTAAAAACACATTTCCAAAGTTTATATAAAGATCCATTGACTGACCCTGGATTCCGAGGTATAAATCTTACGGCGCTCCACTATAGAGTACATTTGGAAAAACATTTTGTTCAACACTAGAGAGCAAAGTGGTACAGTCCACCGATTAAATTAATACTTTTACTGAAGTAATCCGGAGTTATCGTAGTAAATTAATCTATTGTATATGGATATATTATAATTAATTATTGATTATTATTATTGATTTAAACACACGTTATACAAATTCTTCTGCTTATTCATTAAAATTAATATTGAGAATTAAATATCTGTCGAATTCTAATATCATAAATACTTAGGGTACCTTGACATTTTTAGTGTCATTTTCGTAAAATTCATATATTTGTGGCATATTCTCTTATAAGAAATTTACAAACATATACGCCGTACATCGTACTTATGAATCGCTGCGTACATTTATTTCCATGTGGGACGGCGTCTAACATTTACATATTTACGCAATGTTCGCCGTGCGATTGAATATAAAGACGTTTATATGAAATATAATGATTATTTCTTTAGATGCAATCCAATAAAATAATGATGTCGAAATTCCGTAGAATTCAAAGTCGCCGTACTCAGCTTTTTTCCACGTAATAACTGTATTATCGTTGCTGTGATATAAACAGGATAATTTTCACAGCGGGAGTACACATTTACTCCAATAGAGCAGCAAATTTATGTTAGGCGAATAAACACGATATAATCATCGTATATCTTGAAAAAGTTAAATGTCCTTATTAGCAATACAATAACTTCATAATTCAAGGTCAAATCGTTGAACCCTTCTGACGAAAAAAGTAATATTTTAGTTGTAAGTAGATAATCTTTTTTGGGAGCAATGAATTATAAATATATACAATGTAATGTATCTGGGTAATTCCAAGGTATAACTACTGGAACGTAAATAGTGCTCTGTTAATACCTATGAAGAAGGCCAATCACCTTAAGCTTTTTTATTAATTTTCATGTAATATGGCAGAAGAAAGCCGTTTCGTCCAAAAACGTTGTTAATATATAGTATGTATATAGCTCTCTCCAGTTCCTGTAACCGAACTTTTGGTTTATTAATTATTATAAATAATAACGTATATATGGATAAGTGTTATTTTTTGGATTGAAATTATCACATTAATCTGTGGGATATTAATTTTTTATAAATAATTAACTTCATCGCACTTAACTAATAAATATTAGGAAAGTTTAAGTGGGTAGTACCTAAAATTGCATGTCTTTTATGAGTTTTTAATTAATTTTTTTCATGATTACCCTTGTACCTGAGGATTTTTTCTTTGGTATATTTGAATTTCTCATGTCTTTGCCTATAATTTAATGCCATTTCAAAAGGAATACCTTTAATATAAAGCGCACGAGGGTGTAAAGTAAGAGGTTGAATTTAGAGGTAAAAAGCTTGAGCGCATAATTTCTTATGAACCCTTCAACATAAAAAAGTAAAACAAACTTCATTGGAAAGGTCTTTTTAAAAGCTACAAATTGTCGTAAGATTTTTATTTTTAATTTTTTGAAAAGGGTTATATTAGTTTAAAGTTTCATGGAAAAAATTATGCTATTTTTACACTTTAAAAAATTAATAACTTTAGCCAGAGTTAAAATTTTGAAAATCCCCTATCATAATTTGAAGAAAACACTTTGAAAAATAATTGTGCCAAATAAGAACTCCGTAAGTCAGACGGTTTACCTTGCGCGCAAGCGTGTAAAAATAAGTACTAAGAAAATCCACTTTAACGTTTAGCAACGTTTAAGAGGTGCGCGCCTTCATTATATTCGTTCTACAAAAAACAATATATTCGTTCTAAAAAAAACTATTGTGAATTTCGCTTAATATAATACATTTTTGTAATCAGAAAAGATCAGAGAATCAAAAAAGGAAAAAAAACCGAAAATTGATTTTTTAAAGGTATACATAACCCCCTTCAGTGATGCCAATTTAGTGATTTTGTCACCAAATCTGGTGTTTTCGAATACCTCCCTAGTGACAGAATTTTTTTTCTCAGACACGTCTAAAAGTTGGTGATATTTAACTTCCACCCCGGTGACTTTTAATGCAGTGATGCCAAATAAGGGACTTTGTCACTAAATCGGGTGTTTTGGAATATCTTCCTAGTGACACTTCTGATGACACCAAATGTTCTCCGACTTTTTAATGTTTTAACGGAAATATTCGGCATTTCTTATTGTTTTTGACTATTTTTGTACATATTTGCTGTGCTACGACTTAATTCAGTTACAACTGGTGTTGCACCATACATTCAAGCGGGTCCATTTAATCCTTTTGTTCATAAGCTGAACGCAAGTGTAACACAACTCGAAAATTTCCTGTGAAAGTTCATGACTCCAGCGGTACCCTGAAACTTTTAACTTTATCACATTCTAAACGTTTTAGCTCACGCAATCATAAGGAAGGACGATTAAATACTTTTGCTGTAGTTGTCATAATAGATATAAAATTAAAAATTATGTTATGCTTTTTAGTGCTTTTTGAGGTCGGTTCAATTTTTTTTAAGCTATTTTATTTTTTACCTTTTAGTGTCTTTATATATACGACCCGAAGATTGCTGCTCGTACGAACAAAGCAATTTTAAAAATTGCAGAGGTAGTGTATTCTAAAGAATGGAAACATAATTATCCACCACCACCCTGGTGAAAAATTTATCCTAATATTAGCAATGGGGGATTATACTCTATATAACATAAAAAGAATCATCCAAATCGAGCTACACGTTTATAAGTTGACATTCAACCCTTCCCCACCGTTTGTGTTGCGGTATTGATGGGGGAAAATACTTCAGAAAAAGAATCATCCAACTCTGTCCACGCGTTAAAAAGTTAGACTAGCCCTCCCTCTTCACATCCTGCTCAGGAACATATTTGTTCATTATTGGCAATGGGTATGATATTCTATACAAAAAAAAAAAAAGAAAAGAATAATCCAAATCGGACCACGCATTACGAAGTTAGGTTTTACCCCTGTCCCCCCATCCGCACCCCACCACATCAACAATTTTTTTAGTATGGTTTCAACCGGAAAACATACTCTACCCGACAAAGAAACAATCATCCAAATCAGTCCATGCGTTACGAAGTCAGACTACCCCCCTCCCCACCTCACTCAGAGCCAGAAGAAAACAGAATTATTTAAATCGGTGCACAAATTACGAAGTTAGGTTACACATGGTACCAATCCCAAAGAAAGAAAAAATTATCCAACTTGGTTGACGCGTTACGAAATTATACATACATCATACATAAAAAAAACAAATGTCGCACTTAGAACTTTGTTGTTTTGGGAAGTCGGTTAAAAAAGGGAATATTCTTTATTTTTCCAATTTCCATCTCAAGCTTCTGAAACAAATAAAGTAAGGAAGCTGGTTGAGCATTTATTTTTTGTTATTAGAAAAGTACAGGAGACAACACTATGATACGATGGGAATAGTGGTTTGGGGAATAAGGGAACTTGAATGCCTTTTTTTGCATTTCTGCGAGCTAGACAACAGACTAGAGACGGAGTGGTTTTTCTTAATTCTGTTAAAAACTCAACCCTTGACCCCAGGTCGAATCCTTAAATAGTGTGCATGAATTTTCGAATACCCTTTATAAAAACAAAGATCATTTGATGGTATTAGATTTAAAGTTGTATCCCGCTTAAAAAAAAATTGGGTTCGCATAAAAAGGGTTCTGTTACAGCCCATTAATGTAAAATTTTAATAATATTTAAACAAACGGGCGCATGAGTGATCTTATAAAATTTATTAGTGAGAGTGGACTTATAAGTTTACATGAACAGATTTATTTGTTCAGCATCTTTGAAACTGACGAAGAACCGGCAGTTTTTCTGTTATCTATGTCTCCATACCTACTAATTCTAATAATATCGGAATTAAAGCTTTGGAAACGTAGAAGATCAGGGGAAGGCGTTCTTTCGCACATTTTGAGCGAAGTTTGAGTATTGTTGCTT
Organism: Leptarthrus brevirostris; assembly: GCA_964036015.1. Taxonomy (NCBI): domain Eukaryota; kingdom Metazoa; phylum Arthropoda; class Insecta; order Diptera; family Asilidae; genus Leptarthrus; species Leptarthrus brevirostris. The sequence continues at coordinate 73,561,538 of OZ038373.1, forward strand.
TTTCTACCATATCTTTGTTCCCTTCAAATAGAATTAGGCAAGCCAGAGAATTGTTCAGCTTATTAGTCATGCATATGAGAATCATCAAAAGAAAACCATCGCACCATTCGATCATTAAAACGAAAGCCTTTCATTACTACTTATTACTGGTTGCCTAAAATTAGTAATGAACGAACTCATACAATTACTGAACGATTTCTTTGTTTCTTGTTCTGATCATATCTAATTTTGTTCAGTAGTTCGATAAAATTTTGTTGTTGCCTACAAATAGTAAATAACCACGAAAAGTTCGTTTAATTACTTAACGATTTCTTTCTTTTTTGTTTGTTTTGAGTAACGAACAAAACTTAAATACACCGTAGTTGTAATAAAAAAGGACTTCCGGTTTTACAGAAATAAGTGTATGTGAAAACTGCAGGCCACTACCACCATAGGATATGCGATTAAGAATCGTATAGTAATATTGGTTGGTTGGTTTTCGAGGGGGGAAAGATGTGTGTCTTCCATGCACTGAGGCCTATAGTTGCCCGTTGTACGCCCCCTGCTCAGCAACGTACTCTAAAGTCCACTGTCGAGCCAACTGATCCACGTAACGAATTGGATAATTCGATTATAACCTGATTTCTTAACTTCTGCTAAATTGCTAAATCGTTGAAGTAGTATATTCCTAAGGTTCTAAATCTTCTTTGCGTTAGGGCTGGGCATTGGCCGAGAACGTGTAATACGGTCTCGTCTTCTTCCCCACACCCCCTGCATAGACTAGTATTCGCCCTTCCCATTTTTATGGCATGCGCCCTTAGTCTGTCCTGTTACAAGGCCAACAAGAAGTTTCAGTTTGCCTTTGTTTAGCTTAATGATCTTTTCAGATTCATGTGCATTGCGAGTTCCCCAAAACGCCTTTGTGTGTCCGGCGATATCGGATCCCTCCCATTTTTCCTTGTGCCTCCTCGTTACCCATTCCATGGTTTCTTTTTTAATTTCCTGGATGGGTATGCTCAGGTCATTTGCTTTTTCATTTCCTGGGATGCCACAGTGCCCCGGTACGTATATTAGGGTGACATCATTTTGTCTCCCTAGCTCCGTTAAGCTCTGTTTACATCCCTCTATTGTTTTGGATCTTACCTCGGCGTTAGTTAGAGATTTGATGGACGCCTGGCTATCCGTGCATATTGCAATCCTAGAGGATCTTACTCCCCGTTCTATTAGCTGTTTAGCTCCTATCTCTATCGCTGCTATTTCACATTAAAGAACCGAGGAGGAGACGTTTACCCCTCCCCATAACTCCAGGTTAAGTTGCTCGCACGACATTCCAAAACCACAGCCAGGCTCGCATTTTGAGACGTCTGTGTTTTCTTGGATCAACCCATTGTTGATCCATTCACTTTTAGTCGTTTGAAGATTGCCTCTAAATTTGGGTTATCCGTTTTGAAGTCCCAGCAATCTTCCAAACCATTACATACTCGGTCGATCTTTTCATGTTGGGTTTAATCTTCTGGCTTCTGCCCACCTCTATCGCCTTCCACCAGACTATCGCTCCATGCGTTATCATGGGTCTGATTACACATGTGTATATCCATTTTATAATATGGGGTGATAGTCCCCATACTTTACCTATAGCATTTCCACACGTCCAGAAAGCTCTTACCGCTTTGCTTTTCATCTCGTGTAGGTGCCTCGCCCAATTTAGTTTCCCGTCCATCAGAACACCCAAAAATTTGGCCTCATTCTTTAAGGTTAATCTCGTGTTTCCACATGCACGGGGGAACTATCTTTCTTAATTTGTGTCTTCTGGTGAAGCAGCAGAGTTCCGTTTTATTTGGGTTTATCTTCAGTCCACAATCCTGCGCCCAAGAGGTTGTCGTGTCAATTGCTTCTTGAAGTAAGTATCCCAAATTTACTTCAAACTTACCTCTGACTACTATCGCTAGATCGTCCGCATAACATGTTACGTGGAGACCTTTCTCTGATAGGGTTTCAAGTAGTTCTCAATCACTATCAGCCACAGGAATGGTGAAAGAGTTCCTCCTTGTGGAGTTCCTCTATTTACCCGCGCCATTAGTTGCTCATTTCCGAAACTTGTAATAATAATTCGGTCTTCCAGCATGGACTTAATCCATTTGATTATACTGTGATCTGTCCCCTTTTCTCTCAACCCGTAAAGAATCTTATCGATTCTGACGTTGTTGAAGGCCCCTTCTATATCAATGAAGCAGCTTAACGTTACTTCTTTGTACATCAATGCCTTTTCCACTTGATGTACTAGGTTATGTAGAGCGGAATCAACCGATCTACCTTTCATATATGCATGTTGATAACTTGAAAGTTGGTTTATGCCTATCTGTTTCCTTACCTCCCATTCTATTAGTCTTTCTAGACTTTTCAGTAGGAATGATGTAAGGCTAATTGGTCTATAAGCATTTGATGTGCTATAGTCCGTCTTATTTGGTTTGGGTAAAAATACTACCTTTGCCACTTTCCAGTTTTTAGGAGTGTAACTGAACTTTAGGCACGCTCTAAAAAGTAGGGTGAGTCTGTTCCATAGTTTGTTACCTCCCCTCTGTAGCATGATGGGATATATCCCATCCCTTCCCGGTGATTTATATGGGCTGCAGGATTTTATTGCCCATCTTACCTTGTCTAAAGTACACAGTTTCTTCGCTTGCTCCTCTTCCATCCCAACTTGGGATCTCCAAGGGGTAGCTTCTTCCCTCATCGATTCCCCCTCCACCAAGGTACTCCCTGGGAAGCTATTTGTAATCAGCTTCTCAAGAGATTCCCTCATGTTGGATGAGTCTTCGATAAGTTCTAGATGGCTTCTCGATTTGGACAATATTTTCTTCAGTCTAGTTGCCTCACCCGTGCTTTAAATTTGGCTAGTAAAAACTTTCCATGATTCCCTCTGGGTTTTTCGGCACTCGGACTTGAATTGCCTAAGTGCCGTTTTGTATTCTTCCCAGAGATCCTCTCTTTGGTGTTTATTAGCTTTATTGAATAGCTTTCTGGTTTTTTTCCTCATTTCCATGAGAGATGAATTCATCCATCTCTGTTTCCATTCTATTTTCAGTCATTTCTTTGGACACGCTTCCTCGAATGCGAGTCTCATAACACCTTTAATGTTAGCAGTCTCATCATCGATTCCGTGTTGATTCCAAAGGAACATTTCTTGTACACAAATTCGTGTTTAAAACCTCCCTATATTTATCCCAGTTTGTTATTCTGGGGTTTCTAAAAATCAGTGGATTATTTCTGACATTGCCACTCAGCTCAAAGAGTATCCATCGATGGTCCGAGAATGATACCTCGTCAGATACGTACCAATTCTCAATCTCATCAACAGTCCTCCCGTTCGATAGTGTAATGTCTATAACTTGTTTTCTGTTTTTGTTAATAAAAGTTGGCTTATTATCACGGTCGCTAATCTGTGCAATAGAAATAGCGTGTATCTCTTTTTTAACAATTACGCAAGCCCTGGGCCTACCTTTGTTCATTGTATAAATGCAATTAAACACTTTTGAGTTCCAGTTCGTGACTTTTCCCTCAAAAGTGGATGGTTCCTGGAACAGTGCGACCTTTACATCTTTTTTCACCGTCATCTCGGCTAGTGCGGCCGTAGCCACACTACTCCTGTGTAGGTTGGCTTTAACCAACCACGTCATCATGACGGTTCCATATTTTTTGGGGTGGAAGTCCTGGGTTCCTCCACTCTAATTATCTCTAGGATCTCTTCCTGACTGGGCAACCTTACGTTCCGATTCATCGGCATCATTGTTTGATTTTGGTCATCCATCTCTTGTGAGATACCCGGCAAACCCCCCGATGTCACCTCCTCTAAATCTTCCGGTTTCCCCAGTGAGTATAGCGATCCTATTGATCCCAACTCGCTTTCCACGTCCATGACGGCGACCTTTTCGTAGAGCGACCCGAGGATGTACTCGGCTGTGGTTCACCCCTTCCAGCTGCCGATTTCTGTGGGTTTCCCTTTGCCTATACCTTCTGAGATTTCAGAAGGGTAAGTTTTATTTTCCTGTTTAGGTAGAAAATTTTAACCTCCGTTTTCTCCAATGCTTTCAGTGGTTTTTCTCCTAGACCAAGTTGGAGCCACTGACCCATCTTCTCTCTGACTACCCACTTGATTAGTTTCCACTTGGAAGTTTCGAGCTCCATGTCCCGGTTTAACCTGTCAATGAAACTCAAAATCTCCTTCGTTTCCCTAAACTCATTCGGGAGCCAGACTGAAATTCTTTTTAATCTGGGAACGTCATTTTTCCCAACCACTTTAAGGTTGGCACCGGCCCATAGTTCCTTGTTTTCAATAACTTTTGACTTGATGAACTCCAGCGTACTCATGTCCAAACAGGTTACCCTGAAGAGTCCATTGAAGAAACCACTCCAGTGAAACCTTGGGACAAAGTCCGAATCGCTCATCAACGCTTCTATCTGCCACTTCTCGAAACCCTCAGAGTGGTTTCTATCTGTTATTGTCACTTTCAGTGATTCGCCTACTACATACTACCAAGAGCGGTGATTTGTTTTTGCGATTACAAACAATGAATGAATGAATAAAATAGTTCGATAGTTCAAATCGTTCAGTTACTAACCATCGGTAGTTGGAATCATTCGATAGTGTCCATCACTAATGCCTTTATCAATCAGTAGTATATAAATTGAAATAAAGTTATTAGTGTGCGTTGTTTGTCCCTCAAACCATCATTTTTCAACTTTTAACAATCATATAACTCCAGATACTCGACATTATACCCCGTTTAGGTTCAAAAGTGGAAATTGCCAATTATATAAAGTTTTCAGTTGTACCCCTTAGTTCACGTCAGCATAACGCCTCTATAATAATTACAAAAGTTGTAGGTACATAACTTTCGAATTCCAATAAAAATAACTATTCATTTTAATAATAATGTTTGGAGAGTTTTAATAAACTTAAAAAAAAACACCTGAGCACTGGAAACTTGGCTTACATAATAGTATTGAATTTCAGTTTCAAGTGTAAATAATAATTCTGCAAGGAAAGGGTAAAAATTAAGTATCAAATCAGAATTAATCCAAAACAGTTTTAATTTTCTGTAGGTTTCGTCAAAATATGAGATTTAAAAATAGTCATTTCAAAAATTAACTCGTTTTAGTAAGGAATGTAATATCTGGACGCATGAAGTGGACGAGAGTACGCCAACTGTTGGATAGTAGAATAATTTGTAAATCTTACAGTAGCTTTTAAGAGTTCAAGTTAACTTACATATCTTGAGGCGTACGGTAATGGATTGTATCCGTGAAAAGCTGTGTACGCCAGGGGAGTATAATGAATAAGTGGTACAGCTGCTGCAACATGGGTAGCGTGTTCAGTGTTTGCTGGAGCTTCTGGTTGCGGTATGGTCTTAGCAAGCAAGGGTGTTGACACGACGGCTGGAGTAGCCAAGACTGTGGCAGCACAGCCGATTAGCAGAAAAAAAGTCACCTGAAGATTTGATTAAAGAAAAATAGTTAAAAAAATATATTTTATATATTAAGAGACTCACCAATTTAAACATGTTGCAGACGATGTGGGTACTTGTTACTATTACAAAATGTAGTTATAACTTGATGTTCTAAAAAAATCTGCCTTCCCATTTATACCCATCTGCAATTTTCTTTATCTTACATAAAGTGCTTAAGGTTCTAAATACGCCCTATTAAAGTGGCTTGACAGGCAGGTGAGTAGAGACCTTGATTAACAAAGATGCTATTTAAGTGCAATGAGCTTAACTTGTTTCGATAATATTTTTCTTTTGTTGTTATTCCTGCTGAAGGGAAATCTTGTTTCTCTTCATAATGACAATTCTCGTCATCAACTTCACAACTAAATCAGACCGGATTCATTGTGAAATGTGTATTTTTGGTTTTATTCCGGTTTATCTTAATTTGATTTTTAAGTACTTTAAGAGTGGCTGCTTAAGTACCAATAATTGTCAAAAATTGTACTTTGTTATCGGAAAAATTGTTTTCATATTTTATTTGCTTTACGTTTAATTAATGATAACAGTTTTTTTTTTAATTTTATTAAATTCAGTTTAATTAGCAGAAAATGATTATAAGACAGGTTTATACAGTAGACGGAATTATTTCCTTCAATCAATTTAATGAAAAATTTTGTTATGATAATTAATAAAAAGGAAATTCTATTAATGTTTATCCTATGCCAAAAAAAGGTACGCCGTCTTCGATACTATGAACTTAGTTGACATTACAGTAAGAACAATAAATTACTGCTAAAATTAGACAGTGAACACTGTGATCGATAAACAACTTATAAACATAAAAAATAGTTTAAGAAAAAATAGTTTAAAGAAAATTGAACTGACTTCATAAAAGGTGCTTAAAAGTGTAAAGCAATATTTAATTTTATGTCTATTATGACATTTTAAAGTCGGTGCAAATTAAACTAACGAAACTACTACCACATATACATACTACCACATATACAAGTATATTCATTTCCTTATGATATCGCGATATGTTTAGGCACAATTTAAAATGTCGCAATTGACGTAAATTTAAATACTGTTTCATACTTTTAACTGCTTCTTGTGAAGTCGGTTAAAATTTTTTTAAAACTATTTTATTTTGCACTTTTAGTGTCTTAAGATATGTAAGGTGTGAACAAAGCGATTGCAACGGGTCCAGAGGCAGTGTACTTTATACAAAGAAAACATAATCATCAAAATCCGGCCAAATATTATGAACTTAGATGCCGCCAGTTTTTCCATACTTTCATTCTAGTTAAAAACTTTTGACAATGGTGCTAGTCCGGCAACGTACTCCATACAGGGAGAGAAAATCACTCAAATCGCGCCTTAAGAAGTAGGGCGAGGGTTCTCTCCAATCTTCGCTCACATTCTAGGTACGAGTTTTTTTATGATATTTTCATTCAGAAAACGTTAAACAGAACCAAACCAACTTAACGCGTGCGAAGCTAGATCCAGAACTTTTGTCAAGATACAATGGAGCAAGATCGTCTATAACGAATCATCCAAATCGGCCTACGTGTTTACTCACTCCGCAACCCACCTCATCCCACCACTTATTTCATATAGAACAAGTGGGAGAATATACGGTTTACAACAAAAGAAGAACCACCCAAATTGATCAACGTGTTATGAAGTTAGTCTTCTTCTCTCTCACCCTAATCTAGATAACAATTTTTCTCTTAGTAGCGATGACAGAACAGAACATAGTGTACACTGCAAAAAATAATCGATCCACGCGCTCTAGAGTTAGCCTCGTCCACTCCAGTTCTCTTTTTAAAAGGGTTTTAAAAAGCCTTTTAAAAATCAGTGCGTAAAGTCCAAAGTTAAGCACCCTTCCCCTTCCCACACCTCCTATATCCCACCACAGACGGGAGACGGAGTTGGATCAATGCGTTGAGCGGCAAGACCAACATGCCATGGGTCCCGGGTTCGGGACCAGATGACCGTGAGCTTTTATTAAGAAATTAAAAAATAATCCACTCCGTCTCTGGGCTGTTGTTTAGCTCGCAGCAATGCAAACAAGACTCTAGTTTCCTCACTTCCCTAACCTTAAGTCACTTCAGGCCAAAACCATGCTAACGCATCAAAGGGTTATCCCCTAGGATTTGGCCACATCGTATAAAAAAAAAAGCTAAGCCCCACCCAACCTAAATCCCATTCCACCCCAAGGACGAAATTATTATTCTGTTATTATTTGGGCGACATGCTCTATACCACAGAAGAGGAACTATCCAAATCGGGCCATGAATTACAAAGTTAGGTGTCAGCCCTTCCTCACTCCTTCCCTAAGACCAACTCAAATATGGTACCAATGGGTTAAAAAAAAGAAAGATATTATTACAAAATTAGGTTCCATCCCCTACCCCTACCAGCAGCAAACAATTTTTGTCGTATTAAAGCTAGGTAAAAAAGAATCATCAAAATCGACGTTATTACTGAGAAGACGAGAGATTTAAGTTGATCGTTACAAGTTCATCAATTCAAATATTGTTTATCAGAAATGGACTTGATAAATTTAACATAACCTATTTAACTGAGTTTTCTTGGTTCTCTTGTGGAAGAAGGATAGGAACTTCATAACATATGCTACTTTGTAATAATAAAGGTGTCTGGAAAAAGAACAGCAAAGAAAAGCTTAAGGTTCTGCTGGACACTCACTTCCCGGCCTGCAAAAATCCAATGATTACTCCCGAGGAGAACGTTGTTACAAACTGGAGGTACTGCTCTATATTTATCTCACAGGATAGGGTAAAATGGCAATGTTTTTTATCCGAAAAAGCCACCGGGACCAGACGGTGTAATGGCAGTCATGTTACAGAGGGTATTTGAAAAATCAAAAATAAACTTTTTATAAACTCGAGCGACGTGAGAGATGTAACAAAATTTCTCAACACGATCAGCGTTTCTGATAAAGTAAAACTTAACTCCTTTGGCTCTTCCTCTTCTTTATCAGAAACGCTGATCGTGTTGAGAAATTTTGTTATATTTCTCACGTCGCTCGAATTTATAAAAAGTTTATTTTGGATTTTTCGCAAATTCACTCGGGTCAAGTGTAAATTTTGTGCATATTTTGTGCGTATTTTGCAGAGGCTACTTGAGTTGATAACGCGTTGATTGACGATGATTTTTAGAAGTTGTTTGAGACTGAACCATGTACCCGAATGCTGGCTTCTCTCATACATAGTCTACATCCCAAAGCGGGCAAATGCGGTCATGCCACGCCCATGATGGTGGACCTACCAACTTGATCTTGTTCCTACTGAAATCTCTGGGAAAGGTTTTGGATCTCTATATTAGGGAAAATCTAGACCACAACTTAATATTAAGGACCCAACATGTACACATGAGGGGCAAGTCGGCTGACACTGCTGTGAGTTGGTGTTCGAGACCGAAAAGCGCGGATATTCTGGAAGCAGCAAAGGTGGACAAAGCTATCATATATGGGTAGCCAAGCTTCTAAAAAGCAGAGTGGTAACCTCGAAGTGGAACGCAAAGTAGTCGACCAACATGAGGAGTCTTATCGTCTCTCCTCTACCTGTGGTTATGAACCATATCATTGTGACACTTAAGAGAAGGGGTGTAAAAGTGGTCTCTTACGTCCATGATGTAGTTATATTAGTTTGAGGGAGGTGCCTGAGACTGCCGCGTAGAATTCAGTGTTGCGCCTCAAGGAGTTAAAGGTCCTCTAGACTCGGAAGTACGGCCATAGTAGCTTAACGAAGAGTCTCTACGTGCCCGCTGATTGAATAGTATCGAATATGACTTTAACAGGAAGTTCGAGATAGAAATTTCTGACAGGCAGTTCTGGGAAACAAGAACAGAAGAACCTGAAGAACAGAAGAACCGGAAGTTCATCGTAGTTGATTTGTCCTTTACAAAATGGTGTTAAAAAGAGCCTAGAAATGGTTTGCAGTGAAGAGAAAAGACATCAGCAATTAAGGCTTCAAATAACTTGGAAATACAGTTTGGCAATAGGTCTGTAGTTGATGAAGTCACACATTTTTCCTTTTCTAATGCAAAACTATGGCGTTTATAAATAGCTATTAAGAACAATTTTAGATGTTACGATAATCAGATATTTTCTTTGCAATAAAATAGTTTTTAAAAAAAGTTGAACCGACTTCACAAAAGCGGTAGAAAGCATAAAATAATTTTTAATTTTATATCTATTACGACATTTCGAAGTCGTTGCAAATCAAACTAACCAAACAACTACAACAAAATTACTTAATCGTCCTTTTTTATGATAACGTGAGCTGAAACGTTCAGGTAGTATTATGTAGAGCTCTCAGAAACCCGACCCGCGGGTACCCGGTTCCTACCCGGGTATCCGATTCTCACGCGGGTACCCGATTTAAGTCGGGGAGAATCGGTTCCATTATAAGAATCGGTTCCAACGCCAGAATCGATTCCGTCAGAGGAATCGATTCCTCTTGAAATCGTGCAGTACAGATTGAGTTTTAAGGTCAACAGAGAAAATGTTGCATTTCACTAAGGAAATGTCTAGTTTCTTTGGAAATTACAGATTTTTTTGTAGTGAAATTACAAAATACGACTTAAGATTTATTAATAAAAATTTAAAATTCCTTATACTCCCTACTATTAGTGACGATTTTTGCTTTACAATTTCACTCATTCTTATTTACCAGTTCATTCGACGGAATCGATTCCCGGTGGCGGATTCGATTCTCACAGTGGAACCGGTTCCATTGATGGAATCGATTCCTATTTGGAAAAAGGTACTCGCCTGGAACCGGGTACCCGGTTGGAAGCGAATTTTCGGTAGGAATCGATTCCTACCCGGTCGGGTGGATACCCGAGTTTTCGGGTTATCCGATTCCAACTGAGAGCTCTAGTATTATGTATTATTTTAAATTGTGGTTCTGTAGTTGTTTTATTTGTTTAATTTGCAAATTGTCTTCTACTCTATACAACAAAGAAAGAGCCATCCAAATCGGTCAACGCATTAAAAAGTTAGGTTTAATCCCCTACCCCACCTCCATCCCGCCAAAATTTTTGTTTTTCGTGGTATTAACCAGGGAGCATACTCTACCGAACAGAAAAAGAATTATCCAAATCTGTCCACGGGTTACGAAGTTAGACTACTCATCACCGCACCCTAGTACTAAATTATTCCCATATTAGCATTGGGGGATCACACTCTATACAACAGAAAAAGAATCATCGAAATCGGACCACGCGTTACAAAGTTAGGTTCCACCCCCACCCCACCAAAATTTTTTTCTCGTGGTATCAACCAGGGAACATACTCTACCCAACAGAAAAAGCATTATCCAAATCGGTCCACGCGTTACGAAGTTATGCCCGGTCAGACAAAAAAAAATACACGTCGAACCTCTTTGTTTTTGGGAAGTCGGTTAAAAATGTTTTCTTCTGTTCATCCCGAATGATCTTGTGATCCAATTGTACACTTTACAGAGTCCTTATACTTGAGGTCTTGCGGTATTATGAAAACGCAGAAAGTGATGAAAAGTTTTGTGTATAAATACAAATTTTCAGTGACACTACTGGTTTATTTAGCTAAACAGCCACGATACGTACTACTGTTTTACGTCTTTTAGGAGAATCGATGTTAATTTTAAAAGAAGCTTTAGGCCATTGACCGCAAAGTGGTTTAGTAGGAGTAGCATCTCTGCTATACTATATCAGGTGAATTGGTTTCGTAGGACCAGGCATTAGCAACCTTTTATAGTCCGGGGGCTGTCGCTTTGACGGTCCGAACTAAATTATTAATTATGAAGTAAAACAAGATGCTACATCACTAACATTTCATTTATTTATAAAATAATGCTTTGGGATAAAGCTCTACATACACTTTACATATGTTACAATTTGGTCTGCTGTACAGATTGGCTTTGTTCTTTACCTGAAACACTTTATGGTTCAATTCTGTTCGATTCTGCGCCAATGCCTTCAACTGCTTCCAAGATTTGCGAATTGTATACCTTTTTTCTTAATTTATCCTTTGTACGCGCTTTTAGGTTCGGAGGCATTGAGCGTTGTTTGACTCTTTGCTAAGTGCGTAACTAAATATTTTTATTACAAAATTATAAAAGAACAAAATGAAAAAATATATAAAAATTGCAAGTTTATTAATATAAATTTTGCGTTTAAAAAAATAAGCGTCGTTATTAATGTACATAAAGTAAGAGAAAATAAATGAAATCTGTGCTAATTTGAAAACGATGTTTACTGATCATGACCTTCACTACAGTGCAAACAAGAACTGCTCCACTTGATATGCACGGCCTGGTACGAAATGTAGTTTTACCCAACTATAGCTGACAGTGGACTAAGAAGTGCTTGGTGCACTTACCTCAAAATGAGTAATGAAAACACCTTTTCAATGCAAATGCATATCAAACATGTAATTAAAGTTCAATGTCCATAATATTTCCGTAATAAACGGGCTTTCTAAGTATAAAATGTTTAATTACACAGCTTCACAGCTGATATACTGACCACAGTAGTCATAAATTTGTAGCAACAAAATTCTTAAAAGTAATGAGCTTGCCTTTTCACTTTCGTAGGTAATTAGCTCGGTAATCTATAACAGTTGACAGTTAAACTCTCGCTTAAATTCATTTCAGTAATTAAAAGAAAAGTTGAACCGACTTCACAAAAAGCATAAGACCATATTTTATTTTATGTACAGGGTGTTTCAGATCTGACGTGCCAAAATGAGTGGGGTGATAGATCTCAACTAGACAAACAAAAAATTGTATGGCAGGGGGGGGGGGGGCAATCTGAACCGTTTGAGAATTATAGGGTGATTCATAAATTTCAGTTTTTCGTAGGATGCACATTACTTTTTTATTTTTATCTCTTGATCTACCCATCACAGCCACATCAAACAAACGCTAAAAACAACTATCCTAATGACCTTTTTAAAAATGTCACCACTACTGATCTAACTCCTACCATTGCACGTACAGTCACTTCCAAAGCGACAAAAATGGTTTGCGATTACCTAAAATTCAGCATTTTCCCAAATTTTCTCCGAAATTCATTTAATTAGTACAGCTCTTTTTTATATTTATTAGATTGTAAACTCAACAACTGTCTAGGGGTAGTTGAGGTTACATTAGATTGTTTTTTTATGAAATAAAAACGTATATTTTTAAATTTTAAATAATTAATTCTTGCTTTATTGACGTATCGAAAATCCAACACTTTTAATCTTCCTAAATTCTTCCCTAATACGGCCGCCCTGCTTCCAAAAATATAATAGTTAATTGTTAGTATGAAAATTTTATGAAAAATGCCCTAATAAAAGGTGTTAGTTACCCTTACGCTTAAATTAATTTATTTATTTTTATTTATTAGATTTGTTATTGGTTTTAAATGTGTTTATTAGTTTTTTATTTATAAAATTTGAATGGTACCATGTGCTTTGTTTGAATTCCTGTAGTCCTATTTTCCTTCGTTTGTATCTTTTCTTCGGAGTTATTTGTCTTCTTCAATGTAATGTTAAATTCGCTGCTTTTTGTTTTAAATTTTTATTTTATTTCTTCCACGACTTGAGTAGAAAACTTTTTATATATTTTTTTAATGCAATATAACCTTCTTCTATGGCGACTCAGAACCAAGAGAGAGCTCGCTGCCTTGCTTGTTTCCGGCTTTCTTCTCCCTTTTGATCATGCGCAAGGAAGAGCTTGCGCATATTTTCAGTAATTCGGGATCGTTTAGAAATTGAACCGAAATACTGGTATTTTCTAAGTTAGGCAGGTAATTTTTTTGAAGTGGATAATTTTATTTGAAATTCGGTTTTTTAATTGTTTTAAATATATAATACCTCTTTTAATTTTGTGGTGATATTATTTTAATTTTGTTTTGATTTCTTGGAAAGTTATTTATATTTACATATGTGTATTAATTAATTAAGTTTTCTTATTTTATTACTTCTAAATTGAATATTTATTCGTTATTTTAGTTTTTATTAGATAGTTATTATATATATTTTTTTTTATTATAGCTACATCTATTAAGTATCTTTCAACTTTTATTTTCTAATACACTGTGGATTTTCGATTCAGAGTGCTTATTATATAAATGTCGACACTTATGTAAAAATTGTAAATTCTATGTTCGATACCTGCTGGCTCGAAGTTTTGTACATGACCTTAGATAAGCAGAACCTACATATTACGGGATGCTCTCAGAAGCATGCGTTACAAGATTGCCCATCTTACAACCTTTGCAAAAAGGTACAACATGGCAAGATAGACATTGGATTAGAAAACCCGCATTCTTAGAACTCCTTGTGTACATAATTATTTTATTACACTTTAGATAGGAAATTCTTTAAATAAACAAAATTTTTAAGATAAGGGGTTAAAGGTTATTAATTTTAATTATTGCTGCAAAAAAGTTATAACAATGTAAGTGTTGTTTTGTTTGTTGTTACTCGTACCTGATGGAAATTTTGCTATAAAAAGGGGTCAGTCAGCAAGAATCCCTATCATCGTTGAAAAACAAATAATAATACGTGTGCTTTTAAGCAAAAATTATTAAAAAATGCTAGACTTTACATTTGAGGAATACGCGGTTATTATTTTAATTTATGGTGTAGTAGACGGTAAAGAGGGAGCGGCTGTATGGGAATATCAAAGGAGATTCCCCAACCGGCGAGCACCCCAAAGAGGGGTATATACACGGACTTTCAAAAGGTTAAGAGAAATAGGAAGTGTAACTTCACACGACATGGAGACACGACCCGAAACTTCGGGAACTTCTGCCGACGTCGAGCACCAAATAATCACCATCGTCATTCAGGACCCTGAGACGAGCACCTCAAGAGTCGAAAGGCGATTAGGAGTGTCGTCATCTAAGGTTTGGAGGGTTATTTACCGGGAGGGATTACGTCCATATCACCATCACCAAGCCCAAGGACTGCTGGAAGGAGATTCCGGGAGAAGACTGAAATTTTGCACTTGGGTTCTGGAACGCGACATTGACGACAGAACGTTTCTGGGCCGAAATCTGTGATGATATCTGATAAATGTAAATTCTCCAGGAATGATATCAGGAACTTCCATAGCCTCCATAACTGGTCGAACACTAACCCACACAGACCAAAGGTGACCTCATTCCATCAGAGATTTAGTGTCAATGTTTGGGCTGGCAAACGGCAACCATTTGGTAGGACCACCATGAAATTTATGTGGAATTTTTGGACAATACACTGCCAGATCTAATAGAGGAGAACCCTATGGATAATCTTAGGGGAATGTCTCACCAACACGATGGAGTACCAGCGCATATGGCTAACATTGTGAAGGTAATACTAAGTAAACAATTTCCTAACCGCTGGATTGGAGGAGGTGCACCGATTCCTTGCCCTGCTAGATCTCCAGACCTTCCCCTATTGGACTTTTTCTTATGGGGAACAATTAAGGATGAAGTTTATTCAAGGCTGCAATACGCCTTAAACAGGGACTAAGAAGAAGATTGTTGGCATGCATCCAAAGTGGCGGTGGACTTTTAAACGGCTTTTGTTACTTATCAAGATTAATTGTAATTATTTTTCAAATAAAATTTAAATTTCTTTTAGAATATTTTCAACACCTAGGGAACAGCCTCCCTAGGTTTTGATGCGTTAGCATGACGTTGGGAGATAGAGAATTAATTAGGGTGAGAGTAGTGAGGAAACTTCAACGTCCTGTTTTTGCATTGCTATGAACTAGACAACAGCTCAGAGACGAAGTAGATTTTTGCTTAATTCTATATTTAAAACTCCCGATGTCCCAACTCCAAGTGGAATATAAAATATAACTAGTGGATTAGACAATTATATATGCTGCCACTTATAATCCTAGTAAGAAACTCATTTGGAATACGTAGATTCGACGTAGATCTTAATCTGCCCATTTTTACTCTATCAAAGATTTGACACATATTAATAGTTTTTTTAAAATCTAAAGTCTCAAATTTGGCAGGTTTTACACTTTTAAAATAATATGGATTTAGATATTTAAGCAATTAAGTGGTGTAAAAAAACTTTTTACAATAAATTAAAAAGACGGAGAATTTATTTTGTGTGCTTTACTTATTTTACTACTTGAACAGTAAACCAAAACTACGTCCATTTTGAAATTTTCAACTGAGAGGTAGTCTAGCGGAAATAAGGGTACACTTTCCGCCAAATATCGATGGAGACTTATTTTCTGCTGGGATTTGATAGAATTATAGCAAATACTGAGAGCATTTTTCAGACTTTCAAGAATCATTTTCAAAGCAAAAGAGCAGGCTATCAAAATCTCATCTTTCACAATATTCTTGTTTTGATTAGTATGCCAGTGGATTTTTGGTAGCGTTTGAAACACATGTTTGAATTTAACGTTTGCAACTTGTTGCGTTGGCCATTTTGTTCGTTGGAAAGGTGAAGACAGGGAGGAAGAACTGTCAATTTAGGCTTGCGCACAAGCATTGGTCTTGTAAACACGTCTGACAATTCCACATTAATTCACGCGTGAAACGTGAGGTTTTTCATTCGTTCCGACAAAGTGTTTAACTAATTTATTTATTTATTTAAGCTTAATGCAAGCTGTTAAATAATAATACAAAATAACAAAATAAATACTAAAATAAACAATAATTCATAACAGATAATGTAAGCTACAACTATGATAAATATAAAGTGGGAGGAAGGAGAATTAGGAAAGGCGATCAAGATTGGCGGTATAAAGAAGGCATGATTTACTCAGATGGAAGTCAAAGGAGGGAAGGTCGTTGACTTTTCTTAGCATCCTGGTAATGAGTTCGCGTTGACCGTAGTTCGTGCGATGGCGGTCGAGTCGGAAAAGGGGGTGGACCTAAGGTTGCGAGGGTTGGTATAGATGGATTGAAGGGCAGTTTATTGCACTAGCTAGTAGCAGATGAATGAAGAGAACGTCGGATACATCACGACGTTTACTTAGGGGTTGTAAGTTGATCAGTTTCAGACGGTCTTCATAAGGTGGAAGGTTGAATCTGTCTACCCACGGAAGATCACGTAGAGAAAAGCGAATGAACATACGCTGGACAGATTCAATTCTGTTAATGTGGGTTGTTTGCGTAGGTGACCATACCTGTCTGGTATATTCAAGAAAAGATCTAATGAAGGAAATATAGAGAGATTTGGAAAGATAAGGATTGGAGAACTCTCTAGACCAGCGCTTCACAAACCCTAGCGCGGTGTTAGCTCTGTTAATTAGGCTATCAATATGGGAACGGAAATTTAGTTCGCTGTCACAGATTATTCCTAGGTCACACAAAGAGGTAACGAAAGGGACTGGTACGTCGATTAACATGTAGGTTCTCGGGGTGGTGGTAAGACGCTTGCGGAAATAAGAGATGGACTGGAATTTTGAGACATTGAGCTCAAGAAAGTTTTTCATGCACCATATGGTGAACGAATCGAGGTCATTTTGGAGAAGAAGAGAGTCGGTTGTGGAGGAGATATGTTTAATTATTTTCATGTCATCAGCATAAATGGACAGCTGTGAGTATTTGATGACACAATCAACATCATTAATTGTAAGGATGAAAATTAATGGACCGAGGTGGCTGCCCTGAGGGACGCGGGAACGAGCGACAATGGGGTTAGAAATGGATGAGGTGAAAAGAACATTGTACTGACGGTTGTTAAGGTAGGATTGAATCCAGGAGATGAATCGAGGGGGGAAGCCTAGGCGATCAACTTTAAACAGGATAACGCTATGGGAGATCTTGTCAAAGGCTTAACTAAAATCGGTGGCGATAACATCAACTTCTTTACCGTTTTCCAGGGCACATAGTGTTTTGGAGACGAATTCGGTAAGGTTGGTGGTTGTAGATCTTGCTATGAGGAAGCCATGCTGGGAGAGGGAGAAAATAGACTTACAGCAGAAGAACATGGAATCATAGACCAATTTTTCGAATAGTTTAGGTATGGAGGATAATTTAGCAGTGGGTCTGTAGTTGGATACATCGTTCTTGCAGCCTTTTTTGAATATGGGAATAATATACGAGTTTTTCCATAATTGAGAGAAAACCCCTTGAGTGACCGAGAGGTGGAAAAGCAAAGTAAGGGGTTGTACTAAATGCAAGGCACACTTTTTCAGAACGATGGCCGGAATGCCTTCAGGACCGGGGTGAAAGTCGTCCTCAAGCCCGTTAATACTGGCGGCGATTTGTCCGGGGTCAGGGTCGAAAGATGTAAACGACTTTTGAGTGCATTTCTCCAAGAATGAAAAGTAGTTAAGGTCAGGTTGTAGGGATTTATCGCTGAAAGATTTACTGAAGAAGTGTGCAAAGAGGTTGGCGATAACCTGAGGATCAGATGAAGAGGTATTCTCGAGCTTTTAGGGTGGAGGGGTCACCATTGGATTTCTTCTTAGAATTAATAAAGCTATAAAAACACTTGGGGTAGGATATGAGGCGTGTTTCCATCCGTTGGTGGTACTCATGGTAGAGGGTGTCACAACGTTCAGAAAAAGAGGTGTAAGCAGACAAGTAGGAAGAATAGTCAGACTCAGTCTGGGCCAGAAGAAAAGTTTGCCAACGTTTATTTCTCCTGTAGCGGAGAGAGCGTAATTCTTTGTCGTACCAAACGGGGGAGGAGGAGCACTTGTCTAAATAAATATTCAATAAATATTTTCAAACAAGTTAGGCAGACCTGTTAAATCCAGCGAAAGAAAGTTGTTTTCCATTTCTGGTGAAGTTGCACTGTTGCATAGATAGTTTACCTATGCATCGAATCAACATAGTTCAAGGTTTTGTACTTTGGCAAATTATAAGCTACAACTTTCGGTGCTCGCAGGAGCACTATATGAATGTTCTAAATCAGGATCAATGAAGAAATTTTTGTTGAATAGTTTATCAGTTCACACAGTACTATATATTGGTGCACAAACTGCAAATCTTGCTTTGCTAACCCCAGATAACGTCTCCAGTCACACATCACTGCAAACTTATGAAATTGTCGAGCTATGTAATATTATCCATATGTTGTCAATTCCACCCTACACTTTTCATTAAATGCAACCACTGAACCTCGTGAATGTGATCTCCACATGAAAAACCATTCATTCGAAAATATTGCCATGATGTGTGGGCTTGCATATTCAAAAATGCTTAAGTTCGAGTTGCTATGATGGCAAAAACATTTTTGGATTTTTCGAAATAGTCAGTTTTTTGGGTCAAGGGCGAAGTACGCGTGTTGAGCGGAATGGTCTAAGGGACTTAGCTGTTTAGCCTAAGTAGTTTTAGGGCAATTCGTTGCTCGGGCCCAGTATTAACGGGCACGAGCAGAACGATCTAAGGGGCTTAGCTATTTAGGCTAATCAGTTTAAGGGCAACTCGTTGATCGGGCCCAGTACTCGCGTTGAGCGGAACGGTCTAATGGATTTAGCTATTTAGTCTAAGCACTTTAAGGGCAGCTCGTTGCTTGGGGCCATTACGTTGAGCGGAACGGTTTAAGGGATTTAGCTATTTAGTCTAAGCAGTTTAAGGGCAATTGGTTGCTCGGGCCCAGTACGCGTGTTGAGCGGAATGTTCTAAGGGACTTAGCCATTAAGAATATGCAGGGTAAGGGCAATTAGTTGCTCGGGCCCAGTACGGGTATTGACTGGAACAGTCTAAGGGACTCAGCTATTTAGCCTAAGTAGTTTAAGGGCAATTCGTTGCTCGGGCCCAGTAGGCGTGTTGAGCGAACCAGTCCAAGGGACGTAGTTACTTAGAAATAAGACCGTAGAAGTAAGCTCCTACTAGTATCGTCAGTTATAAGACTGAATTGAGTAGAGAATAAGAAACTAAATTGTTAGAGAGTAAGGATAATAAATTATGTGTTACTACGAACCGGGCTTTCTGATTAGTAACCCTTTAACGCTCAAGCCAAATTCTCTCTCTTACGGCGTTGATAGATCCTGGACTTTCTCCACTGCAACTACCCAGGCAATTGATTTTGTGACTTTCCCAATATTGTACTGATAGAAAAATCTCATTGCGTTGGCGCCCGAGAAAACGCACCGGGGAGGTACGTCATAAATTTGGCTTTACAAAAATAATGAATTTGTTTTTCAGATAAAAAACGTCTACGCAGGACTATCACCCAGGGGACCATGCTCGGCGTGGAACGGTTTACAGTCGTAGAAATAATAATAGAAGAGTGAGAAGCATCCGACATTAAGTCGATGCATCAAAGAGTCAATGCTCTCAGAGATTGTAAGATCTCTAATAAATTTATCAGTCTTTCTTTAAACTTTATCTAATGTACACAGTTCGGTATGTCTGGCCCCTGCCAAAATATTTGAATTATATTATAACGGGAGACGGAGTTGGATCAATTGGTTGAACCAAAAACTGCATTTGCGTGTATGTTGAAATTAATATCAAGTGGCACTTTTACCGTTCAGCAACGACGCCCAAACTTGTTTCTGTTCTTAATTTCCGTGCAAAACTCATTCAGTCTTTCTTAGTTCGCTTTTCTCGAAGCAAATCAACTTAATGACGGAATAAATAAAAGTCTTGCAAGTCATTAGTGCGCAATCCGCAGAATTTCAAGATCACTGCTACCAAGTTTAATGATTAAGTCGTGCTCCAGTTAGTCAGACAGATTTTTTCTCTGCGAGTAAGCGGACAGCTTCAGTAAACAAAGCTACTTACATCACAACGCGATCATAATCAATGGCAGCACTTTTGATTTCAGTATAAACGTGAGGTTCACTCTGAGTAACAATTGCGTTTGGACAGGTACATGGTACATGTCTGATGCAGTAAATTATATTATATCGTTAGTTATGACGTGCACAAATACATTATATGGAAAGATTTACACACAGTCATATTAATTTTGCTGGCGTTGTAATCAAAGTAAAGTAAACAAAATTAAGGAAAGTTATTTCGCTCAATAGTTTCTTTAATGAGATGAGACGATGATATTTGAAACGTTAAATTTTTTTTCAGAAAAGGAAGATCTTGTTTATTGATGGAATGTCTTAAAAGACTGAAGATGACTGCAAGATCTGCTTTGGACGCTACACACGTAGAAAACCCTTGCCGTAGCGTTAAGGAGTGATTATAAATTAGAAGGTTTAAAGGTTTTCCAAAATTGATTCTCTAATGTGTTAATAATATACTTCTTAGTTTTCTCGGCGGTATTTCCAGTCAGTCCCTTCCATAAGCTAATTCGTTCGCGGGCCAGTGCAGTCATGGAATCCAAAATTCCTTGTTGACGGAGATAATACGTAGAGCAAAAGCCGGGATTATTTCTTTTCATGTGCTACCGGCAAAGAATTGAGATTATCACTCAACAAGAAGGGAGACTCTTGCCAAAACTTTGAACTCATTTTTCTCGGAACAACGCCTTTCTTCCTCTTGTTTATATTATATCGGTAACTATTTGACCAATTAAATTGATAGTTTAACCGGATATTTATTGGAATTTTCTCCATGAGTTATACCTATAAAATTATGTTGTGAATCGCAATATTTTTAAGGCAAAATGAATGCGCAAAAAAATACTTTTTCTCTTACTTACCTCATTTTTACAAAAAAACGAAAAAAGTTCAAATTATTTAGGTATAACTCACAGAAAGTAATTCAGAGAATAAAATCAAATTTTTTCTGTTTCAGAGCAATAGCAACGGCGCTGCAGTAGTCCAAGTGAGATTTCGGTACCTTGCGCAATAATCGATTAAGGCGGTCATTTTGGGTTTTTTGAAAAAATTGTAAAAGTAAAATTATGAATAAATATGTTACACATTTTTGAATACATTTATGCGTTTCTTTATCTTAATTAAATCATAAAAAACATAAACTTTTCAACCATCTAATTTATAAGCCCCCTACAAAACTATTAATGTTTCATCTCGCAAGTTTTTGTTTTTTTTTTCCTAGGGGACAACCCTTTGATGCGTTAGCATGGTTTTGGCCGGAAGGGAATTAGGGTAAGGGAAGTGAGGAAACTTGAATGTCTTGTTTTTTGCATTGCTGCGAGCTAGACAACAGCCCAGAGACGGAGTGGATTATTTTAATTTCTTAATAAAAACCAGTGTTGTGCGTGTAGATTACATCGTGTACTCTACACGATAATTTACTTGTAATCTACACGCACTCTACATGGGATATTTTACATCTACACGTATAGTAAATACATAATTTTGATTTTGTACAAGATTTCATGAAAAGGTATTAACTATAGCCCATAATTTTTACTTTATTAATTAGTATTTATTTGTAACATTTGAGTCTGCGAGTCTTAGGGTAAAGTATACAAGTAAAAATTTTTTTTAATGTTCAAAAGATAATCTATTCCTTGTTGGTGAGTGAGCCCAATTGGAAAAGGACATCTCCAGTTCAGCCGATTAAGCTGAAATTTGCAGAAGTTTAATGGCTAATTTAGATAAAGCTGGATGGTTAAATTCAGCCATGCTCCAAAATGCAATAGATTTTTCAACATTTTGCTCTACTAATTTTAGAAAAACAGGCCCTGATTGTTTCCGAAAATGGTGCCAGTCTTCAATACCGTTGGTATCTAGATGGTCAAAAAGAAAATCGTTTATGATGTCTTGTTGTTCAATAGTCAGAAACGCATTGTCATGTGAATAATGAAGGTAATATGCCACTAAAGAGTACACATTTAAAGCCATTTCCTTTCGCTTTTTTAAATTGTCCTTGAATTTTTCTGGTAATTCTAATTTTTAGACGCACAACCCTGATAAAAACCCACGGGGAGATCTGGTCTCGAACCCGGGACCCATGGCATGGTGGTCGTGCGGCTCAACGAATTGATCCAACTCCGTCTCCTTGATCTGTTGCCTTCATTTTTGATGGAGCAACAAGGAGTCTCTAAATCCATTGGACTCGTGCGCTACTCTATTATTTATTTATTTATTTTCTTATTTATTTAACAAATTTCATCAATTGTGCTGACTACTACAGTAACTGTATAAACAAAATCAAAGAAAATGGAAAGGTTTGAGAAAATATAAAAATAAAATATACAAATGTGCATAAAACGTAAAAGTCACTTCAACAAAGCTGATTCTTCACATGATTTCGCAACAGATTAAAATCAATGCGATCGAAAGGGGAATTAAAAACGCGACATCAATGTGAACGACTCATTTAACCCATAATTAGTGCGATGAAAATGTACCTGGAAGGAGTCGTGATTCCTTACGGAGCAAGCAGAGACTGATGTGTCAACATAACAGAAGAGTCTTTAGATCCCCGAATGTAGTCGAAAGGAATAAGGATCCTGGAGTTACAGCACCTCTTTTTAAGAGTATCCAAATGTAACAGTCGGAATCTATCGACGGTGATAGTTATTCCAAGGAAGGCTTCGAAGAGCGAACCTAACGAACCTCCGTTGAAGAGCTTAGCTTTAATGCGATTGATATATGTCCTATAGAGGGCTGACCAGGCCGGAGAGGCATATTCCATAATAGGCTTGATAAAAATGCAATAGAGAAGCTTCGTGATGTATGGGTCATCAAACTCCGTTCACCACTTTTTCACGAAACCCAGAGTCATATTATGGCATCAAAGTGATCCTCGAAAGACAATTTGGAATTAGGCCAGACGCCCAAGTTCTTAGTTCTAGTAAGTATAGTTCAGTGATGTCCAAACCTATGCCCGCGGGCAAGTGAGCTTTTAAGCTTTTAAATTCGTATATGCACTGTTGGGCTGTATTCGGTTTTCTGTTTTCGCGTTTTTTAATCGTTAAAACATACAAAAGTTAAAAAGATCGTCATATTCAAGTTGTTTTGTAAGCAAATATACAATATCTTGAAATATACAACCTTTTACAAACATTTTAATGTTCTAAATTAAACAAACAGTACGAAATGGTACTAAAGCTTTTAAGCATTCCTCACATTAAGTAGTGTGAGTTTGGCCATCACTAGTATAGTTACAGGATGACCATTTAGGGTAAAATTAAATTGAAAGTGAGATTTTTTTCGAGAGAAAGACA
Organism: Leptarthrus brevirostris; assembly: GCA_964036015.1. NCBI lineage: Eukaryota > Metazoa > Arthropoda > Insecta > Diptera > Asilidae > Leptarthrus > Leptarthrus brevirostris. The sequence continues at coordinate 73,585,013 of OZ038373.1, forward strand.
GATGTGAACACTAACATTTTGGGGAAGGTTGTTAATAGAGCACCAGTTTTAAACGGCCTCCCAGTCAGAATTTAGAAGTAGGTGCAGTAGTGCGAAATATCTTCGCGTCGCCAACGAAAAAATTCCAATAAATTGCTTGTAATTGACTTACTCCTTATGAAGCCATATTGGGATGGCTCTAAGAACGGCTTACAGTGGAAGTAAAGAACACCACAAATAGCAGCGTCACAATTTTTGGAAAACAGCAACAATTTGCAAGAGTAGTTCGAAATTTCTCATTTATCACGCTTTTTGTGAAGAGGAATAATTAAGGAGATTTTTCAAGATCTCGGAAAAGTACCACAATCAATTGCACGGTTAAATAAATAACACAGAATAGGAACAAGAGTGGATCTTCATCTTTTCACGAGTGAGGCGGGGATACCATCGGGACCAATTGAAAAACTATCAGTCAAGGTAGATGCGACAAGTTAAAGGTCTTGGATTCGGGAGAAGTCGGTGAAAACATTGTGAGATATGTAAAATGCTTAAAGCTAATATCACGGGCATCGTCCCAGAATGCAGTCTTTAAAAAGTTGGCAAAGAGATTTGCTATCGTCAAAGTCTCATTGCTTTCGTTGTCTCCGAGAGACATAAAAGTTTGATAACCATCAGAATTGTACCTTAAGTTAACGAACCGCCAAAATCACTTAGGATTGACGCGCAAGGATGCTTTGATTCTATTCAAGATTCTTTCAGTCTATTAAGTCAGATAAAAGTTGACTGCGTCAATTGGGATAAGTTAAATAGCAAACAAAATCCCAAAAACAAAGAGGTTCTAAGTTCGAGGCGTATTTTTATTTTTATTATTTTTTTTAATATTTTTTTTTATTTTATTCATTTATTTTTTTTTATGTGTGACCGGGCATAACTTCGTAACGCGTCGACCGATTTTGACGATTATTATTTTTTGGGTAGAGTATGTTCACCGATTGGTACAATGTCAAAAAAATTTTTGGTACGGTGGGGGTGGAGGGTGGGGGTGAAATCTAACTTTGTAAAGCGTGGACCGATTTGGATGGTTCTTTTTTTTCAGAGTATGATTCCCCATTGCTAATAGGAGAAAACAATTTGGTATAGGGAGAGGGGAAGGGGGGAGGGGTAGTCTAACTTCGTAACGCGTGGACCGATTTGGATAATTCTTTTTCTGTTGGGTAGAGTATGTTCCGTGGTTGATACCACGAGGGTTGGAACCTAACTTTGTAACGCGTGGTCCGATTTCGATTATTCTTTTTCTGTTGCATAGAGTGTGATCCCCCATTGCTAATAGGAGAATAATTTGGTCCTATTGTTGTGGTGGGGGAGGGGCAGGGGTAGTAATTTCGTACCGCGTGGTCCGATTTCCTCCGATTGAGAGCGCTACCAGGCGACTCCTGGCAGGTTGAGGTCGCCGAAAAGCAATAACTCGTTGGGAGGCACCGAGGCATTCAGGCAGGAGGCATATTTTTCGTAGAAATTATACGGAGAACCTGGAAAAATATAGATGGTCGAAATATATACAGTTTTAACGGGCAGTATAGTATAATAGCGATGCACAAAGCTCCAATTTTTCGTAGTTTGGGGCGTCTATAAATCTGCACGGAATTTCGCGATATACAGCGCAGAGAACACTATCTCCAACGGGCGCATCAAGCGCATCAACGTAACAGCCACGGCGAAATACAATTTATACCGAACTAAACAGCTCCGCATCTAAAATCGGCTCGTACAGATAAGTTTCTGTCAAAAAAGTTACGTTGTAGCATGAATCACTGGAGCCAGTAAAGAGCCTTGCGGTCTTGGAACAAACTCAAGCACACTGGAGTTGCGCGGACAAACCTCAGGAGAAAACTTCCTGGAACAAATACTTCGGTACTAGTGCTCTGAAAGAAGCAGTAAAATAACAACCAGAACTATTGCGGGACGAACCAATCTTGTTACACGCAGCAGTGCGCTGTGCCGCGCCAGTACAAGAAAGAATAAAAACGAGAAAAAATAAAAGGTAGATAACGTCGTCCTTAGTTGTTTTGGAATGGATTCTGGATACCTAGGGATCATAGCTGGTCGTAAAATGCTGGTGTTGTTGCTCGTAGTCGCTTCCGGACCATCTGCATTTGAGGCAGAAGCCGACTTTAAACCATTGGCGACGCGGAAAGACACAAGAGATAGAGTAGATCTCGACACATCCACCCTATTAGCAGCCTCTGTATTTTATTATTATTATTAAAGAATGGATCAAGGACTATTCGCATCCTTTAGTCACTTCGACAAAGTTGATCTTTTGTGACCTGATCCAGGTTCTGTATTAAGCCACCCCGCCCATCTTTAGTTCCCTTATCAGACCTAAAATTTCTTTGGGGGCTGCTTTAGCTATATCTGATGGTGATGGGAAAGCCCCATGTGGATGTGTTCCGCTGTCTCTTCCTCTTCCAAACAGAAGCGACAGGTGTCATCATCAGCTAGTCCCAACTTTTTTAGGTGGTAGCCCAAGGGTCAATTACCAGTTAGAAGTCCTGTTATCAGCCTTAAATCTGGTTTGCAGAGTGAGATCAGCTCTTTCGTTTTCTGTTTTGAGTAGGCTATAAACCTCTTTGCTTGTCTTAACCCTGGGATATTTGTCCAGTGTGAGTGCTTGCGTTCGTCCTTCCATGACCGGATACGCATTGCTAGTCGGCTTTTTGAGTAGCCACAGAATGGGTCCGGTCCAATTAACTGAGAATCCGCACCTTTTTTTGCTAGGTGATCCGCCTTCTCATTGCCTTCAATGCCCTCGTGCCCTGGTACCCATGCCAGCGTAACGCTGTTTCTCTGGGTCAGTTCTTGAAGAGCAGCGAGACAGTCGCAGACAATTTTAGACTCAAAGGTTAAGGATCCCAAAGCCTTAAGTGCCGCCTGACTGTCGGACATAAAGTATACTTTAGCACCGCGAATACCTCTGTTGGTAATTTCACGTGCGCAGATTTCGATGGCCTGTATCACTGCTTGAAAGATGGTTGGTGCAGAACCGAGCGATTTGTGCAGCCTTAATCTTGGTCCATAGACCCCGATGCCCCTAGTTGATATCACTAGATCCCCTTTCAAAGATATGTCTATTGTTGAGCCAATAATCTCTGCTCTCAAGGATCAACTTGAACGGTATGTAATGGTATCTTGATTTGGTTGGTTCTTTTGCTGTTGTATAAAGTGTGATCCCCCATTGCTAATAGGAGAATAATTTGGTCCTATCGTGGGGGGTGGGGTGTGGGAGGAGTAGTCTCACTTCGTAACGCGTGGACCGATTTGGATAATTCTTTTTCTTTTGGGTAGAGTATACTCCCTGGTTGATACCACGAGAAAAAATATGTGGGGTTCTGGTGAGGTGGTTGTGGTGAGGGGAAGAGGGGTGGAACCTAACTTTGTAACGCGTGGACCGATTTGGATGCTTCTTTTGCTGTTGTATAGAGTGTGAACCCCCATTGCTTGTAGGAGAATAATTCGGTCCTATGGTGGGGGGTGGGGTATGATTCATTTTCTGTTCGGTAGAGTATGATCCTTGATTGATACCGTGAGAAAAAAATTTTAGTGGAATGCAGGTGGGGTAGAAGGTAAAACCTAACTTTGAAACGCGTGGACCGATTTCGATGGTTCTTTCTTCGTTGTATAGAGTGGAAGACACTAAAAAGTGAAAAATAAAATAGTTTGAAAAAAAAGTTGAACCGTATTCACAAAATGCGCTAAAGAGCATAAAATAATTTTTAATTTTATATCTATTACGACATTTTGAAGTTAGTGCAAATTAAACAGATAAAACAACTACAGTACCACAATTGAAAATAATACATAATACTACCTGAACGTTTCAGCTTACGGCATCATAAGAAATGACGATTAAATACTTTTGTTGTAGTTGTTTGGTTTGTTTGATTTGCAATTCAAATTTCCTCCATTTAAAAGCTTTGCGCATCAAAACAAGGCACTCGAGCAATTAACAACCTTAAGCAATTTAATACTCATAATTGATTACACTGGATTTATGTATTTACCAAGAATTATTACCGATATAAATTTTTACTATTAGCCAATATAAACCAATATGAAATATATTACGTTATTAGCCAGTATGAACTTTAAAATTGAACTTTGTATAAATTGGATAGTAATGTACAATAAATCTAACAAATTTTCTATCACCTGGTCTGACTGGGCAGTTAATGCTAAAAAGCTCCTCCGAGAAAAAAGTTCCCTGGAGTTAACGGTTTGTTTGGTTTAGTTAGCTGCTCCAACCTTCTATTAGAAGTTAAAACTTTTTATTAAGCTCCTTCCAGGCGTTAAAGCCATATTGGCTGTTCCATCCTTCTCAACCCTATTTTGATCGAAAAATCTTGGCTTAGCAACCAGATAACTAAGGAATACTACGGGGGAATACTACAGCGAAGCACATTTGTCGGATATCAGTTTCGCAAAAAATACTCTTTAAAAGAAGTTGAACCGAACTGACAAAAAGCGCTTAAAGTACTACCGTGCATCATCGAAAAAAATCTATTTTTTGAGTTTGTGATTGTTTTTTATTGTGTTCAACAGCATTTTATGATTAAATCTTGTATATAAACTGGAAAATAGACTATTTTGTTATGATTTATGTTCATTAAATGAAAGTTTTGTATAAAAATATTTAAAAATACCGAAAATATCACAAGTCAAATCAGGTTTTTTTCATCAATGTGTCCACCTCGTGCTTTGATAATTGCAGCGTAAATTCTTGGAAACCTTTCGACCAATTTTTGAAGTGTTTCAGTTGCGAGATTGTCCCAAGAGACTTTTAGACTGTCGAACAACTGTTTTTCACTAGTCACGCGCATGTTCTTCGCCCGCCGGTTGAGCTCATCTCATAATTATTCGATCAGGTTGACGTCAGGGGATTGCGGCGGCCAATCCATGATTGTGAGCACACCCTTCTCTTCCTTAGACCGTAGATTGTTCATGCACAGATGGGACGTGTGCTAGGGATCATTATCTTGTAGAAAGATAAATCCGTAGCCGATCAAACCAATGCCAGATGGAATTGCACTTCTTTGAAGAATATTGTGATAGTTTTATACCGATAGGGATTATATCGCTCATCTTTATTTCGACGAACATAATGGCGCCGCTTGGATCCAAAAATCTCGAACTTTGATTCATCGGTCCATAACACAGATTTCCACTGATCTACTGACCAATCTTTATATTTTCGAGCAAACAATAATCTTTTACGCTTGTTTTGTGGTCGTAGAAGTGCTTTTTCACAGCAACGCGACCAAAATATCCCTTCTTTCGCAAACGACGTTTGACAGTTGGTTTCGGCGAACCGCGTGGTTTCAACTCCACACTTTGAAACACCAACAATATTTGCAATTTCACGAATTTTTTTACCAAATTTTCTCAAAATAAGTATTTGTGAACGTTTTTCAAGTGAAATTTCCTTTTTTTCGAGCCATTTTCAGCGATCGCAATCGGTTTTGCTCGTGTAAACAATGACGGAAATGAATTTGACAGTTCTAGTGTACACAGAACACAGCAGAGGGCGCAAAGAACTGTCAATTTCTTTGGCACGCACTCAAATGATCCAGAACGACTGTTACAGACATTAGCGCCCATATTTGAATAGTTTAAAATAAAATAATAGTTATTATATTTGAAAATTACAGCGCGAAAATGATGCTACTTAAAAATAAGAATTGTTGGTTCCTTCATAATTCCATCAATGTATGTTAATCATAACAAAGTAGTCTATTTTCTAGTTTATATACAAGATTTAATCATAAAATGCTGTTTAACACAATAAAAAACAATCACAAACTCAAATAATCGATTTTTTCGATGATGTCCTTATACTTTTGCACGGTAGTGTATATATACCCCGCGCAACAAAAAAAGCCGCACGTGGAATTTTATTGATCAAGGGAGAATATTCGTAGCAAAAGAATGCTATTTCACATGAGCACCCGTTTTAATCAATTCGGACACCCTGGAGACTATTTAGTACGAATTAAGAATTATATATATATTTTTTTCTTTTGAATTTGGTGCGGGGCAAGATAACTGGCGTGACTAGCGAAGGCAGATCGAAAGGAAGTTGCAAGCAGGCACGTAACCCGTGAACGTAAACAATGGGTATACTCGTTCAACAACAACCGTCCTATCAATTTGCAGATGCGATGCTTAGCGTTGTCAGGTCTCACTCGCTAAATGCGCTGTGTAGTTGCCTGCATACAAAGTTATCTAAGTGTGCGTGTTGTTAAGTAGAACTGTCAGTGTTCCGTGTAATTACCGTCGCGATTGGATAAGGTGCGCGTGTTATTTCGTGTGTTTGTTTACGAATTGTTTTCCGGGCAACTATACCACAGCCACTCCAACAGAAAGGGCAAAGGATTTTTCGCGATTGTTATGTCGCTTACCTGGTGGCTATCGAGCATGAATCGGGGAAGATTTTAGTTTCCGTGGCACGCCGATTTGACGATGAATTTCGATAAAGCACCCAAAAATAAAACGAAAATAATAAATAAATTTTTTTGATATCTGGCTTAGTTTAGCAGATTTGATCTTAAAATTTTAAAAACACATCACTTCACGACCTGTCAAAAGAGGTGTATTAATTAGGCTTTTAGGTGTTTTATTAACTAACCAATGCAATATATGCCTCTGCAAGTTAATAAAAGAACTAAAAGACTTATTTAAACACCTCTTCCTCCCAGAGAGTTTAATAAAAAAGTTCGCGCTATCTTTAAGTTCGGCCGTTTTGACAAGTGATGTGTTACTAAAATTTCAAGATCGAATATCTCCAAAACTAAGCCAGATATCAAAAAAATTTATTTATTATTTTCATTTTATTTTGCAGTGTTTTATCGAAATTCATCGTCAAATCGGCGTGCCGCGGAAACTAAAATCGCGCCCTATTGGGTTTACTGCTTGTCGTTCAGGAGGCTCTTTCCTTGAAACTCACTCAGGACACTTCTACAACTAGAATGCTGGAATATCTACTCTGATCCGTATGGCGGGAAAAGTCCAACTCGAAGGTTGCGTTCGATGTCCTTCTTCCTTGGTGGCCTTGTGTGGGATTAGGTAATTTATCTTCATTGCACCATTTGAATTTTCAGACAATTTTTTGTAACAATATCTGAAAAAACTGACGTGATAGAGCAATTCTGAGCCCGGATTCGTTTTCAGCGGGAACAACTACTTCGGATACAGCTATTCATTGTCCACGGGGAACAAATTTTCAAAATTTCGCAGGCTTGTGTTATTGTCGTTGTACCAATGGGGTAACAAATTGATGCATGAGGAGTTCACTTAAGTTACTATCAATTGTATTGCTGTACTGCAAATGATACGAACTGTTGTGTAAGTTTTCTCAATGCCAGCTACTCTGGCGCTAGAAGAAATTATTTTATACTTATTAGTCTGTTTTAAAAGCGTCCGGCAATTTGGGTCTAGAATGACGTCACGTAGCTTATCGCATTGTACTCATAAAACCCTTTCATTTGGCAGCCATGTTTAAGAGGATTTTGAAGATAAATGTAATCCGCCTTCTTATGACGGCCGCAATATTTGGTTTAAATTGACGTCACGCAGCTCATCATCATTCTATTCATCAAACCCTTTCATTTTCGCATAAAGTTAATCAAAACGTTAATATTGCAACATATCACACTTGGCTCCATTATTTATCCCAGACTCGACTCACGTTGCAGGCGCAAGCTTGAAATAGCTTACAACGATTCCATTAAGTATGCATTCAGGTTGCGTAGGTATGATCACATCTCTCCCTTCCGATATAAAATTCTAGATTGCAGCAAGATTATCTTCACATTGACGAGATCTGGACCGAGATATTCAAAAGCCTCGGTCTTGCCTCGGTGCTGTAGAACTCTACTTTCATTTGAAACCTATGTCAAGAGAGTTGTAAATAAAAGGCAAATCCCCCATATTGGGGCATCCGCGATATTGGGATTAGAACAACATCATATATGTTGTCGTATTACACTCGTCGACCCCTTTCAATTGATAACCATATCAAGGGGTGATAAGGGTAATCCGCCATCTTGCAGCGTCCGCCATATTGTATTTATAACAATATTAGATACATTATATTGCATTTTCATCCGATCTCTATACGTATGCAAAATTTCAGCTCAATCCAATATCAAAAAAGTTAGTTTAAAATAGATTGCAAAATATGTATCGAACAAACAAACAGATAAGAAATCGAGTTAACAAAAACGTAGCAAAAAGAAGACATACAGACACACAACGTTTCATATGAGGTAAATATTCCAAATGTATTTAATATTGACATGTGATAAATGGTCCTCTGAAATTAAATGTCAATTAAATGTAAATTGGAATAGTCAAAGTACACATGCCAACTCTGTAAGTACCTGGGCAATGGCAAAGGATTCAACGTAAATATTGAATTGATTTTTAATCTGACAAGGGAAAGTTGGCTTTTAATAAAGCGAGAATTAATAAAATACGATTGAACACTTCTGCATTTCCACGTAGGTAAAACTTGTCCGTCCGTTAAGGTATGGCATTTTTAAATGATTCACTTTTAATTTTGCATTATTAATTTTCATATTTGCCTTAAGCCATTGCATATTCGAACAGAAATCTAGAAATGTATATTTACGCAAGGAGATAAAATATGAGCGCTGGCAAATGTTTGGAAATGAGAAATATCTTTGTAAAATAGCTCTAACGATGTTATATAATGGATTTTTGTGCCAAGAGAACGATCTACATAGATATCATTTCGGTAATAAAATAGTTTTTAAAAAAAAAAGTTGAACCGACTTCACAAAAAGCGCTAAAAAGCATAAAATAATTTTTAATTGCATATCTATTACGACATTTTGAAGTCGGTGCAAATCAAACAAACCAAACAACTACAACAAAAATATTTAATCGTCATTTCTTATGATCCCGTAAGCTGAAATGTTCAGGTAGTATTATGTATTATTTTCAATTGTGGTTATGTAGTTGTTTTTTTTTGTATTTGCTGGAACAGAACCTAACTTTACGAAAAGCGTAGTCCAATTTGTATCTTCACAAAAACTTTGGTCTTAGGGCAAGGTTTGGAAGAGAGACCGGCATCGAGCTTAGTAATGCGTCTGCCAACTTTGATTATGAAAAATTAAATCTTAATGTAAATAAAATTATGATAGATTTTTAACGTAGAGAAAATAATTAAAAACAGCCAACTACGAACGAAGCTCTGTCGCATAGGTACTTAACAATAAATAAAGTACCGTTGCCGAATTACAAATCCAAATGAATTTGGTTCTAGTTAGTTTTATTATTAATAAAGTCATTTTATATTATATCAGCTGCAATATAAATTGACCATTTATGACCAATTCATAAAAGGCAAAAAAGTCTTATCAGCTTTTAGATATTCATAGAATCTAGATCCGTATAGCATTAGGCTATAGGTCAGTTTTTCTATCAATAAAAGACTGCTACTTTTCCACATCTTAAATTTATTAAATATCACTCAGCGTTTCGATGACTGTCAGGAATTCTTCGGTCTGAAGAAATCTTATATTTATTATAAACATGTATAATTTAATAATTTAAGATAATTTACCATTTTAAGTGTACAATATGCATATTATAGTGGTCAATTTATGTAAAATCGTGTAATTTTTTAATATATTTCACCACAAAGAGACGTTGTCTAATGTAATACTTAATAATATTGTAGAGTGACACAAACCAACAGATGTCATTCTTGTCTATTCTATTCCCACTAATCATTTTCCTGTTCTTGACTCTTTCTACTAGCACCGTGTATATTGAGTTAGCGCTCTCAATCCCTGTTTTCATGTTTCGCGTGTTTTTGGTTGTGTATATTTATAGGACGCAATTGCATATCTCTTGTTTCTTTTATTCTCCATGCATAATGCCTTTACAGCTTTGTAACTAGGTGGGTAATTAAATCCTCCCTAGTGCCAACAGGGCTTGAATAAACTTCACCCTTCATTGTTCCACATAAGAAAAAGTCCGATGGGCTAAGGTGTGGCGATCTAGGAGGTCAAGAAATCAGTGCACCTCGTCCAATCCAGCGGTTAGGAAATTTTTCACTTAGTCTGCACTGGTGCTCCATAGTGTTGGCAAAACATGTCCGTTCAATTATGTACAGAGATGTCCTATATTAGATCCGGCAGTGTATTCTTCAAATAGTCCGCATAAATTTGACTGTTGAGCACTTGGGGCAAAATGAATGGTCCTACCAAATAGTTGCTGACAATATCAGCCCAAACATTGACACTGAATCTTTGCTGGAATGAGGTCACCTTTGTCCTGTGTGGGTTAGTTTCCGACCAGGTTATGGAAGTTCGTGATACCATCCCTGGTGAATTGAGCTTCATCCGTGCACAGAATTCGGTCCAGTAGTCCTTACACTAGGTGAGGGGATATGGACGTAATCCCTCTCGATGCATAACCCTCCAAACCTTCGATGAAGACACTCCTAATCGTCTTGCGACTCGTCTCGTGGTCGTCTCAGGATCTTGCCTCACGATGGTGATTATTTGCTGTTCGACGTCAGCAGAAGTTCCCGAAGTTTCGGGTCGTGTCTCCCTGTCGTCTGAAGTTACACTTCCTATTTCTTTTAAACTTTTGAAAGTTCGTGTAAATACCCCTCTTTGGGGTGCTCACCGATTAGGGAATCTCCTTTGATATTCCAGTAAAGCCGCTCTCTCGTTTCCGTCTACTACACCATAATTGTAAATAATATTAGCGTATTCCTCAATTGTAAATTCTACCAGTTTTTAATAATTTTTGCTTAAAAACACCTGTACTTATTGATTTGATTTTCAACTATGATAGGTATTCTTACAGAGGGACCCTTTTTTATAGCAAAATTTCCATCAGGTACGAGTAACAAAACGCTTGGATACAAGGGTGTGAATTCTGGCTAACACAAGCTAATATCGGCAATAAAACAAAATTACCCTAAAATTTTTATATATTTTTTGCAGCAACAATTAAAATAAATTACTTGTCAACCCAAAACAAACATTTTCGACCCTTTATCTTAAAGCTTTTGTTTATTTAAAGAATTTCCTACCTAAAGTGCAATAAAATAATTAGGTAGTCAGGGATTTCTAAGTTTTAAGTTTTTCTAATCCTTTGTCTACCTTGCGATTTTGCACCTTTTTGGAAAGGTCATAAGATTGGCAATTTAGTAAAAATAAAAAAAACCCATGCATTAATAACATGAATTTCGGAGAAAATTTGAGAAAATTCTGAATTTTAGGTAATCCCAAACCATTTATTCACTTTTGGAAGTGACTGTACCTGCAATGTATTTTAGCGTTTGTTTGATGTCGCTGCGTTGGGTAGATCAAAGATATAAATAAAAGAGTAGTGTGCATAAAACTGAAATTTATGAATCACCCTGTAACTGCGGATGTGTTCTAGTTTTTCTCAATTTGTACATTTAAAGTTTTCTGTTCTCTAATTGATATCAGTGCTGTCCAGGTAAATTTCAAGTTGTGTTTATGTTTCTATTAAGATTATGTTTATGTTTCTGTTCTAATTTCTATTTCGTTTTAATTTTGTCTGATCTTATTTATTGTCTGGATTCTGTATTGTTTTTGTTTTACATATTCTCTTTATATCTGTGAATGTGCGTTTTTGTTGTAATCTTCGCGCTCTTTAATTTGGCTCCGGCTTTTATTTTCTGCTCCATACTTGTGATCGTGTGATTTAGTACACTCTTCGTGCACTCTTGCTCTCTCTTCTTGTTGATAAATTATATTTTACTCATTTGCGATTGTGCAATTTTTTCTGCGCTCCTAAATACGTATTAGTATTTTTGGTGTAACTGTCCCTTTCGACTGTGCCAGTCATTGCTCTGTGTAACTGTCGCACCTACCGATATTTTCTGTTTACGTCTTCGTTGTTTACACCGGCGAGTATCATTGTTCGTACACCTCGCGCCTTTTTTGCGTTTGCCGATCGATTGCTTTGTTTTGCTGAAGCTCTATCGATTATTTATTCTGTGCATTTGCTGTGATACTCTCTATTTTAATTTTGTGTCTCGTATATTTGTTTATTCTGTCTACGTAACCTTATTATTTTATTTATCCCTTGTTGTGCCAGGTTAATTTAATTTAATTTAAATATTTTCTGTTTAATCTATCCTCGTTATAATATTTCGACTTAATTTATTTTTTATTAAATTTTCTTTTAGTTTTATTAATCTGTCTCGTCTGTTGACCTTTTCTTTTTATTCGTTCCCGCTACCTCTTTACCTATGGCAACGTGTAGAGCCTGTTCCTCGGTGATTTCCAAAGATAAAATCGTTCGCGATGGTGTGTGTGGTGGTTCGTTTCATGCTGCATGTTTGAAACACCCCTCAAAATCATGTGCGAGGGCACTTACTACTTGTAATGAGTGCCTTGATATTTAGCCCTGTCATGTCCTTTGACTTCTGAAGGGTATTGCAGAATCGCTTTCTGCTGAACAATCTTTCGTCGCTAACAAAATTAATAGTATGCCTTCCTACTGGAAATCTCTGCAAGTTGTTGCTGATGACTTGGGCTGATTGAACGGCAAATTTTATAGACACGTTCTTGTTGTGGAGGACCTTAAATCTAGCTCTGAGTCTCCGCTTGAGAGATCTCATGATCTCATGATCTCTTATCTAGGGTCTCTTTTTTGTCAGCTGGTTTCGATGACCTTCGCGCTTTCTGCTGTGGACGGGTCTCCGCCTGCACTGGTAACAAGTTGCGAGCCGGTAATGCCGATCTTTGATGATCTCCGCCGTAGCGTTAAACATATCAGAGCGGACCTTGGCTCCTGGCAGACTGCTGTTTATAGAAACTCTGATCTGCTTAGTACCATTTCCTCAGATGTTGGGAGTCTGCTGGGGAGTGCTGTTGGCAAGCCTGATGGCTCTGTTGTTTCTGGTGCCTCCGTCTTGCCTGTTGCCGATGTTCCTCGGCATGATGACTTTAAGCGACAGTCTGGGTCACGTCGTACACGCCGGCGTCCTAGGGTACCCAATGGCCCCGTTAGCCTATCTCCCATCGATGATCCTTCAGCGCAACCATCGAAACCTCCTATTACGGCTGCTGTTCATGCTGCTGGGCCTCCGACGAACATGACTGCCGAAGGTCGCCCTGTCACATCGTTCACTTGTACTTCCTCTACTCCCCCCCTCTTCCCGGCCCCTCTCAGTCTAATCCTCACCCATCGCATGACACATTTCCATTGAGATCCATTAATGTGTCTCGAAATGAGGGTTTCACTCTGTAGATTGCGCAACCACCGCGGTCCTTTTTTGTTTCCCGACTTGATCCATCTACTTTTGTTAACGACGTTATTGACTTCGTGAGGGAGAGGAGTAGTGCTGAAGACTCTGCAATCCTCCGTTGTCAACTTCTAGAATCTCGTCATTCTCAAGGACTCATGTCGTCTTTTAAGTTGACATCGTCGCCAGAGCTTTTTAAGATAATGTCTGCCCCGATTTCTGGCCCGAAAATATCATTGCACACGAGTTTGTGCCCCGTCGTAGGGTCGCGGGAAGCACTCAAAATAGAACCACTACTAACAAAAAACAAACGCTATCCCGTTATTACCAAAATGTAAGAGGATTAAGAACTTCGTTCCGACGTCATCGCTCGGATCGAGACCTGGCTTCATAGCGGTTTTAATAATGCAGAAATTCTTGACGGGTCCTATCCGATTTTTTTTCCGTGTTTTATGATAGGATTTATGATGTGTTTATTTCGTGTGTACCATTTAAACGGTCGAGATCATCCTGTCCTGTTAAGAATAAAAAAATGGGTAATGGAAAACCTATTAACGCTGTCTCCTGTTTTTGACCTGACTCTTACGAAGGATTTGCTGAAGCGTTCTCTGTTGTTCGTGCACTTCTGATTGTTGTGTGTGGGGGTGTTTTAGTTTTTGTTTACTAATGTTTTTTGCATGCCGATGTGGGAGCCTAATTCGCGTCGATATATTGTTATATTCTGGCGAATAGGTCAATTGATTCTAGGCTTCTGCCTGAGCAGTGCGCCTTCTGAGTTAGAAGGGTTAATTCTATTATTAGAAAAACTCCCAAACGGTTGAGATTGCCCCTCCCCCCCCCCTCTCCTCTGCCATACAATTTTTTGTTTGCCTAAGTGAAACACCCTGTATTAATATCTCCGTTGATAGGTAACACAATGGTGTTAACGGCTGTGTAAGTTTTTTTGTTATGGCTACTGGATTTAAAAAAAGAAATATTCAAACTTAAAATTAAATTTAAAATTTAATTTTTACATTTTAAACGAAGATATTTTGATAATTAATAAAAATTTTTTTGTCATTTTCCTGTTTCCTGTGTTCTTGTTCAAAATAAATTTAAAACACGTAAAACCCTTTTACCTTTTTCAAGTTACATGTCCAAACGTACAGCTCATACCTTCCCTTCTAAGAAAAAATTGTGCCTGCCTCTTAAATTATTAATCTTTTTCCTCTTTGTGTAAAACTTTTTACCATTTTGTTATGGTAATATGAGAAATCCTGCCTGGATAGATGATGGAGTGTTATGAGCACAACTAAGATGCTTGTCACAACTTAGTCGTGACTAAAGGAACACAAAGAAAAACAATATAGCACGAAATTCTAACTATTTATTACTATAAATCCCGGGGTTCAAATGACACGTCCGTACTCTTTCGCAAATAATAATAATAATTCAATAAATTTTTTTAATAATAATAATGGTGCCCGTAAAAAATATCCAAGATAATAACTGTAAGGGTTTTTTCTATTCTTTTATTACTGCTTTTTTGATAATGTGTTGTTGTCTCGAGACGGTTTGTTGAGATTCGAACGGACGTGAACTAGAGAAGGCACGTGTGTCTTGACATTGGTAGAGAGCAGACTTGTACTTTGACACTCGTAGAGAATATAAGGCGGCCATAGCTCAATGTTTAACTTTAAGAATCTAATATAATCAGAACCATCTGTAAATAGTGAGTGAAATTAATTATTATAACCGAGCCATATCTATCATCGTTTTATTGGAAAACTAGAACTTGCCAATTATTCTTGTGATTTCCGATAAATCAAATTGGATATCTAGAAGCACGTTTTAAACAAACCAAAACCGTGCCTTACAAAAACCCAAAAAAAGCTGGTAACACAATAAAATTTAATCGCCTCCAATGTAAACACAAGAATTGAATTTTAACTCATTCGGTTTCGACTACAGATAGTCCTGAATTACACGAGAGGAATTTTACCCTTTGAGTGACGAAAACCTGTTTTTTTCTTGGTGAGAGAAGTGAGGTAGGAGAAGGGTCATCTGTGAGTGTCAATCACGAATCGTAGGGGTTTTCCTTGAGTTTTTCCTGATTTGCTTTTGTCCATTTTCGTAACTTCCTCATTAGGGTTCGAAAATTTTTTGGCGTCAGGTTGATTAAGTATTGCTTGAGCCGGTGAATACAAATTTTCAAACCTGCAAAACACTTATGAACCGGATTTTTAACGTCAATCAAAGCCCCTTTCGTAGCAACACTCCGAGGGTTTTTCTACTTTTGCACAGAAGAGAATTGCCTTGAGTTATGGGGTAAAATCCCTCATGTGTAATTCCGGACATAGACACGAGTTCTTAGCCGCCGAGCAGTCAAAAGGTTGGACTTGTTGGTCACAAATTTGGTGAGAAAAAGACGCGGCTTAAAAGGCTAGAGTGAAAGCTTTCAGGTTTGGGAAATTATGAACATGTTTCATGGACATACATTTCTTGAGAACACAATGCATTTCTAGTTTATGCAATTATGAAAACGCCAATTACATGCCTAAACGCTTTCTAGAATTTTATTAAAAGAAAGTTATGTCCTTCCAGTTATGTTAAATTGACTATACCATGGACTAAAGTAATATAATTTTAAAAGCCATACATAATTGATACACACATTTTGACTTTGGTATGCATTTGTTAGTAACGGTAAAGTTTATCTATATATTTACATATATTTGGTACCAATTATAGGAACTAAGCACTAAGCAAAGAAAATCTGAATTTTTTAATTATATTTTAAGAAAAAACTTAATTATTAAGAAATTAAAAATTATTGTATTTATTAATATTATATGGGATACGGGTACCTGCAAAAATTGAACTGTAAAAACAGGTCAAAAGGAACATAGTCAAAAACAATGTTACCAAGCGATATGTTAAGGCGCCAATTTCATAATTGGCTACAGCTGAGAATTGATTTAATGACTACAGAATATTTTTCGCTCCTGACTAATTATTCATAAAACTGGTAATTCCAATAAAATCGAAATAGAGTTGATCGATTTATAATAAATCTTCCTGAAAGTGATACATTCATATATGTAAATCTGTCGCATAATCACGTGCAATGTTTGAAAGTAGAGTGTAGGAAGCACTTTGTTCTGGAGCAAGAGAATTGCCACAAAGTTCTTGATCAAACAATGATGAAATAATTATTCTTTGTTAATAATGCATGCAGCTGACAACATATCTTAAGTATAGATAGTAAAAGGATTTCCAATTAAAGCGCAGTTTAGCCGTTTACAATAAACAGTTCACTTATCACAATGTTCAAACTTGTAAGTATTTAAAAAGTTATACATATTTTATTTTATTAAAATCACTTCTGTTTTTGTTAGACTGTACTTCTTGCCTTTTTTGCGCTCGCTGTGGCTAATCCAAGTGGATTGATTGCAGCTCCAGGAATTATTGCTGGCCCTTCAATTGTTCCCCTAGCACATCCACTTTTTACAAAGACAGTAATCGCTGGCCCAGCTGTGGTACATATTCATCTTTTGGGAGCTCCATGGCCAATTGCTAAAACTATAGTAGCAGGCCCAGTTGTAGCTAAACCAATTTGGTAAAAAGAAAAATATGTACGTACAAAATTTTGTTTAATAAGAAAATATATAGTTTAAAATAGTTCATGCAAAACTGACTTTATATCACGGTGAAAATTTAAAAGTACCCTCAATAGATAGTAAATACGAATTTCTTTCCAACAGTGTTAAATACCGCATTATCAAAGAAGTGGGAAAAATACCGCATTATTAAAGAAGTGGGAAAATACCGCATTATTAAAGAAGTCGGTTACATAACATATGTATGGATGTAAACCCAAAATTTTCTCTAAAATTTAAGCGAATATTAAATGTGTGCACTGTGTTGAATTTTTACATCGAAACATATTATTAAGCAACTGTGCACTTTAATATAACAATGATAGAGTACTTCTATTTTGGTTGAACCAGTGAACAAATGATGGTCACCAGTATAGTGTTTTTTTTGGATTTTGAAAATTGATCGCCTTGTACAGTGAAGACGTCAACAAAGGTCAACGTCCGGTAAAAATCATGGACCATTTTTAGATAAACTATAAATTTTTGAAATACGAAAAACTAAATATCTAGGTAAAGATTTCACCAATACAAGCCCATTGTTAGATCCCAAACGTTTTAATTTAAGTTAAAAATATTAGTCGGTAGTCTAATAATGCCTGGAAGAAACGCGTTGTGGAATTAAACTGTAAATTTTAGTAAATAACAAGTTCAGTTCCAGGACAATTCAGGTGTTTGATTTGTGCATACAGAATTCATAGAAAATTTTTTCTTTGGCGTTGCTGATAAAAAATTTATACGTTCAATATTTTGAATAAAATACTTTCACCAATGACATCTTTTTCGAACATTCGTTAAAAAAAAGAAAAAAAAAAGGTTTTAATGGTGGCACGGGGAGGGGGTTTCAGCCCTACTTTCGATTCATCTCTGGTCCCACAATATATAACGCGAACTAGAGAAAATCATTCCGGAGATATTAAAGATTACGTAGCTAATTTAAGGCTTGTTGTGGTGCCATTGGCAATACAATAAAAAATTGAAGAATTATTTGAGCGACAGTTAAAGAAAAGGCTTAATTACAATACAAATGAGAAACATTTGACCCTGAACAGCTGTCGAATCGAAGTGAAATTGAAAATCTGTATATTAGTTCAAAGGCTTAAGTTTCTTAATCAATGCATATATTTTAGAGGCCGAAGCCAACGACGATGATTGTCACAGTCGGCATTCGGAATGATGCACAACCTTCACCGAAATTTCGGACAAGAGAATGAATAAAAACGTCTACTCACGGCCATTGAAGAAGAAGAAGATACTGAATTGACTATGACGCTATAAAAATATTGAGAGTGGTGCAAATTAATCTCTATCACTCTAAGGTAAGTAGGAGGAGTAGGCTCTCACCGAAAATATAGTATTTTGTTCTTATTCCGGATTCGTGGGTTGTCAAGGATAAGGTTTGCGGACTCAACCTGCCTTTCTATGTGCAGGAAATAGGTAAATCTAGATCCTGTATTCTTAATAAAATGCCTTTGGTGATAAAGACACCGTAACAGTCATGCTGGAGCTCAAATCTCAAAGTCTATGGTTGGCCTCCAGCTACGTGGCTCACGATTGCCCGGAACAATCTGTTAATACATCGCTGAGAAAGTTTATTTCGGATGCCAATAACTGACGCATGGGTTACGACGTTAATGCGCACCACATTGCGGACATCAATTTGGCGTACAGTTCGAAACAGCATACCAGTCACTAACAATCCGCACATTTTATAAACGAATGTAGGTTATATTCTCCGATCACTTACAGTGTCTCAAAATGAAACTACTATAGGACACACAGTTCGATGACAATACTAAAGGAAAATTATATACTATATAAGTAAATGTTTCCAAAATAAACAAATGCTTACTTGTAATAGGCATAAATATGTTAATTAAAATAAATATAAAATAAATTAAATTATATTGAGCGATAGTAGAAAATAACCCATTGTTGTTAAAAGGCCATAAAGCACATCAAAATCAAACTGGGACACGCAAGGACTGCGTGAATAAAATCCTGAAATTCCTTGTAAAAAGCGGTGTGTACGTCGCAAGTACACTTCTTTTAGTTTTCACTGTTTAAGTAGTATATAGTGATGCAGTTTTTACCAGTTCGTTGAGCTCAAATTATTTAAAAAAGAAAAGTTGGACTTCACAAAAAGCGCTAAAAAGCATAAAATAATTAAAAATTATCTATTACAACATTTTGAAGTCGGTGCAAATCAAACAAACCAAATAACTACAACAAAAATATTTAATCGTCATTTCTTATGATACCGTAAGCTGAAACGTTCAGGTAGTATTATGTATTATTTTCAATTGTGGTATTGTAGTTGTTTTATTTGTTTTATTTGCACCGACTTCAAAATGTCGTAATAGATAATTTTTAATTATTTTATGCTTTTTAGCGCTTTTTGTGAAGTCAGTTAAGCTTTTTTTTTTAAAAACTATTTTATTTTTCACTTTTTAGTGTCTTCTACTCTATACAACGAAGAAAGAACCATCCAAATCGGTCCACGCGTTAAAAAGATATGTTTAACCCCCTACCCCACCTCCATTTCACTAAACTGTTTTTCTCATGGTAGTAATAAAGGAACATACTCTATCGAACAGAAAAGGAATCATCGAAATCGGTCCACACGTTACGAAGTTACTACTCCTCATCCTTCCTCACCACCACCATTGGACCAAATTATTCTCCTATTAGCAAGGGGGGATCACACTCTATGCAACAGCAAAAAAAACATCCAAATCGGTCCACGCGATACAAAGTTAGGTTCCACCCCCCCCCCCCCAAAACTTTTTTCTCGTGGTCCACGCTTTACGAAGTTAGACTACTCCTCCCCCCACCCCTATCCCTCACCGTAGGGCCAAATTATTCTCCTATAAGCAATGGGGTAAGGATCCACCATAATGGTTAATAATGTTGCTCTTACTCCTACCGTTGCGGGTACAATCACTTCCAAAATTGAAAAAAAAATGGTTTGCAATTACCTACAGTTCAGCATTTTGCGAACTTTTCTCCGAAGTTAATGTAATTAGTATACCTCTTTTTTATTTCTATTAGATGGCGTATCTTATTACCTTTCCAAAAAGGTGCAACATGTCTAGGTAGACAAAGGATTAGAAAAACCGCATCCTTAGAAATCCCTGACTACCTAATTATTTTATTGTACTAAATTCTTTTAATAAACAAAATTTTTAAGACAAAGGGTCGAATATGTTTATTTTGGGTTAACAGGTAATTCATTTTAAGTATTCCTGCAAAAAAGTTATAAAAAAATATTTTTTTTGTGTAATTTTCTTTTATTGCCAATATTAGCATGTGTTAGCCACAATTCACACCCTTGTATCCTGGAGTTCTGTTACTCGTACCTGATGGAAATTTGGCTATAAAAAGGGTCAGTTAGCAAGAATAGGTACCTATCACAGTTAAAAAAAATCAATAAGTAAGGGTGTTTTTAAGCAAGGATTATTAAAAAGAATTTACTTATGAATAATATGCGGATATTATTTGCATTTATGGTGTAGTAAATGGAAAGAGAGAGCGACTGTACTGGAATGTCAAAGAAGATTCCCTATTCTGCGAGGACCTTAAAGAGGGGTATTTACATGGACTTTCTGAAGTTTAAAAGAAACAGGAAGTGTAACTTTACACAACAATGAGACACGACCCCAAACTTAGGGAACTTCTGCCGATGTCGAGCAGCAAATAATCACCATCGTGAGGCAAGACCCTGAGACGATCAGGAGTGTCTTCATCTAAGGTTTGAAGGGTTATTCATCGAGAGGGATTACGTCCATATCACAATAATCCAGTCCAAGGACTACTGGAAGGAGATTCCCAGAGAAGACTGGAATTAAGCACTTGGCTTCTAGTACGCGACATTGACGACAGGGCTTTTCTGGGCTGAATTCTGTAGACGGATGAATCTTAATTCACCAGGGATGGTATCACGAACTTCCATTACCTCCATACCTGGTCGGAAAGTAACCCACACAGGACAAAGGTACCCTCATTTCAGCAGAGATTTAGTGTCAATGTTTTTTGGAAAATACACTACCGGATTTTATAGAGGGCATCCTTGTGCACGGACATGTTTTACCAACACTATGGAGCACCAGCGCATACTGCTAACATTCTGAAGATTGATAAATTTCCTAGGCGCTGGATTGGACGAGGTGATCCGAATTCTTAGCCTCCTAGATCTCCAGACCTTATTGAACATTTTTTTTATGGAGAACAATGAAGGATGATGTTTATTCAAGCCCTGTTAATACTAGAGAGTATTTAGTTAGCAGAATTGGGAATGCAACGACGAAAATACGGGAGAGGCTGACTGCAATACGCCTTATAATTATATAATTATATAGAATTAACCCTTCTAACTCAGAAGGCGCACTTCACAGGCAGAGGCCTGGAATCAATTGACCTATTCACCAGAATATAACAAATATTGAGATGAATGAGGCTCCCACAAGCCATGCAATAAAATATTAGTAAACAAAAAAAAAAAACAACAACAAAAAAAAATCTAGAACAACCCCAAATACTAAAATCAGGGGTGCAAAGACAACAGAGATCGTTTAAGCAAATCTTTAATAAGAGCCAGGTCAAAAATAGGACACATATTCACGGCTCTACACATTCGGTTAATAGGCTCATGCATACCATAGTTAGAGCGAGAATGGATAACATGTAGTAAAGGCAATCTCCTTAAGCTATACGGGGTTTTCCTATAAGTAACCAAACTTGCAAGAGTGAGAGGATCTATACTCAAGTTCAAAAGCTGATGAATAAATACTAGGTCAGCAATTCTTCGACGTTCCTCTAACGAGTGCATATTAAGCAATCGGAGGCGATCCTCATAAGGAGGAAGCCTTAATGGATCATTCCACGGGAGGTCCCTTAGTGCGAACCTAACAAAGTTCCGCTGCACCGATTCAATGCGTCTAGAATGAACAGCATAGCGAGGAGACCAAACCTGAGATGCGTACTCAAGAATTGGTCTAACTAAAGAAAAAAATAAGTGAATAAGGGTCTGTCGATCAGAAAACTCCCTTGACCACCGCTTAACAAAACCAAGGACTGAATTACTCCGAGATACTATACGGTTTATGTACAGAGTGAAATCGAGTTTTTTGTCTAGCATTACACCGAGGTCAGTAACGGACTCCACACGACGGATATTAGTTTCCGCAAAGGTATAATCAAAGACGAGCTGATTGATGTTCCTAGAAAATGACATAACTTCACATTTATCCAGGTTAAGTTGCAGTCCATTTGTGGCACACCAATCCCTGAAGGTATTCAAATCATCCTGAATGCAGGAAGAATCATAACTGTTTCTAACGCATGAGAAAATCTTCATATCGTCTGCATAGATTAAAACGTTGGAGTGCTTAATCAGAGGGACAATGTCGTCAGAGGGACTTAGAAGGAGATTATTGGCATGCATTCAAAGTGGCGGTGGACATTTTGAACAACTTTTGTAATTTACTAAGATTTATTGTAAAGCGTTTTCGATTCAATAAAAAGGATTTTATAATTAATATGAGTTTAGTTTCTTAAAGTGTCAGATTTTCAAATATTTGCTGATAAGTTTTCTACTTATAAATTTCTACACCTTTTCTCTATCTGGGAATGTTGTACCTATTTGGAAAGGTAATAAGAGTGGTAATCCAATAAAAATAAAAAAGAGGTACACTAATTACATGAATTTCGAAAAAAATTTGGGAAAATGCGAGTTGCCAGGCGAAAACCGTTCAACAGTAAAGTGAATAGAGCAAAGAGGTTACAGTTTACAAAAAAGTATCACAAAAAGATGGTTCTTTTTGGAAAGATGTCATATTTACTGATAAGAGTAAAAACGTCCATAGGTTAGATAGCGGGACGTACGGCGGAGATCAAATATAGAGCTTGCTGAGAAAAACTTTATTCCAAAGGTTAAGCATGGAATCAAATCCGTAATGGTTTGGGGTTGTATGAGCCATGAAGGAGTTGGTAATTTGCGAGTAATCGACGGAATAATCAATATTCCTATATATCCATTCTTAAGGACAATTTGCCTGAAAGCGCTACAGAACTAGGTATTTCAGATCGTTGTTACTTGTTCCAAGATAACGATAACCACTTACGTATTGGTTGCTTTCGTTACAAATTCACGAGAAGGGCAAAAAAAGTGTAACATATAATTGACGTCAAGTGTCGCCAAAAGTAAAATTTTCCTTTCACTTGAAACAAACGGCCAAGTTCAATTCCATTTTGACATTTGTGTTTGATAGTTAATTTGATAACTGGAAGTTGATTTACTTGATTTACGGAATTGCAGGGAATAGTTTAAATTATGAATGAAGAAGAATATATATAATATAATTTTAATTTCGGCTTTCTCATTTTGGACAGTATAAGCCTATTCAATAGTTCTGACATCATTGACAAATTATCAATAGCAGGTGTAAAAATTTATCCTTAAATTGTTACCACTTCGGCAAAACAAATGATTTTAAGTGTAAAATTTACACCCAGTCGAAACAAACGAATTTTGACAATATTTTTGGCTTAAGTGTAAGAAGTGTATAAAAAGTGTAGCAAAACAAATAGACCTATTAAAGCAACAACAAATTTTAATTATAGAAATTTAGAAGTCGTAATAGAAAATATAAGAATATTTTGTACGGATTTCGCATACGATCCTGAAACAAAATGCCAAAAATTCGCCGTACCCCCAAAAATTGCGTTTTCATTACTTTTGACTCCAGAGGCATCGTCCACAAAGAATTTGTTCCTCAAGGTATTACTGTAATGCTTTATTTTACCAACAAGTGCTGGACCGCCTTTGTCAAAGATTTGCTCGTGTTAGACCAGAGTTGTGGAGAGGTTCTTCTTTTTTCCTTTTTCACGATAACACACCAGCGCATACCGCGGCGATTAACACTCAATTTTTGGCGAAAAAAATGTTTCCTGTGCACAGCCGCCCGTTGTACTTGCTTGATTTGAGTAGCTCTGACTACTTCCTGTTCCCAAAAATTAAAGATCGACTTGAAAGAGAACCATTTTGCGTCTATAGACGAGATACAAGAAGCTGTGCCAACGAAGTTAAGCATTATTTCAGAAGAGGAGTTTTCGAAAGACATGAAAAGGCTGAAAGATGGTGCTAACATGTGTATTACTTCTAATGGAGATTATTTTGAATAAAAAATATGTTGGACAAACTTTTGTAATTTGTTTGCTTCTTTTATAGCCACAGTCTTAAAACTTATGGGATACACTATGTACAGGGATGGATATAGATATATAGAGTAGTTACTTGAATTTAAGCCCCTCTCGAAATACAGCTCCACGTTTCTACAGTAACTTGTACAATCTGGAGAAACTAGCTAACCCAGCACCTCTAGGCCAAGTTTCCACTAATCCCTTGTCTACACTGTGTTATGTGTACATATGTTAATTGCCAGTGTAGTATATTTCGATGGTGATTGAAAATACATTCGAAACACTGGCATCTAGATGACGAGTTATTCGGAACGATAACAATTGCATTCCTACAAACGCGTATATAATAGTGAAGCGGTGTGCATTCACTTTAAATTCTTGGGTTTAATACTGCACGATATTGCGATAATGTGTGCTGACAAGACCATATTACAAATGGAGAAGTTGTTCCAGGAGCAGGAAGGCGTAACGAAGGTCAATCCTTAGTTACAAATATTTAGTGAACCAAACCTTTTCTTTCTTTTCGTGAGGCTCCCAATTGTAACAAGTGCACAGGTTTTGTACTTGTGCACATTAAATCATTGCATTGTAGTTAGTCAACAAACGGACAACAATATATCAGACAGTGAATAAAACAATTGCTGTACAAAAACATGTGGGGCTAAATATAATTCCGACAATTGACTCCAGAATAAATACTTCGGAGTCAAGATATCTATTAAGGGTAGGTTCTAGTCGAGCAATTTCAAAAAATAAATTTTTCTTTTTTTGCATATTTTAAATCCATATAGTGTCTAGCATAAGCCTCTAAAACAATTTGACGAAGTTCGGAAAAATGTAAAAGTTACAGCCGATTTAGTGCGAACGCATACCGGCCGAAAATCATGCCTATGTTCGGGTCAAATGCAGATGCACGCGCGCCGCATTGTTTGCTCAGCAGGTATAAAAATTGCTTTATATGTTCTGTTTGGACAAAATAATGTTCCTTGAATATTGTAGTCAAAATCAGTTTCACAAGAAAGAGAAAGGATTGCTTTATGGTCCAAGACTAGCTGTAAGAAACAAAAATTATATTTCTTCCCACGTTTTTTTCTTTGTCAAACTTTAAACGCGTTTTTCACAAAACCATGTTTTTAGACGCGCCGTGCAGAGTTGCAGTTGAACCGTTCAACCGATTGATTTCTTTTTTCTACTAAATAAAGATTATTGAATTTAGGGGGCCATGGACCATTTTCCACAAAAAATATTAATATTTACTATTTCTTTAACCACTATGAACAACAAAAAAAGGGTAAAAAGATTGGATTTTTACATCAAACGGTCGACATTTTATTAAAAATCACTGAATTTTTCTAAAAATGGTTCATGGCCCCGCAAATTTATTCTACTTTGCAAATAACTTTGATTTTTGTGTTTCAGATAACAGAGGAAGGCGGAATGCTCCACGGCGCAGCATTACATTATTTACCTTCTTCTGTAAGAAAAAAATTCATAAACTTCAGCCATTTTTCAGGCCGCTCGACTAGAACCTAACCTTAAATTAGAGTATTAGATGTGTACTAATATAAATATATTATAGAAATAAAAATGGATTTTCCAATTGGCCGCTTTTCTAAATGTTCGCGCAGTATAGTTAATAATGCATTAAACTGTTGCACTGACATTCGTATCAGTGTTGCCAAGTCGTCGATTAAGCGAGTCACTAGATAGAGATTGAAAAACAAAAACAAATTTTTTATTAAAAAAAATCATCAGATACAAAATAATACATTTGTTCCAAGATTGCTTCCAATATAATAGAACAAATTTCTAAATAAAAAAATATGTAAACACTACTGCTCAATAAAAAAAAAAGACTTTATTTATCAAAATCACTCTCGTATTTACTTTTTAAGGCACTAGTACACTTTGGAAGGCCAAAAAAAAATGTTGTTTTAATTTTCATTTTTGAATAATTTACACATTTCGAAAATGTCTTATCCCATGGCGGATAGTTAATCTCAGAATTGGAAAGTTTGAAAGAAAAGGAATCAAAAAGTATTTCAACGAAGATTTCTAACGTGACAATTTACCACCGTTAATGAAAAATCGATTAAAGAAGAAAAATGGCAAATGTTTGAAATAATTCATCTACTTTTTCACAATTTTTTCTTGCTAAAGTTTTTTTATTTTTATTTTTTGGAAAAATCGTGGTAAACTGTAACGCAAGACATGCTAATAAAGAAAGCGCGCCAGGATTTATTTAAATTGGTTCATTGGTACCATCCGGAGAATTACTGTCCGCCATTTGAAAAAAAGTACTTGGAGAAGAATGCGTTTATATTTTTAACCGATTTCAAAAAAAAGGGGAAGTTCTCAATTCAACTGTATGTTTTTGTTTAAGAATTAATTTTATTGATGCAAAAGTTTTTAAATATCATTTTAACTTGATTTTCTCACAAATATTTTAGGAGGTGATTTCTAAGGAGTCGAAAACTGTAAAAAAACAATTTTTTAAAATTTTTAAAGTGTATTATTACCTTAATTAGTGCGTAGATCACGTAGTGCATTTTGATCTTTTCGTTCTTCTGGTCCCGCTGAAAAGTCATGAACTCTCACAGGAAATTGTTCGAGTTGTATTGCACATGAATTTAAAGTAACAACAAAAGTATTGAATGAAGTATTTGGTATAACAGTAGTTGTGGTAAGTGGATGAAGTAGCTCAGCAAATCTGTGCAAAAATAGTCGTATGCCCCTTGATAGATGCTGCATCTAAGCATCCCAATTATCAATTAGATTTAGTAAATTGTAATCCCACATAGTCATGTAAGCATTTAGTGTTATATTAAATACGTTTATACATTTAATGTAAGTCAATAGCCAAGATATGTAATAGTAAGCTTTATTCATGTCATTTACCTCAATTCATTCACGAAATTTAACACCTTGCACATCGAAGAACGTTTGCCTGAGTCATTAACCTAATGCAACGTTTTGGTATGAATTTAATTTCTTTTAATATTGCATTGTAAACATTTTTGAATTTCGATTGACCTTGTTATGTTGAACTTTAGCTTTTGTTGCACTAAGCAATTGTTAATTATTGTTAATTTTAGCGTAAATTTTGTATTTAAGATCGATTTAACAGTAATAAAATGTTTAGTTTCTTATTGAATCTCGAGTGTGATTTAATTGATGGTTATCTTCGGGCGAGTGCTCTGTTTTAATCGTAATTAATAATTCGTTCCTTTACAGTTCTGCTATTCGGTTCAAGTGCTGTTTATACCAGTGAAAATAAAACAAGTTTATAACCTTGGTATAGCGGTTCAAGTGCCGTTTGTACCTCAGCGTTGAAGGCGATTTTAAAGGAAATATAGGCAGGGCAAAACAGTCCTGATTTAACACCCCTTTAAATTGCGCCATGACCCACAGAGAGAGATTTATATTTATGTGTTACTATATTTTACAAACAAAAATTAACCAATGGACTCTTAAATAGGCTTAGGCTTAGGCTCCCACACCAACATGCAAAAAAACATTAGTAAACCAAAAACTAAAATACGCTCACACACAACAATCAGGGGTGTTAGGACAAAAGAGATCGTTTCAGCAAATCCTTAGTAAGAGTCAGGTCAAAAGCAGGACACATATGCACGGCTCTACACATGCGATTTATAGTCTCATGCATACCATAGCTAGACCGAGAGTGAACAACATGCAGTAAAGAGCATCTTCTTAAACTATACGGGGTATGCCTATAAGAATCCATACCTGCGAGAGTACAAGAATCTATGTTCGAGTTCAAAAGCTGCTGAATAAAGACTACGGCAGCAATTCTACTTAGTTCTTTCAACGAGTGCATATTAAGCAACCGGAGGCGATCCACATAAGGAGAAAGCCTGAGTGGATCATTCCACGGAAGATCTCTTATTGCGAACCCAAGAAAGTTCCGCTTTCCCGACTGCA
The DNA here is from genome assembly GCA_964036015.1 of Leptarthrus brevirostris. NCBI lineage: Eukaryota > Metazoa > Arthropoda > Insecta > Diptera > Asilidae > Leptarthrus > Leptarthrus brevirostris. Next base: position 73,613,090 of record OZ038373.1, read on the forward strand.
ATCGTCTAGAATGAACAGCGCAGCAGGGAGCCCACGCCTGAGAAGCATACCCGAGAATTGACCTAACCAAAGAAAGAAAACTCAGAAAACTCCCTTGACCACCACTTTTTATAACCCAGAACTGAATTACTCTTAGCAACAATGTAGTTAATGTGCAGATTAAAATCGAGTTTACGGTCAAGCTTAAGACCAAGGTCAGTAACGGACTGCATTCGACAGATATTAGGTTGCGCAAGAGTAAAATCAAAGACGAGCTGATTTTGGTTCCTAGAAAAATAGTTTTTTAAAACAAAGTTGAACCGACTTCACAAAAAGCGCTAAAAAGCATAAAATAATTTTTAATTTTATATCTATTACGACATTTTGAAGTCGGTGCAAATCAAACAAACCAAACAACTACAACAAAAGTATTTAATCGTCCTTCCTTTTGATCCCGTGAGCTGAAACGTTCAGGTAGAATTACGTAAATTTTCAATTGTGGTTCTGTAGTTGTTTTATTTGTTAAATTTGCACCGACTTCAAAATGTCGTAATAGATATAAAATTAAAAATTATTTTATGCTTTTTAGCGCTTTTTGTGAAGTCGGTTCAACTTTTTTTTTTTAAAAACTATTTTATTTTTCACTTTTTAGTGTCTTCGACTCTATACAATGAAAAGAACCATCCAAATCGGTCCACGCGTTAAAAGTTAGTTATAACCCCCTACCCCACCCCCATTCCGCTAAACTTTTTTTCTCATGGTATCAATCAAGGAACATACTCTACTGAACAGAAAAGGAATCATCGACATCGGTCCACGCATTACGGAGTTACTACCCCTCCCCCTCCCCCACCACCACCATAGGACCAAATTATTCTCTTATTAGCAATGGGGGATCAACTATACAACAGAAAAGAACCATCCAAATCCGTCCACGCGTTACAAAGTTAGGTTCCACCCCCTTCTCCCACCCCAACCACACCAACAATTTTTTTTTCCCGTGGTATCAACCAGCGAGCATACTCTACCCAAAAGAAAAAGAAATATCCAAATCGGTCCACGCGTTACGAAGTTAGACTTCTCCTCCCCTCGCCCAACCCCCCACCATGGGCCAAATTATTCTTCTATTAGCAATGGGTGATCACACTCTATACAACAGCAAAGGAACCATCTAAATCGGTCCACGTGGTAAAAAGTTAGGTTCCACCCTCCCCTCCCCCGCACCCAGGCAACATTTGTTTTCTCGTAATATCAACCAAGCATCACATTCTACCCGATAGAAAAAGAATTATCCAAAGCGGTCCACGCGTTACGAAGTTATATATCATGCTGTATACAACAGAAAAAGAACCATCGAAATCGGACCACGCGTTACAAAGTTAGGTTCCACCCCCACCCCCATCCACCCAAAATTTTTTTCTCCTGGTATCAACCACGGAATATACTCTACCCAACAGAAAAAGAATTATCCAAATCGGTCCACTCGTTACAAAGTTAGCCTACCCCTCCCCCCCCTCCCCCCACCCTAGGCCAAATTTTTTTCTCCTATTAGCAATGGGGGATCATACTCTGTACAACAAAAAAAGAACCATCCAAATCGGACCACGCGTTACAAAGTTAGGTTTCACCCCCACCCCCCACCCTCACCCTACCAAAAATTTTTTTTACATGGTACCAATCGGTTAACATACTCTACCGAGCAAAAAAAGAATCATGAAAATCGGTCGACGCGTTACAAAGTTATGCCCGGTCAGACATAAAAAAAAAAAAAAAAAAATACGCGTCGAACTGAGAACCTCTGTGTTTTTGGGAAGTCGGTTAAAAATGACACAACTTGACATTATCTAAGTTAAGCTAATAAGGAATAATTCTAGATCAAAGACTCACTTGGAATCCTCAACTAAGGGAAGGCTATGAGTTCCCTATGGTCCTGCCGAAGACTCTTTGGAAAGACCTGGGGACTACAGCCCAAAATGGCCCTCTGGGCATATGAAACAATCATAAGACCCGTAGTCACCTACGCAGCTCTCGTGTGGTGGCCAAAAGTAGAACAAAAGACGGCGCGATCCACACTGCAAAAACTGCAGAGGTCAGCATGTCTAGGAGTTACAGGAGCCATGCGCACATGCCCCACGGCAGCTATGGAGGCCCTACTAGACCTCTCCCCTTTACCTCTACATCTAAAGAAGGAGGCTGCCTCAAGCGCAATAAGGCTGACTGGCGCCAATCTCCTCAGTCAGAGGAGAAGATGGCGTCAAGAAAATGGGAGGCTTTAGCAGTAAGACAATTTAAGGGAAGGTAGTCATCGTCATCAACGTTGAATACCCATTGAACGCTAGGTATGTTAAAGTCACCAAGAAGGATGATTTCTTCCTCTGGATTTGACATATTATTAATAAAATCTAGGCTTAGAATTAAAATATCGTAAAGACTTCTACCATCTGCATCAGCAAAGTTTGTCAAGTTTGGAGGGATATAACAACAAAGCAGGAAAATGTCCAGAGATATCTTAAGAGCAAAGAGCTCGATTGTAAGCGTATCGGAAAAAGCAGGTATATTAACCAAGCCGCAATCCAAATGCAATTTGCATGCAACCAACACGCCGGCGTCACGATCCATACAGTCAGAGAATCAATACTTACGAAAAATCGGATAGGACTCGTCGAGAATTTCTGCATCATTAAAACTGTTGTGAACGGCAGGCAAGAGAAGCCTGAAATAACTGGCTTGTTGCTGTTCGCAATCCTCTTACATTTTGGTAGAAAAGGGATAGCGTACTTAGTGTTTTTGGTTGCTAACATTGGTTACATTCTGAGTGCCTCCTGCAACCCTACGACGGGGCAAAAGCTCGTGTGCAATGATATTCTCGGACCAGAAATCGGGGGAAGACATTATCTCAAAAAGATCCGGGGACGATGTCAACTTAAAAGACGACATGAGTCCTTGATAATGACGAGATCCTAAAAGATGGCAACGGAGGAGTGCAGAGTCTTCAGCACGTAGTTAATAACGTCGTTAACAGAAATAGATGGATCAAGTCGGGACACAAAAAAGGTGGTTGCGCAATCTTTAGAGTGAAGCCCTCATTTCGAAACACATTAATAAATCTCAAAGGGAATGTGTCTTGCGATGGGTGTGGATTATACTGAGAGGCGCCGTGAGATATGTTTACAGCTGGGTCCCCTCTGACAGGGCCGGGCCAGCCAGGGGCACAGAAGGAGCCTCAAAAGATTGACAGTCATGTTTCTTGCTGATAGAACCAGTAGTAGGCCCCACATAAGCCTGAGAGGGCCTTCACATCAGCAGCAATAGATCCAATGAGATCACCATTGGTCGAAACCATGAGCCATGTCGAGTTTTACCTGCCGGACATTGCGGCGAATGTCATCAACAACCGGCAGCACGGGTGAGGAACCCAACGACGAGACCAAACCGGGATCGAAGCCAGCAACCGCAGCCTGAACGTCAGTAAGCGAATCAGACATTACCAACACTCTAGACGACAGCTCGTGCGATCTCTCTTACAGACCTTTGGAGTTAGATGCCAGCGCACCAGCAATATCCAGCAGCTTATCCACCTTGGCTGTAAGGGCATTAGTGTCTTCAAACACGATCTGAGGATCGTTCCAGTAAGTGGAAAGAGACCTGACTCTGTCCGCAAATTGCGACAGGTCACCGAAAAGGGACTCAACTTAACCTCTGACTTATCTGAGGACATGGCACAGTTTTATGGCCGAGCATTCGGCGCAAGTGGAAGAACCAGAAGATCTAGTTCCACTCCTGGCCACAGACACCATCGGAAACAACTTCATCTCGGGCAACCTCGTCTGCGCAGGTCCCACATTTTGACATAGTGCTGGTGGAAAACAATACTTAAAAAGAAAAACAAATGCCGAAGTCAGAAAAAAGAAAACGCAAAGATAAATATGAAATAAATAAAAACAAATAAAAATAAAACAACGTAAGAGTCAAATATTAAAAGACCAAATGAAAGCAATTGCAAACTTGTAAATTTAAAAAAACATACATATATATAAATACAAAATAATCAATCAAACACGACAGAAAAAAGCAAAAAGTAAGCAGAAGAATCCACACAATATCACAATCAAATTAGCAGGGTGTAACTCTCCACCTTGTCAGGAAAGAATGCAACGTTAAAAAAAATAATTATAAAAATGCCCCGCCGAAAAATGTCAGGAACTAATCGAAACAGGGCATACATTAGCAGCGAGCGGCTTTAGATTTCGGTAATTTTTGGGAAAGTAGAGAGCAGCACCGATTGTTTTGGGACCGACATATGCTGTAGAACTTGACGTGCCGAGTAATTTTATAATATAATATAATTTTATAATTACCAAGTTTTTGATCATTAGGACCTATCTTGTTAGTTATTTATTTTAAGATTGCGACAACAGAGTCGTATTCTATGCCGAAATATTAATGACTTTCTTTGTTCCCTTCCCTGTTTTATTCTCCTTGGCTGCAGCTCGTAAATTATTGACGTTTGAGTAATATATTGATTGGATTATGATTAATGATTACGGGTTGGACACTTCTGCTTTTTTAAGTTGTTTATGGCATATTTCATTTTTTGATTTAATATCCAATTTATGTGTATTGAAGCGTCCTTCCCTTTTAAGCACCTAAGAAATTACTTTTAGTCAAAGGCTAGTCAAGTATAAGTTTGATCAAAAAATCACCAATAATAAAGTAATGATATTGACTTTAGAAATAATTTCCCTAATTACAAATATAAAATTCTGTGCTGCATACCAGCTCGAGAAAGGAAATACTATATAAGGTTTGATTTCAGTGTCCGTGATTTCTATGGGTGAACCCACAAAAAGCCATGTTGAAAATTCATGCCAGTAAAAAACAAATCTGCCTTCGAAAAATAACATTAAAGTATTAAATTAATGCGTAAACAGAAAATGCTACAGCTCACTTATCAATACTTAAAAACAGAAAAATTTATGAAGGAGATACCAATTTCTTCATTAAGTTTGAGAATAAGATTAGAATCCGTAAAGTTGTGTTTCGAACCATCTACTTGTACACGCGCCTCTATAACCAGGTATCTCTGAGACTTTTGCTAGAGATAAAGTAGTCCTGCTTACTTGACTTTATGATATTGTGGACCAGACAGTAAAGTATCTCTATGTAGGTACTCGTCTAGACCGCTACATATCTAAATATATTCTAGCAGATCTAAACAAGCAGCAATTGTCACAACGCATATCAAAACACTTAATCTTGCGTAGAACGATAACATTTTTACTAAAAGCAAAATCCAATTTACCAAACAAAGCAACATGGACTAATATTACATTAAGAAAATCGAGTTCTCTTTAACTGAGAGTTGTGGGTGGACTTACTTTAACGTGTGCGACAGAAAACTGATAATCTCGTTACAATTTCATTTTCAATGTCACTGGCACCAACGGACATCCTACTTCGAGATCAACTTGTAAACTCAGAGGAGCAAACATGCTTAACTGCTTTTAGACGGAACTAGTTCTTTCTCGATTCTTAGTTGACCGTTGACATGTAGGTAAACTGCTTTAGGCCGATGGAGTCTGGCTGCGCATGTTAAGTGTAATTGTTGGACGATCGTTTTTTCTGGGCGACATCACCTTTGAAAACGCGAGCAGCAAATGAGCGAAAGTAAACTTCATTTCATGGTCATCCACGCAATGTTTAATGCGGCAGCAGTTGTAAGTTGACGAACCCGGTAAAGTGCCGGTGCAATGCAAGAATTTAGCGGATTGCGATATTCGACCGAATGGGTATAAAAGCCGTGACACAAGTCAGGAATAGCATCAGTCAAACTAGCAAGTTCTATCGCTTCAGTGTCACAGCACAGACCTACTTTTTATAAAAATCAAAATGTTCAAGTTGGTAAGTTTTTCGTTTAATTTGGAGTTTGAATATTTTATAAAATTTGTTTTTTTTTATTTAAGGTGGTGTTGTCCGCTCTTCTCGCCGTTGCAGCTTCCGCCCCAAGTGGTATTTCACTAGCGGGTCCAGTAGCTTTGAGCGCTCCCATTTTGTCGAAGACCATTGTATCAGCCCATCCCGCCTCAACTCTTACAACTGCTGTAATTTCCGAACCATCCCATGTTGAGATCAGTCAACCAGTTGTAGCCAAAGTCGGAGATATCGTGCAAAGTGTTCCAACTGCCGTTTCTCATCAAAGTTCAACCGTTGTTCATAGTAGAGCCAACATTGTTACACCAGTTGTTGCTCCTGCAGTCAAAACTATTACTGCCCCAGTTTTGAGGACCGTTTCTGCTCCTGTATATTCTGCCCCTCTTATTAGAACCATCCACAGCCCACTTACTTTAACTGCAGCAGGTCTTCCTTTGACATATGCTGCAGGTGCTCCCATCTATAAAACCATTGGATCTCCCATAGCCCTCTCCGCTCCTTATGCCCATGGTTGGTAAATGGTGCCGGGATTGCTTTGACTGAAAATGTTATGACAGCTCTATTGTTCTGCAATGGAAAGATTAGAACTGAAATAAATTTTTATTTATTTTTATGAAATTTGTTTTTTATTAAATTACAATGTATTGTTTTCACAGGCATTAGAGAATTACCATCAAAGTGTTTTCTTTATCCTACAACAATAAGCCTACATTGAGTTTTATTAAAGCTGTAGAGAAAATCATAAAAATAATCGATTTCTTAATTATCTAGATTACTCCGAGTTAGATGAAATAATTCGTATTGAAAAAAAGCTTTAAAGTTTCCTTAATTGGTAACATGCCAGTTCTCCACAGTCGATTGATCTAATTATAATCCTAGACCAATTATGTAAATTGACCCAATTTAGTTATTAAATCAACTTTACTACGGCGAAATGTTTTGAAATTTGATTCTTGATCTTTAGCCTAGTTGAATCGTCTTAATTAAATATACGGGACTATATAAGATTAGTTATAACCTTAATGACAGCAATTGCTAAATTGAGCATTCGACGGAAAAATCTGAATTCTTGAAGGCACATTTTATTTACTGCTAAGTACATAGGTATGGTTGAAAGTGGAAAAAATTAAGTGCATGATTAGAAATATCATATTGATAACAGTGCACGAACTGCCGATGGAAATGCTGCTTGTTATAGTCTAAGCGGTGGTCGTAAGTTTATTTCTTTGTCCTTCCTTCAGTTGTTAAGAAAGCTTTAAAGATTGCTGTACTCAGAATTCTTAAAAAAATAAACAGATATTGCCTTACCTTTTAAGGAAATTTGTATTGCAGCAACTGATTTTGTTTTCGATTGCTATGCTAATACTTTTGCTTACTAGCTGCGTTCCACCTGGCTTTGCAGAGTATGCTAGTCTACTTTCTCCATGGAACACTTTTCCTTCACCATAGTAGGTATGTACGCGCTGTCAGTTACATTTTATTATTAACAAGTCGCTCTAACCTCGAAATGCAATTGAAACGTACCGTCGAACCTGAGATCCTGCTTAGGAAAACGCAACAAACAAAAATCTTTGTTGTTTTTGAATTTTCTGATTCTTTAGGATATTCAGAATATGGGACTATGCAGAAGTTCATCGCATCGACGCGACGGCGACGTTTGGAATTGTAGGGCAGTATACAGGGTGTTTCAGATCTGACGTGCCAAAATGAGTGTGGTGATAGTTCTCACATAGGCAAACAAAAAATTATATGGCTGGGGGGGGAGCAATCTCAGGTTTTCATGGTATGCACATTACTCTTTTCTTTTTTTCTTTTGATCTACCACAACAAAGCGGTATCAAATAAAGGCTTATAACTACTATTCCAATGGTATTTCCAAAATTGTCAACAATGTTTATCTAACTCCTTCTATTGCAGGTACAGTCACTTCCTAAAGTGTAAAAAATGGTATGCGATTACCTAAAATTCAGCATTTTACCAAATTTTCTCCGAAATTCATGGATTTAGTACACCCCTTTTAATTTTTATTGGATTGCCCATCTTATTACCTTTCCAAAAAGGTTCAACATGTCCACGTACAGAAAGTTAGTAGAAATTTATACGTAAAAATCCTTTTGGAGAATATTATAAAAACCAACAATTTAAAGAAATTGAACTCAAATTAATTCTTTGATTAATTCGTTTACTTTATTAAATTTGAAAATAATTACAATTAATCTTGATAAGTTACAAAAGCTGTTCGAAATGTTCTCCACGACTTTGGATGCATGCCAACAATCTCCTTCTAAGTCCCAATTTTAAGGCGTATTGCAGCCACCCTCTCCCGTATTTTTCTCGCTGCATTCCTAATTCTGCTAACTAAATCCTCCCTAGTGTTAAAAGGGCATGAATAAATTTCATCCTTCATTGTTCCCGGGATAAAGTCTGGAGATCTAGCAGGCCAAGAAATCGGCAAACCTCGTCCAATCCAGCGGTTGGGAAGTTCTCCACTTAGTATTGCCTTAAGAATGTTAGCAGGGATCTCCTCTATTAAATATGGCAGTGTATTGTCCAAAAAGCCCGCAGAAATTTCGCTATTCAGCACTTTGTTACGTCCAAAAATTGATGATACCTAAAATGAAATTAAGTTAAATAAATTCAAATAAAAAGAAACTTACTTAGCCGTGTTGTTTTGTCCCCTTGATCGTTGTAAAATATTTTAATGATGCTGCAAAGAAAATTTATTTACAGATGTCCAATAAAATGAGAAATATACCTGATGATTTAATGTCGTTGAGGGATTAGTAGCCTCGCTGGTCCTACTGCGGATGTCCATTTAAGTTTTGCCCTGATGAGACGAATTGTTGACGATTGTTTCCTGGGATGTACTTCATATTTACGCCCGTATTCCTGGTTTTGCAATTCAAACATGCGATGATGATAATCTCACTTACCTGTGAGAGGAATTTTGGAGTTAGACCGAAAAATAAAAAAAGAAAAAGAAGATGAGTTTAAATACTGACCTGGTACGATGAAGATTAACATGTTTACGTCCGAAGCTGAGTATCCTGCAATAAATTAAGTAGTAAATATGTTAACCACATTGAATTTGTATAACTATTATTTAAGTTATAATAAAAATAATTAAGTAGATTTAAGAAATTTGGGGTAGGAATATATTTTAGTGGATAGGAAAGCTGAAAAAGAAGAATTTATTGTTTGGAATATTTAGGTAATTTAGACAGTTTTAGGATTTATGGTAATTTGAACAGGAGAATAGGATTTTACATGAGGTTAAAATGAATATCAATATAATTTGAATTAGTTACTTACAGCGTGAAATGAACAAGGCAGTACACGAACGCGCGAACCTCTAAAAGGAAGAAAAGGAATAGAGAAAAGGATAGAGAGATATGATGGGGTTCTTATCTTGATAATAGTTAATTAAGTTTAAGATTTACTTACCTAGTCCAGACTTCTCTTTCTGAGAATCACAAAAAGCACTTTATGATCACAACACATAACCTAGATCAGACATCGAAGAAAACTCAAAAATTTTATGTGAACTTCAAGGTACCGGATTAAAATATGCGACAAATTGGACTGTTTCCAACCCAAGGGAATAACAAATGAAAAGAAGGAGCCCCGAAAAGGATTCGAGACAAAATATCGAACACGTGAAATCTGCTGTCAACATTCGCAGTTTTTCACAAAATTTAACCACTTCCCGAATTTTATTAATACACCGGATGATATCAAACGAAAGCGCAAATTATTGAGTATCTTTTAAAAAGAAAAACGCAAAAATGACATGAAATTTCCAGTATAAGATAAATAGGGGGCGCGAAACTATAAAAAGAGGTTGTTGGTATATGAAGGAGACAGTTTAAGGTGAGTTGCGGAGAAGTAATAATAAAGTGAGTTGAAGTTCAAGTTGAAGACAGTTCAAGACAGTTAAACTTCAAGACAGTTCAAGTTCCAGACAGTTCAAGTTGGAAGTTAGTTAATAAAGAAGTATTGGAGGATAGAACTGGAGACCCGAAACGACGAGGAAAACGGAAGACTGGACAGGACAACAGTTTTACAGATGAAGAGAAGGAAATTGTAAAGATAAGTACTTCAAAATAAAAATCAAAACAAACTTGCTTGTAAACTCGAGCAACGTAAGAAATATAAAAATTTCTTAACACAATCGGCGTTTCTAATGAAGAAAAGTACTTTTGGCTCGTTATCAACAGCAGCACCAAATGTTTTGATTTTTATTTTGAAAAAATTAACTCGGGTCATGTGAATATTTGCTGCACATTTTGTGCATTTTGTATAAGTACTTCATTTATATCTTTAATTTAACCATTTAAAAGCCAGAATAAGTTTCTTTAGTGAAGTTATTGTTATTGATATATTTCGTGCGCTGCCATTTTCATTTTCATTTCTAAAATCATATTCACAGCTTATATCGATTTACATATTATTTTTTTTTCCTTTTTAAGATTGTTAAATTATTAATTTTAAGAAAATATATTTTATATGAGCCCACTTTCTTTGTCATTTCTACCGAGTTCGTAGACTCAAGGTAAAAACTTCGTGGCGCCCACCAGGTGATTTGTATCACAACCCACCCCTTCTCCATGTTAGCTGGCATAAAATTATGCACCTCAGATTTGTGCATAACAACTTGCGGAAAAATAATTGGTCCTACCAAATGGTTGCCGATGATACCAGGACAAACATTGACACTGAATCTCTGCTGGAATGTGGGTTAGTGTTCGACCAGGTATGAAGGTTACGGAAGTTCATGATAGCATCCCTGGTGAATTGAGATTCATCCGTCTACAGAATTCAGTCCAGAAACGCCCTATTGTCAATATCGCATTCCAGAAGCCAAGTGCTAAATTCCAGCCATCTCTCGGAATCTCCTTTTAGTAGTCCTTGGACTGGGTGATGGTGATATGGACGTAGTCCCTCTCGATGAATAACCCTCCAAACCTTAAATAAAGACACTCCTACTCGTCTTGCAACTCGTCTCGTACTCGCCTCACGATGGTCATTATTTGCTGCTCGAGGTCGGTAGAAGTTTCTGAAGTTTCGTGCTCGCCGATTAGGGAATCTCCTTTGATATTCCAATAAAGCCGCTCTCTCGTTTCCGGCTACTACGCCATTAATGTAAATAATATCGACGTATTCCTCAAAAGTAAATTCTACCAAATTTAAATAATTTTTCTTAAGTACTTATTGATTATTTTTCAACTATAATAGGTATTCGTGCTAGCTGACCCTTTTTTATAGCAAAATTTCCATCAGGTACGAGTAACAGAACGCCAGGATACAAGGGTGTGAATTCTGACTAATACAAGCTAATATGGGCGATAAAACAAAATTACACTAACGTTTTTATAACGTTTTTGCAGCAATAATTAAACTTAATTAACTGTTAACCCAAAACATCTCTAATAGATCAAATTATCTTTTCAGTCTGAGGTTGCTGCCAACATATCTCCATATTATATTTTTTTTCTTACATTTATTTAGTGAATGAATGTAAACAGTTTGGACATTGCCACTTCTAATGACTGCTTAAACTCTAAAGTTAATACTCTTTGTAAGCAATACGATGGTTTACGGATATGCCACTTTAATACTCAAAGTCTTTTTCCGAAAATTGGTGAATTTAGGGTGATTTTTAATTCCTCTATGATAGAAATTATTTGTGTAACGGAGACATGGTTAAAGCCTCATATTAATAATGAACTCATATCTGTTAGCAATTTCAAATGTTTTCGAAATGATCGAGTGAACCGTGTTGGTGGTGGAGTGGCATTGTATCTGAGTGATTCACTGTTACTGTTTCATAGTCGGCACCAGGATCAGATGTCGAATATAATTTCGTCGAGGTACTAATAGCCAATGTCAAGTATCTAGTCGGAACTATATCTTGTCTGGATTCTATGGAGTTAGTTCTCGTTGAAGTTCTGTCTCGCACGATCATGTCATAGTTGCCGGTGATTTTAATGTCAACTTGCTAAATGATAATCACCTTACTCGTCGATTAACCGATTTGATTACAACTCCAGATTTTTTTGTCGTTAATAGCTTCCCTACTCATTTCACAGTTACATCTTCTTCCTTACTCGATCTATTTTTAGTTACTAACTCTGAATCTGTAATTTTTCATAAACAAATATCATTTTTAGGCTTTTCTAGCCACGATCTTATCTTTTTAACTTATGATACAGGGAATGCGAATCGTCCTAAAAAGACTTTTTCTTATAATGATTTTAAATCTGTTGATCTTAACGCTCTGCTAAATGAGGCATGTTCTTTTGATTGGGAGCAAGTCTACTATCTTACATCTACAGCTGAGCAACTGTGCCATTTTGAACATCTTCTAAGTGAACTCCTTCATAAGCATCTACCAATCAGAACGCGAAGAGTTATTGATGATAGCTGTCCTTGGTTTAATGCGAGAATTGGATCTTTGATCTCTCAGCGCAATAGTGCTTATGCGCGCGGGAGGCGTTTTCATACATCTGATATGCGTGAAGGTTTCCGCTGCTTACGAAATAAAGCGGACAGCAACATTAGACGTTCTAAAATAAATTATAAATTGTGAAATAATTTTAGAAATGTGGGTATAGATGCTACTGAACTTAATCAAATGTTCACTGGTCAATTTTTGAGCGGCAGTTGTAATAGTGACATCATCCAGGTCGGTTTTTCTTTATTGAACAATAATTACGAAGGTTTCTCGTTTGCTTCAGTAACCACTCGCGATGTTTATAATGCGTTTTTCTCTACGAAGTCTAAGTCGGTGGGAATTGATAATGTACATCCTACTTTCATTAAAATGCTCCTGCCGGTTGTGTTACCATCTCTTACGCACATAGTTAATACAATAATTGTTACTTCTATTTTCCTAGAGAAATAGGAGAGATTCAAGGTCATCCCCATACCAAAAACAAACTGGTACTAATGTTGAAGACTATCGCCCTATAGCTATATTGCCATTTTTATCTTAAGTTTTTGAGAGGCTTTTACACACGCAGATGCTATCCTACATTAATAAGCAAGATCTCTTGTGTCCACTTTAATCAGAATTTAGACCTAAACATAGCTGCGTGACAACATTAATTAAGATGACCGATGATTCGCGACTTGTTATTACTTCTTATTCTGCTTGACTTCCTTAAGGGTTTTGACAGATTCAGAAGTTGCCTAGCCAGTTTTTCTTTACGGACTCTGCCTGTAAATTAATCTGGACTTATCTTGGGGGCCGCATGCAGAAAGTCTTCTGTAACGGATTGAATTAGAGTTTTCTTGACATACATACTGGTCTATCTTGGGTCCGCTTCTATTCTCCCTTTATATCAATGACCTCCCAACATGCATAAAGAATTGTAGCTTTCAGATGTTTGCCGATGACGTTCAAAATAGGTCCACGTGTTACAAGGAAGAAAAAGAACCATCGAAATCGGACTACGCGTTACAAAGTAAGGTTCCACCCCCGCCCCACCATTTTTTTCTCTAGGAATAAACCAGGGAGCATACTCTACCAACAAGAAAAAGAATTATCTAAATCTGTCCACGCGTTACGAAGTTAGACTGCTCCTCCCCCCACCCAACCCCCTACCATGGGCCAAATTATTCTTCTATTAGCAACGTGCGATCACACTCTTCACAACAGCAAAAGAACCATCCAAATCGGTCCACGTGTTACAAAGTTAGGTTACACCCTCGCCAACCCCCACCCCTTACCCCACCAACATTTGTTTTCTCGTAGTATCAACCAAGGATCATATTCTACCCAATAGAAAAAGAATTATCCAAGTCGGTTTACGCGTTACGAAGTTAGACTACCCCTCCCCCACCTTTCCCCATAGGACCAAATTATTCTCCTATTATCCACCCCCACCCCCACCCACACTCTACCAAAATTGTTTTTGACATGGTACCAATCGGTGTACATACTCTACCCAACAAAAAAAGAATCATCAAAATCGGTCGACGCGTTACGAAGTTATGTTCGGTCAGACATAAAAAAAAATTAAAAATTAAAAAAATACGCGTCGAACTTAGAACCTCTTTCTTTTTGGGAAGTCGGTTAATTATTTTATTGCACTTTAGGTAGGAAATTCTTTAAATAAACAAAATTTTCAAAATAAAGGGTCGAAAATGACAAGTTCTTGAGGCACAAGGAAGGTGAGGATGCTTACAGCGAAGCCCTAGGTAGCAAGCATTAAAACAATATCCTTACACCCAGAGAAGTAACATGGTAACTTTAAAGATTTTCATTGGTAAAAGTAACAAAAAACGTTCTTATTATAAATATGTTAAGTTTTTAATTTAACTAATGTCTATCGCTGCTGATTTAAAATATTTGTTTATGTAAATATTAATCCTAATTAATTTGAATTTCTGTTATTCTTATTTCAACAATTTAATTTTTTGAAATGCAGACGGTAAACAAATTAAAATTATACATATTTTATATAAACAGTGACTTCATTCATTTAAAAAAGATATACATAAAGTCGTAAGAATTTAATAGTAAATACGTAGCTTCTTAAAATCAGTAGGACGAACAATTAAAATAATAATGTTATGACGTTATTTTAAAATGGTGAATATTAACTTTTGCCAAGAAAATAATGTCCTCAATTGGAGCACACAGACACACACGGACGAGAATCGCAACAAGCCAGGGAAACCTCAGAATAAAAAAAGATTAAAAAGGAAGAGAGACAGATCTCGGTGTTAATGTGGCAAAACCGATGGGAAAATACTACGAAAGGAAGGTGGACGCACCAACTGATTCCATGCATTGAAACTTGGGTCAACCGCAAGATTGGAGAAAAGAACTACCAGTTGAATTCTTGACTGTTCATGGTGGATACCGCAAGTACCTGCACAGATTTGAACATGACAGCTCCCCGATGTGTACGAACTGCTTAGATCAGGAGGAAGCTGCTGAACACGCAGTATTTCATTGCCCACGCTTCCAAGCATGGCGTGTAAATATACTGAATCCATCGGTAGTAATTGAATATATGCTCCAAAGTGACGAAAATTGGAGCGAAATGACTGAGTTCATAATAAACGTCCAAAAGGAACTGAAAAGACTGGAACGTCTTAGACACCAGATTAACACTTCAGGTTGACAGCATGATGGCTAGCGAAGTAATACCTAACGGCAGTCCCGCGGAGAGAGTGGTTGAAGAGGATGGGGGGTGAGGTTTAGCAGGTAGGCACCGCATCGGCGGTGAATCGTGCATGCTACTAGCACGGGCTACTGGTATCTAAACTTAACTTTTACCCAATATCGCCTGTCTTTCTGAGAAGCTTTACCTCCGAGATTTTGTGTTCCAGGATTTTGGACTCCGGGATCTTGTAAATTTAAGACTCCGGGATATTGTATTCCGAAAATTTCAAATCAGGGATTTAGTTACCATCCTAAAATAAAGTCGTTAGGAAATTTTAGTGTTATGTTTTTTCCATCTACAAGTCCCAAGCCAAGCCTTTGATTTCTCTTCTGCCAATCCTAAAAACAAAAGAAATCGAAATGCGTCCATGACACGATACCTTACTGCATGCATTTAGAAAAGTGAATTAAAAATGTAAGTCACCAAAACATTACATTTTTATGGAATATAAGTTTGATAGGTGGCAGAAGAAACGTTTGAAAAAACCAGAGAAAAATCGTAAATTCGATCACAAGGGTTTTCGTATGGTAAATTTATTTTATATTGATTTGTTGCAAAGCATTCGCCATTGCCTAGAAATCACAAAACGCCGTCAAACGACTAAACTCTTTATGGTATTTTATAAATGCTACAAAAAGTTCGAATTTTGACATTTGTTGTGTTTAATATGCACTTTTTTGTGACTCTACACCTACACTTCACTGTCAATTCCCCAGTCACAACTGAATCAAATCAATCCGAAAGATATTTTCGGGTAAGCCGTAGTTTGAACTTGCGTGCAAGATAAATTCTTTCCAACTCACTCGTTTCCTTCAATTGAAATATAAAATTATTTAAACCACCTAACGACCTCTACTGGCGTTAATCATGTCACTTAAAAGTGTGGCAACAGCCGGTAAATACACCGCCAGACAAGTACACGAAGCAATAATGGATCACATAACATGCCGATGTTACGTAATCCATGGGTCATTACCAGTCAAGAAATATCTTTAAATCTGAATTCTCTGTCTGGCCGAATTCTCTACGAGCTGATGGTTATCTTCAGCGTTTAGTCATGCGGAAAAATTGATCTACAGGCAGCGGACGCGTAGTGTTTGGTATTGGCTTTGGGGCATATAATGTATTTTTTGAAAAGTTTAATATCATAGATCGGAGGTTAATTAAAGCAAACAATTCAAATTTCACTAATTAATTAAAATTTTATTAAGGTCGTTTCTAGCATAACAATTATTTCGACCTGAAATGCTTACTTCAGGGAAAAATCATTTTGCTTACTGATTTTGTTGTTTCCGTTTCTCAATAGACTCTTTAATTGCATTGATTATAAGAGTCAGAACATCCTGTAGAGGTCCTAGCTGAACAGGAACGGTAGTAGTAGGATCTTCGAGAAATATTGGATCGTCTAATGTTGGCAATCCAGTATTAGAGATGACATGTTGTGGAATAACAGCTACAGGTACAGCACTGGCACCATGAGTACTATCCAACGGCACAATGGTCAATGGAGCATCTTTAATACCATAGACTCCAACTGGTCCTAAGGTACTCTGGGAAGCTAAAATTGGTTTAGCTACAATTTCGTGATTGGGATTAATATTAACTATGGCTACAGGCTCATAGCTTTCTAAAATGGTCTTTGGTTGCGCATCTGTTGGGAGAGATGAAGCGACTGCAATGAGCGCAAAAGCAACAATCTAAAAATAAAGATATATTTGAAACTGATTCAATGTTAATTTAAAATAACATAACACTAACAAACTTTATCATCTTTTCGAAATTTTATATTATGGAACAAATAGCTAAGTAGCAACTAGAGCTAAACTGAAAACTTCGGATATCTTTTATACTATAACGTCTCTAGGAGAAATAATTCAAAGAATTTTTGTGATATTGTCTTTCCGGTTTCAGTAGTGATAATTCCAATTGATAATGAGCAACTTTCACATTTTCAAGGGAATATAAATCTATTAAACCAAAGAGAGATAATATTCAACTAATGACTGTACAGACAAGTTCAAAATATAAAACTCATCAGAAATCTTCTTAGGTGCAATGAATAAATAATAGAAGCAAACTATTTCGAAACAAAGGCCACTTCCGAAGTGGAATTTCTCTGCCTAGAGTGGCGGTCATTGATCGCCGACAATCAACCTCACATATATTCTTTGACGCAAATTTGTGTGCTACTCAATACAGTTCCTATTAGATAAAATATAATAGTATGAGCTATAAAGTTATAATCTTGAATGGGTAATGCACTACTTCAAAAATAACTTATTTAAATTAAGAACTTAAATTCAAGACTTCTGTCCCACCCCTAAGAAATGGTAATAATGATAGGTCGTTCTGTTATATCCGGCTTAAAGGACCACAAGGAGGCTTGCAAAGAATTTCCAATGATTTTCCCACAGTTTTCGAAATCTTAATAACAGGTAAGTCCTGAATTACACGAGAGGGATTTTACCCCATGAGTGACGAAAACCTGTTTTTTCCTTGATGAGAGAAGTGAAGTAGAAAGAGGGTCATCTGTCAGTGTCAATCACGAATCGTAGGGGTTTTGCTTGAGTTTTTCCTGATTTGATTTTGTCCATTTTCGTAACTTCCTCATAAGGGTTCGAAAAATTTTTCGGCGTCAGGTTGATTTAGTATTGCTTGAGCCTGTGAATACAAATTTTTAACCCTGCAAAACATGAACCGGTTTTTTAAAGCCCCTTTTCAAAGCCCCTTTCGTAGCAACGCTGCGAGGGTTTTTCTACTTTTGCACAGAAGAGAATTGCCGTGAGTCATGGGGTAAAATCCCTCTTGTGTAATTTGGGACTAACTTGCACTCTTTCACTAACAGTTCATAGACGAGAATAGATATTAAATTAATGTTTTTTAATAGAATTCACTTTAAAAGTTGATTTTACAAGGTTTGGTTCATCTACGAAATATTAAGTCACAAAACAATAGTCCGAAATCACAATATTTTACATAAAGTACAAAGACACTTCTATTAAAATTAATTTGAATTTTGATTGCAATTATGCAAAACGAACACGATGTCAAAATAATGGAAGTAGATTCCGATAAAATAAAATTGTCCGTGTATTACCGACTTGATTACGTCTGAGAAATGTGCAATCTTAGACAGCTGTTGGACAGGTTTTCATAGCGCCTGTTATGAACACACAGGGAAGCCGCTGCGGCTTGTTGTGTTTGGCGATTGCCACCCTTTGTTGCAATTTAGGCTACCAGATTAAGGAGGCATAGAAAAAAATTGATTGGATAGTCCTTCCGAAGAGTTTATGATAGGCCTATAGGGCTCACATAGCCTTGTTAAGGGGGATTCTAGGTGAGAGTTCCAATTTAGTCAATTGGATTACAAAAAAGGGGCGTGCCTTAATTTGGAATTAGATCAAGGCCCAAGTTGTGCTTACTGGTGAAGGGCACAACTTTGGTAGGGTTAATTGAAAGATCTTCAGGGCTAGATGTAAATGCTCTTACACATTTTGTACTCAAAACCTTTACCAGTGAAAGGTATGATGGTATTTCCTCAATATTTCCAAAATTTGGTTTTGATCCTACTCTGCGTTTTCAACTATTTTTTTAATTTTGATTATTGGCCAGAATTGGGGCAAAGCGACTCTTTTCTTATTTAAATACATATAAGACAAAATACTGTATTCTAACTTTTAAACCTGAAACATATCTAAACCTTTTAATTTCTGGCAATGGACCTATGTAGATAATTCGGCTGATTAAAGCAACTTAGGCATTGGTATTGTAACGAAAGGACTCACCTTATGTGATTTATTCTCCTGCCGCAACAGTCGAACGTGCTGTATACGCCAAGCGAAATGTCTTGCAGATCATCCACGCAATATGAAACGAGAAAGAAGCAGATGATAAGAAAACTTACCAAACTAAATTGCACAAATTCAATAATTTATATTCGTTTCCTTTTAATAAATTAATTTTCGTAATTAACATTCATTTTTTTTCACTTAAATTAAATTGTTAAAATGAATAAGGAAAATGTTAAAAAGGAAATAGAAAACAAAATTTATGCAATATATGTCACTTGGATTAGCTAAGATAAAGAAAATGTTAAGTTCGAATTTAGAACACACCCAAATGTGTAAAAACCTGACGCCATATTGTAAAATCTCTGTTGAGCCTATGTTAAGCTCAATCAGAAAAAGGGGGGGTGCCGGACAAATTAACAAGACTAATTTGGATTTGAAAATATGGTTTTTTATTAATATGTAAAATTCATATAAAATCAAAATAAATAATAATTCCAACAAATAATTCGGAAAAAATAAATAATTTCAGTAAAATAAATAAATAATTCAAATAATAATAAATAAATTCAAAACAAAGAAAAAATTCAAAAAAAACTAAAAAGATAAAAAATTTCCCCGACGCCACTGGATCGATTATTTTCCTGTGAAGAAATAAAAATGTATAAGTATTTTCGGTTATGATTTGTATCAATAAAAGCTGAAAACAGCTGAACTACGCTGAAATCAGCAATAATCCCTGGAACTAATATGGACGTAGCCACAAACAGATGACACAAAAGTATTCTGAAATAAAAATGAGGATATATATGGATATATGGATATGGATGGTTAATGTGGATAATTCTGAAATCAGAATAAAGGAATTTGGAGAAAGCTCCCAATGGCTAATACTTGCCTTAGTTTGAACGTATCGTTCGAAATCCGAAAGCGGAATGACTTTCTGGTTCAGACGCGCTCTATTTATACAAATCCTAATGCATTGCTTAAATGGAAAATGCGTAACTGTTTTTGAACTTGCCATTTGAGCAATGCATTTGAGTGACAACCGAACGTTCTCCTAGAGAATCAGCTGATGGTTGTCAGAGGTTGTCAAGTATTTCTGACAGTTCGAGACGGTGAGTTTTAATATTTTTGTAAACATTGAATAATTTATTAATTTTGTGTTTAATTGCAGGTTTTTTGGGGATATTGAAGGACTGGAGCGGGATAAGGGACTAGGAATTGGTTAGGTATTCTACGTAAGTACGTTTTTATTTGGAAATTTTATTAATTCCCTTTTCCTTTTTAGGTTGGACACAACATTCTCCCACCACACAAAAAGTTTTGTACAGACAAACTTACGGGTTTTGACCTGGAGTTTGATCTTTATTTTTCCGGAGTTATGCTTAATAAATCGCAAAGTATCTCCATCTTCAGTATGGATTCTGAAGCTGCGTTTCGCGGCAAAAATTTCACTCCATGGGACGTTTCGTTCCTTGATGAGCTCCTTCCATATTTGTGGCGAAACAATAAAATGTCGAATGTTTGGGGTATATTTGGCTGGAGTTGCGGTGGGAGGTTTCTTTGGTGGCGACGATATGATTTCTTGTTGAACCTTTTGTGGTTGCGAAGTTTTTCCTTCGATGAGTGTCTTCTTGACTGGTGGAACACATCTTACATCTTGCCTTGTGTTTCCAGTCGGAACCTTGTGTGGCCTGGTAGGTTTTCGTACGCAGGGTCCATATGGTGTATTGTTGGCTGATTTTCGTGGTACAGCCTCAAAAGGTCTCTTGACTGGCCCTGGTATTTTGGGTGGTTCCATTTTGCGTAGATGTTCCTTTAATGTTCTACATGATGCTGGTGGAACTTGTAGATCTGGAACATCATCGATGAACAAAATGTCCTCTAACATCGGCATCGACATTTTTTTTTTCAAAAAATAATAATAAAAACACTACAAAGAAAAGAAAGTTAAAAAAAAATGTTTACTTGACATGACTGGTATTGGCGGGTTTGTGGAAATGTCAAATAGGTGGGGTGTTCGGAATATGGATGTGTTCGGTTCGTGGAGATGTATTAGGAAGTGATAGGAAGTTTACATAGTTTAGTTACTGGTCGTACGAAGCAACTTGTTGATGTTTTAACAGTTGCTACTCTGACCCTTTTATCTGTTCCAGGATGAATATCAATGATTCGCCCCAAAGGCCAACTCATTGCTGGATATCTGTTGTCAATAATTAATACTAGATCATGTATTTTTAAGTTTTCTTCTGAAGTACGCCATTTCGGTCTTTGTTGTAGATTAATTAAATATTGTTTTGACCAATTTTTCCAAAATTGTTGCATTAATAGTTGTATATACTGCCAACGTTTAAGTGATGAAATATTTTTAGCGTACTCAGGTTCTGGTAAATTTAATAAATTACGACCTGTCAAAAAATGCCCTGGTGTCAGAACGTTGTAGTCGTTAGGATCATTTGATAAAGGTGACAATGGTCTAGAGTTGATACATGCTTCAATCTGACAGATGATAGTTGACAATTCTTCGTACGTAGTAGCAGCCCCTTGTAGAATTTTTTTGAGATGAGTTTTTATTAATTTCACTCCTGCTTCCCACAATCCTCCGAAATGTGGTGCTGCTGGTGGGTTGAAATGCCATGTAATTCCAATGTGTGAAATTTCTTGGGCTATTTCTTCCGGCATTAAGTTGAGTGTTTGCTTGATATCGTTGGTAAGTTTCCTTTTTGCTCCAACGAAGTTTGTACCACAATCTGAGTATAGATTTGAACAAAGACCTCTCCGACTGGAAAATCGTTTCAGAGCTGCAATGAATCCTGCCGTTGTCAATTCTGAAACTATTTCAATATGTACGGCCTTTGTCGCTAGGCAAATGAATATGCACAGATAGCCTTTCATAATTTTAGCATTTCGTAGCTTGGAAGATTTGATGCCTATGGGTCCGGCGTAATCAATGCCTGTGTGTTCAAAGGGTAGTGATGGGTTTACTCGTGGTGTTGGTAAATTACTCATCATTTGATTGGCCGGTTTAGGGTTTGTTCGATAGCAAACAATGCATCGATGAATCCTTTGTCGAATGGAGTTTCTTGCATTAATTAGCCAATATTTGTTCCTCAAAGTGTTTAATACAAGTTGGGTACCACCATGGAGAGTGTACCGGTGAAAATGGTCTATAATTAGGTTTGTCACATGGTGTTTATTTGGCAATATGATTGGGTGCTTTTGGTTATATGATAATGGAGAATTTTCTAATCTGCCCCCAACTCGAATTGTTTTATCGTCTGCTATAAATGGATTTAAAGATAGTATATGACTTTTTCGAGATAATGGTTTGGAATGACTGAGGCTGTGATATTCTGCTGAAAACGATATTTTTTGAACTAATATAATAAGCTTGCATTCTGCAATTTGAAGTTCTTTGCATGTCAGAAAACTAAATTTACGTTGTTTGGATTTTGATCGACAATTATTAATAAATCTGAGGCAATAAGCTGTAATTCGAACGAGTTTTGGAAATGAGGATTGTTTGAGGATCCAAGGTTGGTCTTGGATGAAGCACGTAAATGTTTTAGTCTTTCTGAGTTCCAATTCTGTTGATTTGACTATATTATTGTTGGGTTTCCATTCATTTGATGATAACCATTGAGGGCCATGCCACCATATGGTTGATTTTAATAACCCTGTGGGTTGTAACCCCCTAGAGGCGCAATCTGCTGGGTTGTCCTTTGATGATACATGATGCCATGATATCGGTGAAATATTTGCTTGGATTTCGGCTACTCTATTAGCCACGTATGTCTTCCATCGAGTGGGTTGTCCATGTATCCATGCAAGTGTGATTTCGGAGTCGGTCCATGCGTGAATAGGTATGTCTGTTAGTTTCATGTCTGTTTTGACTTGATTAATGAGGCGAGCTAATAATACAGCGCCGTTTAGTTCGAGTTTTGGAAGTGAGATTATTTTTGTTGGTGCTACTCGTGTTTTAGACGTGAGCAAACTAACCTTAGTTGTTCCTTTCTCGTCAGTGACTCTTAAATAAAGAACTGCGGCGTAAGCATGGTTAGATGCATCACAAAATCCATGTAGTTGTATATTTTGAGCAGACTGAGACCAATAAATCCAACGAGGTATTCTAATATGCTCTAGTTCTGGAATTTCTCTTCTGAATTTTGTCCATTCGTTTGTCATGGTCTCGGGAAGTGGATCATCCCATGAAAGTCCTGTAAGCCATAGCCTTTGTATTAATATTTTAGCTACAATGATACAGGGAGATATCCACCCTAATGGATCGAAAAGAGACGCTGTCTCTGACAGTACGCTTCTTTTCGTGTATTGTGGCCTTAGAATTGGTAATTTTACTGAAAAGCTAAATTCGTCAGTAGATGGGTGCCAGTGAATACCGAGTGTCTTTATGGTAGTGTGCTCAGACCAACTTAGTATAGTCTTTATTTCTCGATGTTCGAGTGGAATGTTTTCTAGAAAATTTGTATGATTGGCAGCCCATTTTCTGAGGTTGAACCCACCTCGTTGTAATGTGGTGATAAGTTGCTTTTGTAATTGTAGTCCACTATCGATGTCGTGTGATCCTGTTAAAAGGTCGTCGACATAAAAATCATTTAATATGCTTTGAGCTGCGAGTGGAAAATTCAATTGCTCATCATATGCCAATTGGTGGAGAGTTCGAATTGCTAAATATGGAGCAGATGTGGTTCCAAAAGTTACAGTAGTCAACTGGTAGTCTTTTATAGGTTCGTTCGGATTGTCTCTCCATAAAATTCGTTGGAATGGTTGATGATCTTCATGCATGTGGATCATCCTATACATTTTTTCCACGTCTGCGGTGAATGCGAATTTGTATGATCGCCACTTTAATAGTATTGTCCATAAGGTAGCTTGGATGGTTGGACCGACTAATAGTTGTTCGTTAAGAGACCTCCCATTATTAGTTTTTGCTGAAGCGTTAAAAACGACTCTAAGTTTGGTAGTGGTGCTCTCTTTTAGGACAGCATGGTGTGGCAAATAATAATGCCTATGATTTTCCGATTGCTGGTTGGAGCAATTTTGTTCGGGAGAGATTTCCTTCATATGTCCTAGTTTTACATATTCATTAATACAATTTTTGTATTGGTTAGAGAGTTCTTCATCTTTGTTTAATCTTTTCTCTAATTGATAGTATTGTCGCATTGCAATATGTCTCGATTGCCCTAGTACAGGTCCCTCAACATTCCGAAATGGCAATTTGACCAAGTAATGTCCATTGCTTAATCGCTTGTGTGTGTTTAGGTAAATCTTCTCGCATAGCTCATCGTCTGGATTGGTGACTGTTGTTGTGATCTCTTCTTGTTCCCAAAATTTTTTAATTTGTTCTTCCAAACGTTGTGTCTCATTGACTTGTATTGTGAATGTATTCACTAGTGAGCTGTTGTCTTTTACTTTTCCCATGAGTATCCATCCCAATTGGGTGTTCTGGGCTGTTGGATATCCTTCTCCTCCTTTAATGACACCATTTTCAATTATGCTAGCGTAAATGTCTGTTCCTAGGAGGAGATCTATTGAACCTGGCATACAGAATTTCGGATCAGATAGTTGGATATTTTGGATGTAGTTTATGTTTGTCATACTTATATGATGAGATGGGATGGAATCGGTAATTTTTTTAAGTACTAGTGCTGTTGTTTTTGTTTGAAACGTGGAATTCAGAGATTTTAATGTGAACGACACTTGTGAATTTATATAGGCCGTCTGTGTTTTCCCTAATCCGGTAACTTCCATACTGGTAGGCTTTTTCTTTAATTGTAGCCTTTTACTAGCTGCTTCAATTATAAATGAGACCTGAGAGCCTGAGTCTATTAGTGCTCTCAGTATTTGTGTTTCTCCTGATGAGCCTTCTACTTTTACTAAAGCAGTTGACAGTAAAGCCTTTTTGCAATTTGTGGAAAAAAATGATTGTGGCGTGTTTCCTGAATTCTCTTGGGCGCCTTGTTTTTGTTCTCCTATTTCTGGTTTAGGTTGAGTTTCCAAATGAAGCAGTGTATTATGTCTCTTTTGACATTTAAGGCAATTTTTCTTGCTCAAACAAGATGGGGTAGTATGTCCGGATGCAAGACAATTTTTGCATAATTTATTTTGTTGAATAAAGGTTATTCGTTTATTTGGTGGTAGTTTCCTGAAGACTTGACAATGAAACAGTGTATGATTCTGTTTACATTTGGGACAATTTGTCGGTTTCGTTAAAAATGTATACATATTTTTCATAGTTTGCTTATGTGGTGGATTACTTGGTTTACAGTCCTGTAAGGCTTCAAGGGTTCGGAAACGTGATTCCAAGAATGCAACTAAATCGGAATAAAGAGGAATTTCCGTTTTATTGCCTTGTTCTTGTTCCCACTGATAATGTGTCTCAGGTGGGAGTTTTTGAACAAGAGTGTGGACAAGTATAGCGTCCCAATTTTCTGTGGGAACATTGAGAGCTCGAAGTTCATGTAGGCTCTCTTCAGTGTGGTCTAGAAAATTCTTTATGGTTTGAGAAGACTCAGTTTTAATACTGGGTTGGTTGAGAAGAAACTTGAGTTGGGTATTTACTAACACTCGTGTGTTATTATAACGTTTGTATAGAAAATCCCAAGCTGGCTGGTAATTATTTTCGGTTATATCGAACTGGCGAAGTAAGCGTTCACCTTCCCCAGTTACACAGGTTTTGAGATAATGAAATTTTTGAACCTTTGAAAGATGGTGGTCTTTGTGTACGATGGATATGAAAAGATCATGGAATGATCTCCATGATCGGTAGGTTCCGTCAAACTTGGGAATAGTAATTGTTGGGAGTTTGATTTCACTTTTGGGAGTATCGAACGATGTAGAAGGTTTAGACTCATTTGTCTTGAAAGTTTTTAGCTCTTCTTTGAACTCTGACACATATTCAATGTATATGTCTTCTGCCTCGTCATAGAGAGAGCTCTTTATATATTCCTGTGCTGATGTGGACTCGCTTTGATATATGAGGGCGTGGTTTTGTTGGAACTTAGTCCAAATGGAAGTAAAGTTCTCAATACGAAGATTGAAGTAACTTTCGGTACGTTTTGCTTTGGCTGCTTTTTTGTGATTGGTTGCAGCCTTTACCAATTGCTCGTGTAGAGCCTTTTGAGTCTTGATAATATTTGTAATATCCATATTTATGTCTAATTAGTCTATCCGGCTCGAAGGACCAATGTTGAGCCTATGTTAAGCTCAATCAGAAAAAGGGGGGGTGCCGGACAAATTAACAAGACTAATTTAGATTTGAAAATATGGTTTTTTATTAATATGTAAAATTCATATAAAATCAAAATAAATAATAATTCCAACAAATAATTCGGAAAAAATAAATAATTTCAGTAAAATAAATAAATAATTCAAATAATAATAAATAAATTCAAAACAAAGAAAAAATTCAAAAAAAACTAAAAAGATAAAAAATTTCCCCGACGCCACTGGATCGATTATTTTCCTGTGAAGAAATAAAAATGTATAAGTATTTTCGGTTATGATTTGTATCAATAAAAGCTGAAAACAGCTGAACTATGCTGAAATCAGCAATAATCCCTGGAACTAATATGGACGTAGCCACAAACAGATGACACAAAAGTATTCTGAAATAAAAATGAAGATATATATGGATATATGGATATGGATGGTTAATGTGGATAATTCTGAAATCAGAATAAAGGAATTTGGAGAAAGCTCCCAATGGCTAATACTTGCCTTAGTTTGAACGTATCGTTCGAAATCCGAAAGCGGAATGACTTTCTGGTTCAGACGCGCTCTATTTATACAAATCCTAATGCATTGCTTAAATGGAAAATGCGTAACTGTTTTTGAACTTGCCATTTGAGCAATGCATTTGAGTGACAACCGAACGTTCTCCTAGAGAATCAGCTGATGGTTGTCAGAGGTTGTCAAGTATTTCTGACAGTTCGAGACGGTGAGTTTTAATATTTTTGTAAACATTGAATAATTTATTAATTTTGTGTTTAATTGCAAGTTTTTTGGGGATATTGAAGGACTGGAGCGGGATAAGGGACTAGGAATTGGTTAGGTATTCTACGTAAGTACGTTTTTATTTGGAAATTTTATTAATTCCCTTTTCCTTTTTAGGTTGGACACAACAATCTCTCTTCTTCCTGTATTGGAGTTCACCAGTTAGATGCTTGATAGAAAATAAAAACAGCATTGAAGTTTGATTGAGTTTTGTTTTCGGTTATTTTTGTGCAAGTTATTCTATTTTTTTCGATTTGCAGAGCATTCCCAAGTAAAACTTCCAAGGAAGACCTGAATGTAAAGGAAGCCCCGCCCCAACTTGTACGCACCTAAGTTTGTCCACCTGGTTAACAAGGCACGCATCTTCTACACAACACAAGCTCCGTTAATTGAAAAAAAACCCAGCGACAATATATTCATGAATCTCAGCGGGAGAGACTTTTTGTTGGTAAAAAATCTGACTTATCGCAGAACTACATATGTCTCATATAAGGAGTACAACGTTGGTAAGAAAGTGAAAAGAGAGTTGGGTATTTGCTAAAAAAAGGTTGAATGAATAAGGTAACTATGCACGTTTTGGACACGCCCATAAATTCAAAACAGTCCTAATTAAGAAGATTTCCCGAAATTTTACAATACAGGCAAGTTTGTGTCGTATGGTTAGAGGATGAGATATACTTGACAGTCATTCGACCTTACGCCGCTGCTTTATCTCTAATTCACTTAACCCATTGTAAGGCATGGGGCGGGAGAAGAACTTCGTCCGATTTGTTGACAATAACTGCAAGGTACAATTTTTTGAATTCCAAACTAAAGATATTACTCTGCAACACCCAACGGCCTTTTAGCGTAATCTTTTGTCAGCAGAAACCAATCATGGATCGCAGCCGGTGAGGTTCGAATCTAGGATCATCAAAATGTGGAAGAGATGACTAAATCGCCAGTTGGTCTTAAGCGCTTTTTATGGACTTTGTCTAAAGTGGACAATGAACTAAATCCTTACTTATCCAATATGTGGGACTTTTTCTCAGGTCTAGCACTGATACGAGACCGGTAGAGAAGCCTGTTACAAGCATTTTAGTACATATTAGCAGGGACTCGCAAGGAAATTTTAATGAGGGGCGTGTAATAAAGATATGTATTATAACTAAGAATATTATATGTATATAAATCGAAATAGTTTTCCAATAAAGCCATCAAACCTCTACTTCCATCGGGATCTGGAGCGACATTTAGACAAGAAAGCATACACGAACACGAAAAATCTTATGAAATGACTCAAGTACAAATTTTAGATAATTATTTCATCTCAATTTCTGAAGTCTTAACAAAGTCGCCATTTGATTTTATTTTTGACTTAAATTCTATATACAAACAGCTTAACGATTTTATTGACATTCAGAGATTACTTTTGGTCAGGTTTTAGTAAGAAATAACCCCATTGAGCTTTAGAAGTTACCTGTAGCAGCTAGGCTAGGTTTGTAGTCCTTAAAAGCAACTTAAAAGTTAACAAGCTCAATTTGTCCATATGGCGGTAGTGGAATACAAGGGTGTGATATCCTGCGATTTTCTTTCCTAGGGAAAAACGATTAATTCGAAAATTTACTGTTAGCCTCTCTCTCTTCTATCGCAATTTGTACGACCATTCACATAAAGAAATTGTAAGCGTGATTACTTGCAGAAACACCCCAACACGGAGACGGAGTTGGATCAATACGTTGAGCGGCAAGACCAACATGCCATGGGTCCCGGGTTCGAGACCAGATGACCCCGTGAGCTTTTATTAAGAAATTAAAATAATCAACTTCGTCTCTGGGCTGTTGTCTAGCTCGCACAATGTAAAAACAAGACTCACGTTTCCTCACTTCCCTTACCCTAATTCCCTTCCGGTCAAATCCATGCTACCGCATCAAAGGGTTGTCCCCTAGGATTTGGCCACATCGTATAAAAAAAAAACAAAAAAACAAAAAAAAAACACGTGATACGAGAGCTTCAAGTAACTACCGTCCTCTATTTTGGTCTATCCTTCAATTTTCGCAAAGATTTTCCCAAGCAGAACAACAGGAATGCTGAACAATATACCTTAATCACTCTTCTTATGAGCCCGATACATACAAGCGAAGCAAACATTGTCATATCCTTCACTCTTCCTCTTAACCCATTTCCCTTATCCATAAGGGATTATACCAGAGTGAAATTTTCTAAAAATGGAAACATTAATTTTGCCTTAAACAATGATTTGCAGTCTTAAAAGCAAGGTATTGATTCCCTGGGTGCTTTAAACCAGGAATAGGGCATCTACTACACCGAATGTTCACCTGGACCGGTTTTGCGTCAAGTCCTTTAACTGTTTTCACGATTTCTCAATATTAATTAGAGATTAAATATTTCTCTGCGTTCCGATCTAGAGCCTGTTGAGCGATGTTGCCTGTCCATTTCCATTTTCGCCTGCCTATACTGGCCTTGGAGTACAAGTCTGTGTAGAGCTTCGTTGGTAAAGATGGATGTTAAGGAGCGCCTGGTTACACAGGCTTGTAGCTTATATGTTATTTGACAGATTACTTTCCATGTTGAACAGTTGTAGAACAGTTTTTACGTGCGATTCGAAGATCCGGATTACTTGTGGAAATGTGGTTATTACGCCATATATCTTTAATGCAACGCGAGCCTTATCGATGTACATCAGCTTCAGCTCCGCCATCTGCTGTAACTATGCTTCTGAGATAACGAAACTTATCAAGTTCTTTTGCTGCTCTTCAAGATAAATTTCATTTTGTCTGCTAGAATCCGAGCTGATAAGTTTTGTCTTAGCAACATTAATCTAAAGCCCTGCTCTGCGACCTTCTCTATGCAGGGCTACGGACTTTAGAGCTACATGACTCTGTTTGTTGGATAGGAGGCATACGTCGTCGGCATAGTCCAGGTGCGTAAGGTGGGTAGAAAGTTTCCATCTAATCCCTCGCGATGGTTGGTCATCAGGGCGCTGCTCAATACGTCATTAATGCCGATCCGGAAAAGCAAAAATGACAGTATGCCTTCTTGTCTTAGTAAATTCAGCACTTGGAAGGGCTCCGACAGTTTTTCCTTGTGTAGGACCCCTTTATGATGGTGATAATTTTTTCTGGGACGCCTCTCCTACATAAAGCAGCCCATATAAACTCACCATCAACGCTGTCAACGCCCTTTCGAAATCAACAAACATTAGATGTAAAGCGGACCTCCATTCGACGGATTGCTTGATGATAATCCGGAGAGTGTTGATGTGATCGCTACAGGATACACTCTCACGAAAACGTGCTTGTTGAATTAAGCGGCACGACCACCACGACTTGGTTCCCGTGTTCGAGACTCTGTCTCTCCGTGGGTTTTAAAAATAGAATGAAAAAAGTAACACCCACGGTCTCTGGCCTTGTCTTGCTCGTAACAATGCAAAAACAACTTACAAGTTTCCTTACTCACCTTGTTCTAATTCCCCGCCGGCAAAAGCAATGCTAACGCAAGCTGGCTGCAAGCCCAGAAGATTTTGGTGCTCTTGTGCGGTTATTTTCCACAAAATTGAAAAAAAAAATATTGTAATGCTCTGGAAAGCATGTACAATAAATTTCTTTAATAAGATTTTCCACACTTTATAAGTCATCCCCTAAACTTTGGCATTATCATAATGAACAGGAAATCATCTATGTACTGACTTCATGCAGTAGGTGGTAAAGGTACGCTGTCTTGGTTGTAGCTGAGACGTTGTCTGAGAGCTTAAAAAATCTGTAGTTCTCAGTCTTAAATGTAATTCGAGCCTTCTTTTTGCGAACCTCTATATCAACTTTAACTATCCCGTTTGCTGTTCTTATGCTTTAGGTATAAAACAATTTATCCACACGATTTGTTGCTCGTCAAGACAAATATTATTTTACATCCAGAAGTCGAAGCTTATAATTTTGGTACACAATACGTCAATAATAACCATCAAAAATAGCAAAGGTGACAGTTGAATACCTAGTCTAACTCCGCTTAGAACTTGGAAGCACTCCGACACTTCCCTTTTGTGAAGTACATGAAATTGGGATACGTTGTCAGACGTCTCCCCTAATCGGCGAGCATTAGATGGAAATGGAATCTCCATTCGGCAGATTATTCAGTGATAATTCGGAAGGTGTTGATGCGATTGCTGCAAGGAAAATATTTACTTTGTTAGATGCGCATTAAGATCACTTTTGCTTTCACTTTGCAAACTATAATTAAAAGACAGATACCACGCTAATTAATACAACTCCTTAGGTGACCTTGTTTAGAGATCGTCACAATTAGGTCTTTCTTCCTTTTAGTGGATGGGGAATATCATCCACAGCCATCTTGAGTAATACCACTAATATTTCATCATCCCGGGTGCCTAACCGAGACACATCAACTATATTGTGTCTGCCACCTCCATTAGTGACGGAGGTCTGATGTTAATGTTGGCCACAACCGGCGGTTCCTAACGTTCAGGTATAGTAATATTCGACGGTGCAAATAAATCTTTTATTCCATGTACATGTTTGAAAATTTAAAATGGTTAACATTTTGTAAGAATTTTAGCGAAACTTTATTCAATTAACTTTAAGCTGGCATTTATGCAACTGTTATTATCATTACTTAATGGGCGTTTTAGCCGCCATTCTTGTCACTTTAACCTTGAGATTTTTTGTGACCTAGCCTTACACAATCGAACCCAGTTAAGATTTAGGTCCTTGATAAATTTTATGATTTTTCTGGGAGCCGTTCTTACAGCACCCTCTGGCGATAGACACGCTATTCCTCGATACTTGAACCTTATGCGGCCATAGTGTTTGTTCACAGTGGCAGTGGATATACTCTACTGTCTCGTCAGTCGTCCTCTTTGAAACAAAAGTGAAATGTTTTGCCCATCTTTTTGAGATGATACCTCAGGGGCCCGTGTCCAGTTAGAAGGCCTGTTAAAAGACTTACCTCTGTCTGCTGAGTGTTTGATCTTCTTGCTTGTCTTAGTCCTGGGAGATTTGCCCAGTATGTTTGTTTCTGCTACTTTACCAGGATTTGATTTGTCTCACAACTAGGCTCTTTTTGTAACCACAGAACTTATCAGGGCCAAGAAATAAGAATTTTGCGTCTTCTTTTATAAGGCGGTCTGCAATCTCGTTTCTTTAATGCCTTCCTGACATGAAAACCAAAGCTAATCCTGTTGTTTTTGCTAGTTCACATAGTTCCAGGTCAGCTTATATTCGTGGCTATGTGTCCTCTGTGTTTCAAGCACTGGTAGACTATCTGACACCACGGATACCCCGCTGGAATATCGTACGTGCGCAGAGTTCAGTAGCATGTCGCTCTGCTTGAAAAACGATTGGTATGGTGCCAGCGCCATTTGGAGTTCGAATTTTTGTTCGCATACTACAATGCTGGCCTTGCCGTCCATTTTAGAATCGTCGGTGTATCATATTAGGGCTCCTCTTTTACGTGACTGATTATTACTTTGATGTTAGAACTCTCTGGCCTCCATGACTACCCTCATTTGTATTTCAAAGTTGGTCCTTCGGTACTGCGTGCGATATCGAGCTAACTGCTTAGCCATCTATAAACTCCTCGAGGATTTTTTCACGTTTGGCTGGGTTAATAGAATTTAAGAAACCTGTTCTATGTAGCCTATTAGTACTAAGACCGGTCTCTTTCCTTATATGTAAATGCAGATGTAGGAGGTCTAGAAATGCTTCTTAGACTAAGGTTGGAGAGTTGCGCATTGCAGTGGTTACTCCTAGACATGCAAGTCTCTGCAGACGCTGTTGTTTCGTCTGTGCTGTCTTCTTTTCGCAACTCCCCAACCCTTTCTAAATTACCGTCGGCATCTCCATTAGACTGATGTGCCTTTCCTTAGGACGTCTGCCAAATCAAGGGTCGGAGCTCTTAGAATCAGCTTCTTCTTTCTCATGAACGGAATGATAACTGTTTTGCCGGGGTTGACACGAAGGCCTTTAGGCCAGCATCAGTCTTGGACTACGTCTAGGTCCTTTTGCATTTGTTCAGAGATTATCCGATCATGCCTACCCTTGATTATGATAATCAAGGCATCTACATACCACTGGTTTTCAATGACGGTATTTCTAAGCTCAGTTAGGAGGTCGGCAATCACAAGTGACCAGAAAAGGTCACCATCCATTTTACCTTCGACGGTCCTATTTCCCTCTTGACGTCCTCTTCGATGGTTTCGAAGGTAGTGTTTTCAAAAGCAAAGAGTTCTTTCTTCTTATACAAGCGTGATTTCTAATTTTCCGACCAGATGGTGTACCTGTGATTGCAGACTTGGCTGTTAGGTATGCACGCTGATGTTCATGCAAAGATTTCCTTTTCAGGATCTCATATCTGTTGGTTAAACACATTTTTCATTGTTTTGAGTAGGAAGGAAGTATGGCTAATGGGGTGGTACGTTTTGGTTTGGATAGATGCGCGCCCTTTATACTTAGGTATGATTGTTACTTTCACATTTCCTCATATATACCTCAGAGTGTAGCAAGCTCTGAAACTTTTTATTAGGGTTAGCAGACTCTGCTGTAATAGAGCTGAAATTATACCGTCACCAGACTCTGCTGTAATAGAGCTGAAATTGTACCGTCACCACTAGGTTAAATTGAATTAATTGCCCATCTTACTCTCCCCATTGTGAAGACATGCCCAGATAGACTTTTAATCCGATTTAAATTTAGGAAGAAGGTAGCGGAGAAAATCCGACTCAGAAGACCTTTCTATATTTTCACTTCTTGTGGAATCTGGAAAGTAAGTTCCACAGAGTAATTTAATTTTCTGTTTTCGGCTAAGTTGTAGGTGGAGTAAATAGTACCATGTCGGCATTCCATTAGCGAGTTTCCAGGTTCGAACCCCACCGGCGGCAACCCATAGTTGTTTTCAGTTGACAACATAAAACGAGATAGGGGCCATTGGGGATTGCAGAGTAATATCACAGGTTCGGAATCCACTTTAAATTGTAGATCCACTTGCAATTGTTGTCTCAAATGGGATATCTCAAATCCTTGACCATGCCCATGGTCAAGGGGGTTATGGAAACTAAAGAGAGAGATTTATGCAAATGGTTTGTTAGATATCTAGGTACCTACTTAATTTTTTTTTTCAAAAATAAACAAATTCTTTTGCACAAAAACAATTTCCAACTACACACTTATGTTAACCTATGGTCAACTGAGCCGTAACATGCTAGATACGTACTAAATATGGTTTAAAGTCTGTAATATCGCTCGAAATACGAACACCTAAATATATTTATGGTTTTGTAAAATGCAATGAATTAAGAGAAACAAAAGAATAGTTTTACATAACTCAAGAATCAAAATTTATATATTTCGCAATTTAGATAAATATCATGGAACATTTAAAACTAAATGGACACTAATGATTTAGACGAGTGGCAACGACTGGTAGACAAAAATTGTATTAACACTAGAAACTTCTTAATTGCGGAGAACCTTGAGGACGGGAGCGGCTGCAGCATAAACTAAAGGTGTGGAGTAAGCCTTAATAATGTGGGATGTGTAAGTTCTTACGGCAGGAGCTACAATCGGGGTGCGAACATCGGCATGTTCATGAACGACAGTCTGACTTTGATGTGATACTGAAGTCGGAATTTTCTGAAGGATGTCACCAACTTTAGTTATGGTCGGTTCGTGAATTTGAATTGTTTCTGGAGCAAGAACTGTTTTCACTCCAGCAATAATCGGTGTCGCTGCAATTGCGGTGACCGCGGCCGCTGTTCCGTCGTTTTCATGGAAAATACTTGGGAATGCTGCACTAAAGGCCAAAAGACTTGAGAAGACGATCTAAAATAATTTTATTACAGTAAGCCATTATACTACGACTTCAAAAACTAAAAGAGTTCTTACCAGCTTAATCATATTGTTGGATTCCGTGATACTCAGTATGTGTCTTTGAATTGAAGTTGAATTTTACTGATGCGTTATGCACGCGGACATCAACTTTTTATATGATTTTCCATAATCACCGCCATGCTTGCGATCCATCCCAGTCTTACATACGACAAACCATAGAGTCAGATTATGCAACAATTGCAATATCATATCTGGTGACACCTTCCACTATTCTCCAACTGCAAAGATGGCAGTAGCTGCTGCAATCTAATGATCTTGATCAATCACCGCCGGAGACTGATGTTGTAAATGGATCACTTTCAATCGGTGCACTGCACTGACCTAATGTGACTTGATACCGTGGCAATGATTAGGTGTGATTTATGATTATTTGTAAATAGCGGGCGGTTTATGACACTATGCCCTCTTTGTGGTTCTAGTGGTTGTTTGGGTTTCACTGCTCTTTATTGAGTGGATTTCACCCCAGTTTTTCATGTTAATCTTATTGTTCCCATTTGGATTAATTACATTTAATATATCTTCATATTCACATTCAGATGATGCTATGCTCACAAAATAAAGAAATAGTCTTCAATTGCCAGCCGTTTGTGTGCACCTACAGACGTATTCATGCAGTTTGTTTACTGTTTGCTATTAATGATTGGCATGCAAATTTTCTCATGAACATAAATAAATTGAGGTAGCAAAAAGTAGTCCTCAAGATAAATAATATTAAATGTTGGTTTTTAGAAACATTATCATGTATCCTGGAGAAGGTAAAACTTTAAATATATTGAAATTATGACAGCAAAATTTGCTTGCTTTTAAGATTTCCATCTTAAGTAGCCCAAGAAGAAGACAACTTTGAACTTTTTAATTCTCGGCAACATTTATATTTTACCAAGGTTATGATGGAATCGTAACATGGTCGATCAGGATAGTATGTACACGTATATTATTTCCGTTAAGTAAAGTAAGCTCCATTTAATAATTTAAAAAAATATTCCAGTAGTAAGTTCTAAATATTTTTTTAAGTAGTACAGCATTTCTTCCTAATTTCAATATGCTGTGCACATGCTTATCTAATCCCGGATGTTGGGCTATTGTTTATTGGTATCCTGTAACTCTATTTCCCGCATCCTCTTATAGCACATCGGGTTGGGAGCTTCAACCAATTAACAGTCATAATTGAAGGGGGATTCCGAACCACCGACATTACTTCGGAACCAGCAATTGCCTATTATATATTATCTGGTTGCCGCCGGTTATTGGTATAAACTTCCGGAATTTAATTCTAATCATGCGAGGCGAAGATAATGAATAAAATCTCAGAACTGAGGTGGAAAAAAACCTTCTTCAGAGTTCTCTTCAAAGCAAATTCAATTGCATTTATTTTGAAGATTAGTATCAACGGCAGACTCCAGATGGAGAGGACTAATCTTTTGCACTAAATATAAGGAGATATGGCCGAGTCATAAAATAAAAAGAACAAGAGAACTTCTAACTAGGACCCGAAGGGACGTCGCCCGAACAACTACAGTGTGCACGGGTCATTGGGCAATCGGGGACCATGCCGCAAGGCTAGGCATCCCTTTTAACGCATACTGTCGCTGCTGCAATGTTGAGGGCACTAAAGAAAGTCCTTTTCACTTTTTGGCCAGGGTAAGATATCGGGGATTCGACAGGCTATGCTTTAGATAATTGGGGGATATATAGGGGAGGAAAAGTGGAGAAGTCATCCACTTCCTGAATTCTACAGAATGGATCTGATAACCTCCTCTCGATCGCACATATCTCGACTTAAACCAAACTTTATCCCCGAATAATTGATTCACGAGTTTCTGTGGTATCAAAACGGCGTATGGCAAGCTAATTGGGCCTCCACCGCTCCGGAGACCACCAATTCAACTAACTAACTCAGTTTTTTACGCCGCTGACTACCCGTAACCTCTTAATTATTGGGAATCTACTTAAAAAAATATTCATCTTTGTCCAACACATTTTTTCCGAGCCAGCTTATTTTCAAGTTATTCTGGGTATTCAGGTATAGCCTATTGAAGTTACAACTTGAGAATAACTTGAGAAATATGCTGTTTCGATAAAAATGTTTTGGACAAAGATCCATATTTTTTTACGTAGAATCCCAATAATTGGGGATTAATTTATTTAGTTTTAAGACAATATATAAAATAGTTAATAACAAAATAGGAAAGTAACCTTAACTAAGCGAAACCTTTGCTTAATTTCTCGAAAAATGAAAATCAATATAGTCAAACTTGTTATTAAAGAGACTCTATGTCGATCCCAATGACTTATTCATGCCATACTCAGTGCGCTGATAAGGTATTTGAAAAAAGCTATGAGCAAAGATTACTTACTATTAGATAAACGGCTCCAAACAAAGTAGTGAAAATTTTTTAGTTGCTTTTATATATTTCCCGCATCGGGCAACCCTGCAGGAAGAATTAAAAATTTGTTTCCCGGGAGAGTTTGTGGATAAGAGCCATATCTACTTTCATTATGTACATTTACAAATTCACTCACAGTTGGTTATGCACACAAGTAACTAACTCAGTCAAGTGCTTCATATGAATTCTCTTTATTGGTGGTACTTTTTGGTACATGTTTACTCTTCGACAAGATTTTTTGACAGAAGTCTGTGATTCTCTCCGGATGAGAAGAGAATTTTGACAGGAGTAAGTGATTCTGTCAAATAATTTTGACAGGAGTAAATGACTGCACAGTACCTTACTCTTTATTTGCATGCATATTATATTATGACTTTAAAAGCTGGATATATTTCGTTTTATTGCCGTGCCAGTGTTAGTTTTTTAGAATAGCTGGGTAATTTAGGGAGCCAGTTATCTAGTAGTAAGTAATCTTTGCTATTAGTCTGCAGGTAGCTGAAGGAAATCTCAAAAACTATGTAGGACGGCCTTAATGCGTTTAATTTATGCCGCATAATAGGGAGACTAAACAGAACTAGCGTACCAGAAAATTGGCTTGGTTTTGTTATATAAGAATCATCGAACTCCTTTGAACCTCGTTTCATAAGATTTAATCTGGCGTTAGCCTCATTAACAGAAGATAGATACTCGGGGAAGAAGTTAGTGTTAACAATGACCCCCAAATGTCTAGTCGTGTCAAGTCCAATTAATGAGCTACAATCAGAAAGAAAATTTAAGTGCAGACGGTTGTTTTCGCGTGGTTCACTTGAGGATATTCAGCGAGCGGTAGTTAATAGAAAACCATTTATAAAAGGCGTCTAAGTCAAAGTTTAAAATAAAAAACCTTGATCATTAGCAATAGTACGGATATAACAATTCTCACAATATTTGACTATGGAAATATGTGCGCGTCAAGATCTAGGTTAGGTTAGGTTAGGGTGGCGGCTATCAGCGTAACAGCCGATCAGCCTCACATAGACCTATAAATGGTCCGTTGCGTTACCACATACGTGGAACCGTACCTGATTGCCGGGTTTGTCTAAAACCAGTCGCAGCTGTTAATAAACCTTAGGAGCTGCTTCAGCCCGATGTCGGCTATATCACCCATACCACCTAAGAAGTACACGCCCATTGCATTGTACCTTCTTTTTGCTAGTCCCGGACATTCGCAGAGTAAGTGCTGAATGCTCTCCATCTCTTCCTCGTCAATACAACTACGGCAGAATTCATTCGTGGGAACGCGCAGACGTTCTGCGTGTCTACCGAAAAGGCAGTGGCCAGTAATGACTGCCACAATATTTCGGAGGTTTATCCGGCTTCCGTTTAGCAGGAACGAGGTTTTTCACAAATCCCATTCAGGCCACAGCTGCCTTGATAGGCTGCATGTGGTTAGGTTACTCCATTTTTGCTTAGCGAGCTGAATAGCCTTAAGGTCAATTTCTCTCTTTACCGATTCTAGCGTCCAGCCGATTGATCTGTCAGTAGAGGAATCATCCAATTGTGATCCCACCTTTGTTATCTCATCAACTGCCTCATTCCCTTGAATACCACTGTGACCAAGGACCCAGCAGAGAGTTACCTTGTGTCTCGCTCGCAGTTCGTAAGCTGCATAGTTTTTATTACTCGAATGTCCAAAAAATTACAGAAGCAACTTTGACGCCTGAGAAATATCGCGGAATTTTTCATTTCAGCTAAGATTACCCGGCAATATAGGTGTTGGGTATCTCAGACCACCCGTACCACCCCAATATCTATGAAAAGTTCATCGATAAAGGGGAAAAAATAAGTGTCTAATCATTTTTGAAAAGTTGTTGAATGGTACCAAATTTG
Source organism: Leptarthrus brevirostris (assembly GCA_964036015.1). NCBI lineage: Eukaryota > Metazoa > Arthropoda > Insecta > Diptera > Asilidae > Leptarthrus > Leptarthrus brevirostris. The sequence goes on from OZ038373.1 coordinate 73,652,137, forward strand.
ACACCTTCACCCCATCACCTGGAAGTGGGGAGGGGGGTAACTTAAAAAAGTTAAACGGGAACCCCTATTTTTTATTGCGGATTTGTATTCTATGCATAAACGTGAACCAGTTTTGTCACAAAAAATTTTTTTCAAAACGTCAAATTTTTTGAGATTTTTGAGGAACAAAATTGGAATTTTTGGAAATTTAAAGATTTTTATTCGAAAATGGTTAGGTTTCAGAGGAGTAAAAGTGCTTAGATTTGTATTTACTAAAATGAATAAAATAAGTGCCCTTTTTCACAACTGAAAACTTTGACTGGTAATTTGCGAATGATACAAATAACACAAATTAAATGTTTAAACTTAAAATACAGGAAAATGAATATTCAATGGATAAGGAATTATTAAGCAAGTAATGCATCTGTAATTAAAGAAGTTAGTTAAGGAAAATTATGTGCCCTGCCTTTTTGGAAGATAATGCAGCTCTATTATTCGAAGCTAAACTAAAAGTTTTTTCAATAAACCTATGAAATTCTATATGATGTTTCTACCTGAAGCAAGCCTTCTATTGAAGAGACTGTTTGAGTACCTGAAGGATACATGCATATATATGTACTCAAAAGCGATGGTTCCAGATTTTCCGCGACTTCCAGACAAAGTTAATTTTAAAATATTTTTGATAAAAGGAATGTGCTAATCTTGGTTCATCGGTGTTATTGAAATTGCCTTAAGAAATTGACCACGCCTCACTTATGTTCAAGATATGGGAGTTGTTGAAATTTGGAATAAAAGTAACTTTGCGACCGCTTTCTACTGGTAATAGAGCACGATAGAGCACGGGGGTTGCAGAAAATGTCAGTGATTCGGAAACTAGGTTAAATTGTTGATCCACTTGCAATCGTTGCCTAGAATGGGATGAAGTTGTTCTCCCGCCCATACAAGAGGGATTGGAAACCTTTAATACAAATGCCATATATTCCTGGTTATCTACAGTTTGTATCTTAGAGCTTGGGACTTATTCATTTAATTTTTAATATAAAAATTTTTTGAGCGAAAGAAAATTTTGAAATTTACCATATTTTAACTACACTTAGCCACTTAAGGTTACTTTCAAGATCAGTTTACGCGATCATTCAGAGGTCAAAATATTGTAGGACTTTGAGATGACCTCAACCTTTATATTGACCCCGATTTTGAAAGTAACTTTTTTATTGTTAACGTAATTTCTTTATAGAAACGTATTCTGTACAATAGAAACAAACCATCAAAATCGATTTGTCAATTACAGTTTATTCCTTGAAAGAAATTTAATAAATCGGTTTGACCTATATATGACCTTGTAAAGGGATCTTAACAATAATCCAAGAGCATTACTGAATGAAAAGTTGCCCGTTGTTTCAGAATCATGGCGCAAAATCGCGGGTTTGACTTAAAATTTTTAAGTTGACTTTCTTAAAACCTTGAAGGTCAAGGTCAGTGTTGAGTGTCCCTTTCGAATTAGGGCCAAGTCCTCATTCAAATGAGCAAAAAATAGGCACAGTTTGGAATTTTTTTTCAGACAATGAAAAGACATACAAAGGATCGGCTTGGGGATTATGATTGATCATACTTTGAACTTTGATTTTTAGTACGAAAAGAAAACAAAACGGCGCCCGTTATTATGGTTTGATCAAGGGCCTGCGAGATTGAAGTACGTAGACTGCGTGCAGTGTAGCCCCTAAGGAGTTATCTGAAATCAAAACTGGATAACATTAGTCGATACTACATTAAATTTATGAAAGCTTATACCTAACCACAATGAAAGAACCTTAAATTTAACGATGTTAGATGTTAGCAGTACAGTAGCCGTAATCACGGGTCACTGCCTCATAGGTAGACACGCCGATAGGCTGGGCGTGCCTTCAAACGACTTTTGTAGAAGTTGCCGCGACGAAGAGGAAGAGAAAACCATACTTCACCTCCTCGGGAACTGCCCGGCCCTAGCCAACCGTAGGAACCGGTTTTTGGGCTCCCCCTTCTTTGAAGAGTTAACCGAGCTAGGCTCCACGGATGTCAGAGACCTGACTCGATTTATCAGGAGTTCAAATTGGTTCCCGACGACGAATTAAGGATGAACACCCTTCACAACCCAGTCAAAATTATTTTGACTTCCCGTGAACTGGTTCCACTGGATACAAGAAACTGGTTCGGTACACAGGGGGCAAAATGTTAACCCTCTTATTCCTTAGGTAGTTCTATGGGGTTGTTAAATTCAAGCCTCAACGAGGTAGCACAAAGGGCCTCTTAGGCCTAAGTGTGCCTTCTTAGGCAGCCACTTTAACCTAACCTAACCTAGCACCATAATTGGAACTTTCAGTTCGATTTTTGTGTTTTTTTTCCACTCTTTATGGCTTTATAAAACATAGTTAATATTAGCAAATTTCATGTATTATAGGTATGCTCCCAAGAAAAGTATTTACTTTTCGGGGGTCAAAGGTAGAAGTTAATAGGTTAAATCGTTTTTATTTTATGCTACACGCAGATTTGAAAAATCGTATTTCGAGAAAAATGTGTTTAAAGCTTAAACTTTCATATGTATGCTTCGAACAATGTACTGCTTCGAACAATGGGCTGTAGAAACTTTTGTAACGTACGGATTAAAAAATCGTTTTGTCCCAATATTCTAGACACATATTCCTTTAAAAAAATGCAATAAAAAAAATCTAATTTTTGACCATTTTGAATGAGAACCTGGCCTTAATGTACAATTTATTTGGAACACTTTTCGTAAGATACTTATTTATCTGCATACTTGAAACGACTTTGACGACTCTTTTTAACTGACTTTTTAAGACAAAACTTGGGCTTGGCGTAAGACCCTAATTTCGGAACGCGTGGACCAATTTAGAGGATTTTTTTTTTATAATCTGTGGGGATATGTAATGACTTTTGTTCATGTCGCTAAACCAATAACAATTGCATAATTAAAAGAAGAGAATTGATTATGAACTTTGCAACTGTTGCAATCGCTTCGTTCATACGAGCAGCTTTTTTCCAGTAGCGATCTGAAGACACTAAAAAAAAAATTGCTGTTAAAAAAAATTTGAACGTACTTCCAAATCAAGCGAAGAAGAGAACTACAATCAATAATCAAGATACCGTAAAAATTTGCCTAAACATTTCAACACGCAAGGTCATAATGAAGGATTAGTATACCTATGTTTGTATATATTGAATATTTCTCATTGCATGTATTTTATTTATTACGAAGTGTCGTAATAGGCGTAAGCTTAAATGCGTTTTAGCCTTCATTATGGTCTGACCAACTTGGAAAAACCAGTTTTATATATTTCCGACGTTTATGAATCGATTTTGAAAGTTGTCCAGCCCTTAGTTCGCATTAGTGGTAAATATAACATAACTAAAGTGACTAACAGGTAGGCTAAAAAATTCCAAAACAAATTTTTGAGTAAAATTTCTTTTTTCATCTTTCATCTTTGCGAGAGCAACGCCCTTATGTTAAGTGTTGGGTTTAAAGCTAATAAGTTTAAGTAGACTGGTAGAGTAGTCTCTTCTATCTTAAAACTACGCGCGGAAGCAAAACAGAGAATTAAATGCATCCTCTGTAAAACTGGATAACCTTATATCGTTATTCACTTTATCTTTAAGCATAACTTTACCGTAACTACAATATCATTCAACAATATTTTCGTAACAGTACACGCCCAATCTCAATCAGAAGATCATACGATGTTCATAAAGCCTATAGGTTCATTTGAGAACCAGTTAACCATCTAACTGAGATAAATATGGAACCTAAGTGAGCAAAGTCCGACTCCCACGCTTTTACTTTTATTTTGAAACACTAAAAAAAATTAATCTTCAAAATAGGCTTGAGGAAGGGGACAGCGCAAAGTACACTATTGCGCATTCCTTACTTGTTTACAAGCAAAGGAATATTCAATATGTTGTCATAAACTATTTTACCATGTTGCATTTTAATATGTTACAGCAGGTTCCTTATTGTTTGCTGATTGTATAAATTATGGTAATGCCGATATAGTTCGCCGTTGCAAATAGCAAAAATTGATATAAAAAATACTTGCTGTAGGTAATTTTCGAAAATCTGTCCATAATTTAAATATTTCTCTTTTTTCTATTGCCTTTTATTCATATATAGTATAGAATAGAGTTGAGAAGATCTTCGGGGTGTGGGCGATTTAGAAGCTTAAAGGTCTCTTATCTGGGTATTCTTTTCCCCCGCTGTTTACACGAAGCAGTATTCTGTACCTAAATTACTTTAATGCTAAATATTAGATAATAACTTGTCAGCTTTTTTCAAAATACTAGCACCTAAACTCAGATGATTAAAAAAATTTTTCTTAATTACAGCTTGAATTAAAGTCATATTATATTTAAATGGAGCTAGTCAGCCCCAAAGTCAAAAGAATAATAACTCAAAATAAATTAAAAAAGAATTTATTTAGTTCAATAGCACTAGTCAATTTCTAACTACCATTCATGTACAAGAGATCCATGATATGAGTGAAGAGCTGGGGTCAGCAGAGGTGTCACAATAGCAGCTTTTCCGTGAACAATATGTTGGCTTTGATGTGAAATGGCCTCTGGGTAAGCCTTTACAATGTGACCAGCACCTACGAGAGGTGCACTTACTGAGACATGATTGACGTAATCTGGAGCGTGGACACTGGCTGAGTACTCGTATCCACTGGCGATTGCCGGTGCAGAAGCATAGACTAGAGGACTAGCAAGGTGTCCATGAAATATACCTGGGCGGGCAGCAGCAATGACTAAAAGTGCGAATAACACCACCTGAAAAAAGAAAACCATTAATCAACACCAAACACCCGGAAGAATTCTTTGAACTTACCAACTTGAACATTTTGAAATTTCTAGGAGGTCTGTGTTACTTGAACTAAAGACTTAAAGTGTTTGGTGGACAAGACAATACCGGAGCGGCTTTTATAGAATGATCGCGAACTTTTTGTACCAGCCCAAACCACACATATTACTGTAAGTTCCGTGTCTGCCTTCCACTGATCTGCGGTAAACTGCTCTCTTTTCAATGAAATTACGCCATGTCCGCTTGGAAATAGCGCAATGATCGGTACGCTAGTGACCTTCACAATATATGGCAGTGCGCTTTGTTTTTGCTTTACTTTAACTATCCAAGTAATTTGCCTAGACATTGATATTTGGGCTCCGCTGGAAGTCTGAACTTGATGGAAATTAAAAATTAGATGAAAATATGTAAACAACCCTTAGGCAGAGTATTTATTGACAAGAATCAACTAAGAATTGAAGAGAGCTCCATTAAGTAGGCGTCATATGGGTTTCTTTTCATTCATTTCTCATTATGCATTAGAGAGATGGAAATTCATTTAAAGCGTTGAGTTAATGCGATAGATGATCTTATCGCTAACCAATTGTCTAATTAAGTAGTTCAATTTAAACTGGAGGTAATCTGATTTAACTGTCCATCAATAAACTTACTTCTATAAAATTGAACGCTTCTCTATCGCGGGTAACAACCCGGCAATGTGACATATTGGAAAGAAAATAGTTGACTTGAAAACTTCTTATGCAATTCTGCCACGCTTGTACGGGACTGTACAAATCTCAACTGTTACTGCTGATAAAGTAACAGATCTAAAATAAAAAAAATCGTCCCTGGAGTAAGTTATAATGTATTGGCGTTGTATCATGAAGACTACTAATAGTTGAGTGTAACGCCGGTGGTTCGAAACCCACCTATAATTGCCGATTCACTTGCAAAGTTTCGAATCGGGTGAAGAACTTCTCCCACTCCATGCCCGACGAGGGATTACGGGAGCTTGACAGAAATTAAAGTGTAAGGAATGGTCATTATTTATCCATTCCTAAGTTTCAGTTGGTGCAGAAATTAAAGCGAAATGCAAACTGAGCCACTTTTTTATCGAAAAATTTTCTTCAAGCAATAATAATAAATAATAAAATTGACATATTTGGAGTGAAAAAAATCAGAGACTTTGTTGCACGCTGAGAAAGTAATGCTGGTGGACTAATCGATTCTTATTTCTTTGAAAATGAGAAAAGATCGAAAGTTACGTGTGTGTTGAGTAACATGCCATACTGCGAAAATTTACTGAAAAGAACGTTTTACTTAATCATTTCGAGACATGGACCTTCAATTAGCCACATAAATCGTATGATATCAAAGCATTGGATTATTTTCTGCGGGAATATGTAAAGTTACTTGTTTATGTTAATAAACTATTGAATAACAATTGCAAAATTAAAAAGTAAGTGATTGGTAAAATTGGACCATATTTTGAGTCAAAAGCGATTGAAAATTAGTTAAGAAAAAGTGAACCGACTTAATAACAAGGAAATTAAAAAAAAAAGTTTAACCGATTTTCCAAAAAGTTCTAAAAAGCATTTAATAATATTTAACCTTCTATCTATTACGGCATTTTGACGTCGGTACAAATTAAACAAACAAATCAATAACAACAAAAATATTTAATCCTTGTTCCTTATGAACTCGTAAGGTGAAATGTTTAGGCAGTTTTACATAGTAACTTTGATTGTGATTAGGTAGTTGTTTGTTTGTTTTAATAAATAATTAATCAATTTTCTTGATTTGACAATGAAAAGATTATCGAATGGATTTCAGTTTGATATTGATACAAAACCATCTTTTTCAGATTCTATTATCGTATTAGTCGTATAGCAAAAAAGTTATACCTATATTTGTAAATTAGTTATGAGCATTTTATATGCAAAAATTCTGTGGCAAAAACTTTAAACGCGGTTTTCTCAAAATCAAGTTTTTTTGAATTGGCTCCACACTTTTCTCCAAAACTACCCAACTGATTTTAATAATCCAAAAACCATTCGATGCGTTATTAAAACTGCTAGTAACTAAACCTTTAAAAATATTACGTTACACACCGCTATTTTTTTAAACAGTGTGCCCTCAAAATATAGTTTTTTTTTCAGAAAAATTTTTATAAATTGATAAAAATATTAAAAATAAAATGTTTTTTAGGTTTAGTCACTAGCATTTAGTCTTATGAATAAAATTCCGTTTGAATCTGTTACAGGAAGTCCAAAAACTGTGGAGCCCTTTAAAAAGTATCTTTTGGAAGTCACCCTCTGCAGTGGGCAAATTTTTTTTATATTCTAATATGTTTAATAATTATATTCTTAATATGTTTAATAAAAATGCCCAAAAGGAATCAGTTCAATAAATAAAAAAGTTTTTTCACAAAAAAAAAAATTAAGTGTATTTTTTTCGATTATGAAAAGAAAAATCCCATTAACCTTTCATTCCACTCAATGATTCACAGATTGTTTAATGTACCACTGTCCACAAAATCATTTAATAAGGAACTAGATACTATACAACTAATTGCTGTTAGGAATGGGTACAGTGCAGAGTTTATTGACAAAATGGTAAAGAACAAAAATTAGAAAGTTTCGTTAACGAACATCAGTGCGATAACTCCCTTAAGTAGTGACAATATTGTAAAATATGTGAGGTTACCATTTGTAAAAGAAATTACGTATGAAATAGCTAAAATTATAAAACATGGAAGTAAATATAGCCTTTTATAATAAGAACAATGTAAAAAACACGTTAATGAATGCGAAAGAAAAGATTAATAGTTTAGAGAAACCAGGCGTATATTAAATAAGTTGTTAAAATTGTTATGGTATCTATATTGGACAGACGGGAAGGAGTTTCGCTACAAGGTTTCAAGAACATATTCCTACATGTAAGAATCAAAAAATATCTTCAACGATGGCAAGATATTTAAGGGATATAAGACACAATTGTTGCATAGATGATTTAAATATTTTACACATTGAAAATAAAGGCAAGAGACTTTATCTCCTAGTAAATTTCGAAATTGTTAGAGCCAAAGCTATATTAATGAACAGATAGATTTTTCGTTGCCTCCAATTTTAAAGTCGTTGTTCGATGTTTGTCCAACTTAGATCGGTTACATAACTACTGTAGGATCGGCTAATTTATTTTAGGTTGTTCATGTCACATTGAGTGGCAACAGAGACCTCTCTGAAGATGGTCCGATATACTGAATCCCGTACATTTAATAGTGGAGTTATAAATAAATAAATAGATTGTGAAACTGAAGTATTTTTGCTGCTCATACCTTAACTTTATTAGAATTATAATGTCTCACAAACCGATAACAGTAAACAGCAATAATATAACCATAACAAACGTTTTGGATTTTTTACAAAATCCTCCAATTTTTTATAAATGCGAAAGCTTAAAAAATACATTGATTAAAAGATTTACTAAGTCGGAAGAGAAATAGTTAGAGGAATTACTATCTACCACTGAAATTGGAGATAGACGTCCTTCCGAATTCTACCGCTCTATGAAAATACTAGCAGGAAGTTCATCCACATTTAGTAAACATTTAACAAAAAATTATCCATTAGTCACAAAATGTGCCTCTTCATAAAACAGAAAAAAAATAACCGAAATAGCTGTAATTGTCATCTTAGTATTAAGATATCATATAATAACAAAAAAAAAGCATTCAAATCAAACGTAAGAAGAATCACCCAAATCGGTTGATTTATTCAATGCAACGAAATTATTATTTTTTTTTTGAGGCAGTGTCGGACTCCTGTGGCACAGTTTACCGACTAAAACACCTCCCTTGCTCTCCGGACACTAGCCTCTAACCGTTTTCCACATTACTTCATGCCAGGTCCTTTCCCTTAGCCCGTCAGGCGACCATCTCGTCTGCGGCGGCCTGCTCGTCTAGGTCTTTCTTTTTCCTGCGCAGGACATCTTCCGCGTACCTGACTGTGCGATTCCAGGTTTCTTCGTCGGCGGTTATGCCTTGAACTATAGTTTCCGGGGAGATCGCCCCTCCTAAGTGGACTCTTAGCGCTCCCCTCACGGGAGCCCATCTCTGACACTCAAAGAAAGTGTGTTCTGCGGTGTCCGTTTGGCCTGGGCAATAGAGGCACTCCGGTGAAGGTACCTTTCCCATTCGGTGAAGATACGAACGAAAGTACCCGTGGCCACTCAGGAGTTGGGTTATGTAAAAACCTACCTCTTCATGCCCTCTGTCGATCCAGGGGTCCAGATCACTGATGAGCCTCGCTGTCCTTCGTCCCCTGTTCTCCTCTCTCCATCTTTGATTCCAACTTTTCATGGTGTAGGACCTTTCCTCATTAAACAAACTCTCAATGAACTTTCCGAAATTGTAAACAACGTTGACCTACCTTCGATCACTGCAGGAACAGTCACTTCCAAAATTTAAAAAAAATGTTTTGCGATTACCCAAAATTCGATAAATTTTCTCCGAAATTCATGTAATAAATATACCTGCTTTTTATTTTATTCAATTGCCCATCTTAAAACCTTTTCAAAAAGATACAATATGTAACGTAGAGAACGAATTCAAAAATTTATAGGTAAAAAACCTTTTGGGGAATATTATAAAAATCTGCAATTTAAATAAATTAAACTCAAATTAACCCTTAAATTCATTTTATTGAGTTCGTCTTTCATTACAATTAATATTAGTGTATTACAAAAGCTGTTTTATGTACACCGCCACTTTCGATACATGCCAACAACCACCCTGTAACTCCTTCTTTAAGATGTATTGTAGCCATATTCCTCTTTTCTTCACTGCAGTTATAATTCTATTTTTAACGGGTGTGGTGACAGCACGATTGTAGTGCCAAAATCACTTTAACAATTGTAACGTTTAATTATTTTTGGTTACGTTCGTACATTTAGATTACTTGTTGTAAATGATAATTCCTACTTTCCGAGTATTTCCGTGTTCTTCCGTGTACACGTGTATCTTATTAAAATCATCTTTCCATCCTCCTGGGCTAATATATACTGGTACTGAGTGTACCACGAGATCACATATTTCCAATATTAATACACTTATATTACAGAATTCTAAAAGCGGAGTGCAAAAATTTTCCCGGGATCTATATACGCAAAACAAAAAGAAAACTCAAATCAAGAATTAAAGAACACACACAATCTGCCTATTATGCTAACCCAACCTCTAGTATAGCCAAACCTTTAAAGCACACTGGCCATTAAGTTGATGAAAATAATGTGGAATTAATGTTGTTCTTTGTTGAACGATCAAATATATTTTAAAAATAAAAGTCCGTTACTTTGTCCAGCTCTATTTGAACAATATTTTAGCTTTTTCAACTTTGGCTTTTTAGTCGGTGCCCTGATGATGTCCTAACAAGACAAAACGCGTCGGCTATCGATTTATTTCTCAAAAAAAGATATATTTTGTGAAACTTAACAAGTGTTTTTAATATTTATCTTAAAATGAATAGAAATATGTTTCACCAAGTTCTTACAGAAATATCAGTAAATTATTAAAAAAATTCCTTTGGCATAATGTCATGTGATTTAGAATATGAGTTTTCTCCGTCAAGGGACAGTTTAGAATCATCTCATCAGAAGATTCCTGTGTCATATCACCTTGTGCTGTATAAGGTTCCGCTGGAAGCAACATCTCTAGAGTTTCCTTTACGAAAGCCTTAGTTTTCTGGCGTGGTAATGGCCTCATGCCAGTTATTACTGGATTAAAACTCAACAACAAACTGTTCAGAACGTCTCTATTACAAGCGGATATTAAAAACTTTCTGGAAAAGCCTTGACGAAACTTATGGAGTTGTTTGTGCCGAATCCAGCCTTACATATATCTACTAATAAACACAATTAAACCCGAAACTTTTGGATCTTTAGCTTTGTCTGTTTTATAATGGATAGATTAAATATGCGGATCCTACCGTTTAAGATGGACAATCCTAATTTCAGTGCTTCTGGATTACCGTTTTGCTTTTTTATTAAATAATTAAAATCTTCCGATGTTAAACCTTAAATATACCACCGAAAGGTAGATTTTGTATTCGTACCGTCATTACACACCTTACCAATGACTATGGTGGGCATCATTATGAGTGTGACAGAATAAATTTTATTTTCTAATTATATCACAGTCTTTTAAAGAATTCTTTGGGCTCAATTTCTTTAACAGTGATTCCATTTGCTTCCATTACAAATGGCATTCTTATAGGTCGACAATAACGTGGCGATGAATGTGTTGGGTTGTGCCAAACAACCTTGTTATTTGTGCGACATATGATCTGCAGTGACAAAAAGAGCTTTGAAAGACGTTTGTATTCGAACCGACAATATTTCCAAGATTCATCACAACCCGATTTGTATCTTATTTCTAGTAAGTTTCTTTTTTCTTCCCCAATGTTTCCAAAACTTCACTCAAATATAACAACAATCACTTGACTCTGTGTTTGAGTAAAGCTTGAACATTAATTTCTGCACAAGTTTCGGTGACACTGATTGACTCTTTATCTGGGTAGCATTCCATTTTCGCTCGCTGTATAATGATATAGCAAGGATATATTTTTTTGTAAGCGTTCCTTATGATTTCACACTGACTCCTGGAAAGTTCAGCTTCAGCAATCAACGACAGCGCTTGTGTATGCGTCATTCAAGATCCCGTTTTGTCCTCCTGCTGGCTGCCAGAACATACTTTTGTTGTTGTTGTTTTCTTTGCTTATTTTGTACCAAATTTAAAAAAAAAATTATACTTTTCAGATATACAACTCGACGAAAAATTCTGCTCGTAAGAACGAAGCTATTTCAAATTTTCAGAGTTAGTTCACTCTATAGAAAAGTAACAGAATTATCCAAATCCGGCAACGTATTACGAAATAAGTCACGGTCACCCTTTCATTCTCTATGTAGTGCTATGTAGCAAGATAGATTCATCATATTCAGAGATTTACTCTAGGTGCAAAATTTTTTATCGTTTACCAATGAGGAAACGTACTCTGTACAATATAATCGTCATCGGTGTACGCGTTACAATGTTAGGTGCCGCCCTTCCTCCAAACCGCACCATAAGCCACAATTTTTGTCATGATACAAACGGATACTCTATTCATTCAGAATCATCTAAATCAGTCTCCTCGTTACAAAGTAAGACTTACAAACCCCATCCTAATTCTATGTCAAAATTTTTCCTTATAGTGGCAATGGAGATCATACTGTATACAATAAAAAAGAATCATTCAAATCGGTTCATGCGTTAAGAAGTTGAGTAACTCGCTCTTCTCACAACACCCCACCCCATAAATATGTGTCCTTCGAATACTTTTCCGGAAGTGTCTATTTACCACTCTCAAATTAAAGAAATTTATAATCCAACAGCATTGAAAACTATGCATTATTTCGCGGAGCCTCTTTATAAAGGTGGTCCTTTCACGATTTACGAGATGAAAAACGCGGTTATGATAGAATCCCTAGCGAATTTTATAAATATGCTCCACAAGAAGTCTTGTTAAATATGATCAAAATTTTCAATGATATACAGGGTGTTTCAGATCTGACGTGCCAAAATGAGTGGGGTGCTATCACCCTACTAAAAGGAGACTCCGAGAGAAGACTGGAATTTAGTACTTGGCTTCTGGAACGCCCTGTTGTCTAGTTGTATTATTTGTTTAATTTGCACCAACTCCAAAATGTCGTAGTAGATATAAAATTAAAAATTATTTTATTTTTCTTAGGGCTTTTTCTGAAGTCGGTTCAACTTTTTTTTTAAAACTCCTTTATTTTTCACTTTTTAGTGTTTTCTACTCTATACAACAAAAAAAGAACCATCCAAATCGGTCCACGCGTTATAAAGTTAGGTTGCACCCCCACCCCACCAAAATTTTCTTTCTCGTGGTATCAACCAGGGAACATACTCTACCCAACAGAAAAGGAATTATCCCAATCGGTACACGCGTTACTAAGTTAGATTACCCATTCCTCCTTCTACCCTATACCAAATTTTTGTTCTATTAGCAGTTGGGGATCATACTCTGTACAACAAAAAAAGAACCATTCAAATTCGTCCACGCGTAACAAAGTTAGGTTCCACCCCCATCCCCACCACATTTTTTTCTAGTGATATCAACCAAGGAACATACTCTACCCAAAAGAAAAATAATTATCCAAATCGGTGAATACGTTACGAAGTTAGACTACACCTCCCCCCTCCCCCACCCTAGGAAATTGTTTTTTCTTCTATGCACAATGGGGGATCATACTCTGTACAATAAAAAAAGAACCAATCAAATCGGTCCACGCGGTACAAAGTTAGGTTCCACCCCCATCCCTCACCCCCCCCCCCCCCCCCCAAACATTTTTTTTCTCGTAGAGTCAACCAGGGAAAATACTCTATCCAACAGAAAAATAATTATCCAATCCGGTCCACACGTTACGTTAGTTAGACTACCCCCCCCCCCCCCCCCTCTTCCTCCCTCCCTTGACAAACTTTTTTTCTCCTATTTGCAATGGGGGATCATACTGTGTACTGTGTGTGAACCATCCAAATCGTTCCACGCGTTACAAAGTTAGGTTTCACCGAGAAAGCCGTACATTAGGAAGACAAACGAGAAAAAGAGAGTTCGCGTAATGCTACATAACTAATGGCAATAACTCCTGGTGTAGCGCAATATTCAGTGACGAAAGTAAATTTAATGTCTCTTGTTTAGACGGACGTGTTAAGTTATAGCGGCAAAAAAATAGAGAGCTGCATACAAAAAAATGATCGAAACTATGAAGCAATGGAGAGATTCAGTGATGGTTTGTGGTTGTATGGCCACCAACGGAGTCGGACATTGGAAATCTATGGACGGTATCAGGGATAAAAATAAACATCTTTATATATTCAACCGTAATTAAGAAGCAACTGCGAATAAACTAAAGATGCCAAATGTTTGGAGGTTCTAACAATACAATGATCCAAAACATACGGCTGAAGTCTTGAGATTATGGTTGCTTTATAACACTCCACAACAACTCAAGACACCATCCCAATCGCCGGATCTTAACCCTATAGAAAATCTTTGAACTTAGCTTGATCTAAGGTTGCGAAGACGCGCAATAAGGAACAAACTAGAACATAAACTTTCTTTACAAGAAGAGTGGCCAAAAATTGATTCCGAATACTCAACAAAATTAGGACGAACTATGAAAGAAACTGTAATTGTTTCTAATGTGAATATGAACTGCTCAAATGATTTTTTGCCTTTTTTTATAAAACGGATTCTTAACCAGAAACCTTGCATTTGAAAAAGTATCTTTAACGAAAGTGAACAAAATTGTAAAGTTTAAAGTACGCTGCCATCTATGGGGAAGTTAACACAATGATACTTGCAACCACTATTACTTTCTATATAAAAGAGTAAGATTTCCTAGTGTAGATAAAGTGTATAGCATTTATACGCAGCAATGCGGATTCAATAGGAGTAATTAACATATATCATCAATAATAATAACTTAACAACGCTTAACCTGAAGATTGATCCATATTTAGATCAGAATTTCAAGTCAAATTTCAAGTTATTTTTAGCAAACGAAACAAGTTTATTTTCATTTTTAGTAACTTGAACTCCCCTAAATTGCTAATTAAAATCTCAGGCGCGAAAATAACTTCAATTATTTTGTAATCCCGGTTGCAATTGCAAATTTGCCTAATAAAGCGAATACGCGTAAGCGGACCGATTGCATGGGCGCTGACAGGTTAATGGCTGAAATTTCAACGAAAAATTTATGAGAGCGAACAATATTTTCACAAGTACTACTTAGCCCACATACCATTGATGGTCGTTTCTTTTATTGGACAGCAGTGAGACTTATTCGTCTTGGCAATGCAAATATATTATTTGTGTTTATACTTAGCAGTGGCATATAATGTTTCATATGGTTAAAGTACGACAAGTACTTGCAATCCAAATTATACCTGGTTTTTGCGCGATCGCATGACTTTTTGAGGTTGTATGTGGCTATTTATGTATAATTATTTCTTCCCTCGTACAGCCTGAAGGTTCTTGAATTTTGATAAAAGGATTGTTGGTGGACTCGTCTTAGCCTCACTAGCTCTATGATGTTATTTAAATTAACAATAATAATCTGTTATTTATTTTTTTTATGTATAATGGCACTTTATTTGGCACAATCGTTATAAAAAATACATCCTACAAAACTCTAGCTACCCTGAAAAATGTACAATATTCAAAATAAAAAGACACAATAGTTAACGATCAAAACGAACATAAGAAATAACACCGTACGTTACTCTAAAAATGTTTCGTAAAAACGACTCTAAAACTTGAAGGCAAAAAAATTGTAAAAAACCTGTAAAAAAGAAAATACAAGAAATTTCAAAATGCAAGAACATGATTGCCTGAGTGTTCCCAGAGGGTAGATGTAGCACCGGGCGAAGTTCCTACTTCGGGAACCGCTGCTCCCCAGCAAATGCCCTCTCCGTAGAGCCGTTCACCACTTTTCTAGTCCTCCGGGAGCACTCATCCAAACATGTTCTAAACGAAGAAACAAAATTTTCGAACCGATTAGAGTCCCAATGTTTATTAAAATAATTCAAGTATAAACATGTCTTATTTACTAACCAAAACATTTAGACAATGGAAAATAGCCGTCTGTCAGTTGGCACTCCTCATATAACGATTTATTTTAATTTTTAAATATTGAATTCGCGAATTAATTCCTCTTTTTAGTTAAAAGCTTCCTTTAAGAAAAAAATTAATTCATTCAAAAGCGGACATGCGGATTCCTAATATCCAAAATGCTAGGCGATCAAAAGACAAAGCAACAGATAAACGAGGTAATACTTTTTTGGAGTTTTTGGATGATTGCGGATATGTTATATTAAATGGCCGGACTCAGGACGGTTCCGAAGGTGAAATGACTTTCACAGGCACCATGGGATCCTCTATAAATGATTTCTGCTGCGTGTCCATTAAAATTATATATATTGTAAAAAGCTTTGTAGTAGTTGCTAAGCACTATTCTGATCATTTTCCCAATTGAATTGATTGTTTTAAATGCTGCAACAGATACGTCCGATAAATTAGATAGAATGAAATTACTGCCGAAGATTTATTGGAAGCAAAACAATTTGGAAGACTACAGAAACAACTTGCAGTTACAAATGCACAGAATGGAACATAATAACCTGGCAACTCAGGACCTTAATTCGCTTGTAAACATAATATACAAAGCTGCCAACTATAATTCCGACTATAATAGGAAGAGGTGCTATAACCAAAAGCGGTTCAATTCGGACTGCTGGAAAGCTAGGAAAATATCCTTTGAATTTTTGAAAATTTTTAAAGAAAACAACTCAGATGAAGCCCGAACTTTGTATGTGAACGCGAATAAACTTGTCCAAAACACAATATTTTAGGTCAGTCGGTGAAAGACTCATACATGTCAAAGACAGTAAAGAATGGTGGTCACTAGTTCGCGAACTTAAGAAACAAACATACTCACCTGGGAATTCAATATCAGCGGAACAATTTGCAAGCCATTTTAGCAAACTTCTAAACCCAAATCAATCGCTCAATATCACATCCTATGCGGAGCGGTATGTGCATGATGATATTTTGGATAGGCGCATCGCACTGAACGAGGTTAAACACTTCTTGACAAAAGCAAAGAATAACAAGGCTCCGGGATTCGATAGAATTCCCATGGAATTCTACAAATATGCTACAGATGACTTTGTGACAGCAATAACAGTAAAATTTAATAGTTTCTTTGACTCTGGCTGTGTACCTAATTCATTTAAAGAAACAATAATGTATCCAATATTAAAAAAAAGAGATGTAAATGACCCTTCAAATTATAAAGGATTATGTTACCTCAATACAGTATATAAAATATTTACTGGCATTATGCTACACAGATTAACTGATTGGGCCAATATCAACAGAATTATTAAGGAGTGTCAGGCAGGTTTAAGAAGGTAGTACTCAAGTGTCGACAATATTTTCAATCTATGCAATATAATTAAACTATCCCAGCATCAAGGCATCAAAAAGATACATATACGGTTTTTTTGTTGACTTCAAGGCAGCATTTGATCTTATTCATCGCCCGACTTTGTATTACAAGCTTTCCTGATTAGGAGTTTCTAGCAAGTTTTTAAATATACATATTAAAGGACATCTACACGAATAATTAAGCTTCTGTGTGGGACAGGAACTCTTTGCCTCACCGCTTTCAAACATCTCTAGGTGTGAGGCAGGGAGATCTCCCAAGCCTACTGCTGTTTTCCCTATATATTAATGATCTGGAGGATACTCTCGATGAAGGCATATCTGTAGGAGAAAATAAAATAAGTGTCCTGATGTACGCAGATGATGTGGTGCTGCTTGGAGATGACCCTGAAAAGTTACAAAGGATGATTTTCAAGCTGGAGCAGTATTGTGATAGGTGGGGATTAACGGTCAATCTCTCCAAATCGAAAATAATGGTTTTTAGAAGGGGAGGGAGGTTGACGGTAAGAGAAGCATAGTTCTACAGGCGGGACCGTTTATTGATGTTGTCAACAACTATAAGTACCTTGGAGTGGTACTTACTAATAATCTTTCATTCACTCAACATTTGAAATCAATGCTGTCATTAGTGAAATATAGTATACATACTACATGGAGCAGATTCATGGCCAAAAAGGATGTTCCGCTTTCAGCCAAATTTATACTGTTCCAGACATATAGTTATAATGTGTTATGCAGGCCAGGAGATGCCCTGTGGATTATTTTGGAGATAGTTTTCCTCTACATCTGATAAGAACTCTAATTATGACAAGAGGTGGCTTGCTAGGTCTAACCGCAAGATGCTGGAAAAAAATTCTTGCGGTATATGTTCTCTATGTAACCGAGATGCGGAAGAAAACCGCTTTGAATCCGCAGCATAAGTTCTCATCAAGTAATTGTTTATCCCCTACTCGTATATTTAGATCCCCAATTATAAGGAAGTTAGTCAGATCGTTTTCCAACACCAAAGATCTTAATATCTCATAATATTTTTCCCATCTATTACAATTCAGGTAGGCTGGAATTAAAAATTTAGCGAAACCTTTTTCTCTAATTTTAATTAAATTCACACCGGAAAGCTTGACAAATTCACAGTTATTTAGAAATTTTTAATGCCAAGCAAGAGTCCTCCACTAGCTCTTCCCATATTATTACGCCTTTCAGCTGGCACCCAAACCAACTTTAATTATGGAAAATATTTATTAAATCTGTTACATTGATCTTCAGTTATAAATGTTTCTATGAGTACAATTATATCATAATTACTAATAAATGAAAAGAATTCAGGAAATATAGATTTGTTAGAAAGGCCTCGCACATTATACGACAGAATTCTTAGTTCATTACTGTGTTTATTTTTATTAACATTAGGCTTTAACTGACAGACGGTTTCCCCTGAGTAGTTTTGTCTCGTAAGCCTATGTATATATATACAAGTAAGTTTTTTGAAGGCACTTGTTGGATCATTTTATTTTGTATAAAAATAAAACACTAATTTTGTTCCAAAAACTTAATTTGAGCCGCGGTTTTTACAAACTTAACGGCGCGTTTCGCCCTACAGAGGCATCATCAGGTTACTGACTAACTAACCTAGTTGATCTGACCTTGCACTAGTTATTGTGGAACTTAACTTTGTAACTCGTGGATCGATTTGGATGGTTCTTTTTTTGTTGTACAGAGAATAATCCCCCATTGCTAATAGGATAATAATTTGTTCCTACTGTAGGGGTGGGGGAGGAGGAGGTGTAGTCTAACTTTGTAACGAGTGGACCGATTTCGATGATTCTTTTTCTGTTCGGTAGAGTATGTTCCTTGATTGATACCACGAGAAAAAAAAATTTTGTGGGATTGAGGTAGGGTAGGGGGTTAAACCTAACTTTTTAACGCGTGGACCGATTCGGGTGGTTCTTTTTTCGTTGTAGTAGAGTAGAAGACCCTAAAAAGTGAAAAATAAAATAGTTTTTTAAGAAAAAGTTGAAACGACTTCACAAATAGCGCTAAAAAGCATGAAATAATTTTTAATTTTATATCTATTACGACATTTTGAAGTCGGTGCAAATGAAACAAACAAAACAACAATCCCAACCACAACTGAAGATAATACATAAAACTAACGTTTCAGCTCACGGGATCATAAGGAATGACGACTAAATACTTTTGTTGTAGTTGTTTGGTTTTTTTTGATTTGCACCGACTTCAAAATGTTGTAATAGATATAAAATTAAAAATTATTTTATGCTTTTTAGCGGTTTTTGTGAAGTCGGTTGAACTTTTTTTTTAAAACTATTTTTTTCACTATATTTTACAATTTATGCACTTTGTGTCCCACAGTTCTGGCTTACTCTCATAGGCATTTATCAAGTCTTCAATCTCACACTTTGACCACTATTTTCCGGTACTACACATCTTGCTCATTACTTCAAAGTATCCAGACACACTGAGATAAAGTAGAAATTCACCCAACTACTGAGACTGCTGTCCCACATCTGTTGAGACACGTTTCATGAAGAGTTCCCAGTTGAGAGAAATCATCTGTCGAGACTTATTTCTTTTTTCTGAGATAAGTGTCGGGCACTAACTGTTTTGCCTGTTCAGACACGACATTTAGTGTCTGACACAAAAATGTTCTGCAATAAGTGTCAGGTGTGACGGCACCATTAGAGTATGGTAGTCCAGTTTTGTCTCTTTTCAATGCGATTTACATTGAACACATAGAAGCTGTCCAATGCAGATTTGTTAGATTCCCTCTTAGTGGCCTTCCCTGGGCTGATCATATCTGTCTGCCTCCACATGCTCATCTTGAGATCAGACGTAATAGGTCTGGACTCATTTTTGCGTTTTAATGCGGGGTTGAATAATTCTCCTGATGTTGGGTATTTTGGGTTTGTCCGTATCGTCTCGCTCCTTGAGGACTCGGAGCTCATTCCATATGCCTCAGTGCAAGCTATAATCTGCATAAGCCTACTAAGCCATTGTCTCATCTGTTTAAAACCCATTTCGATTCTATTGACTTTGACTTATCTAAAAATTAAAGCAGGGATCACATTGGTTAGAGTTTCTTTCTCTTGGATTGGTATTTGATGTGTTACTTTTAATTATTAAAATGACTGAATTAATTAAGCTGCAACTTTTTTATTTTAATATTATTAATTAATAAAAGTTTTGTCAACAAGTGTACTATGCGGACGTGTTTTTGTTTTCTACCAGCTTTGAATTTTGAGTTTTTTGCACCGACTTCAAAATGTCGTAATAAATATAAAATGAAAAATTATTTAATACTTTTTAGCGCTTTTTGTGAAGTCGGTTGTGTTTGATCGGATTGAGGTTATATTTCTATTTTACTTTCTTAGTCGTTTTTACCCGATTTTATTTATTTGTTATTTTCTTTATTGTCTGCATTTTTCTGTGTGCTTGATGTACTCTCTGGGTCTCTTTGTTTTGGCTCCAGTTTTTATTTATATTTTTCGCTTATGGACTGTTCCATATTTGTGATCGTCGGATGTAGTACACTCTGGGGCTTTCGGTTGCTTTGTTTTGTTGAATCTCTATCATTTGTTTACTTATACATATTTTTTTCTGCGAAGTTGGTTCCTGGGTTTTGTTTTTTCTTGTTTATTCCAACGTTTGATTGCTTTGACCTTCTAACCTTGACTGTTACTCTCTTTTTTATTTATTTTGTGTATTTTCTTTATTTGTGCTAAGATATTTTCTAATTTAGCTTTGTGCACTGTGGTATACGTTTTGTTGTTTCGTGTCTTTGTATTCTATCTGCATAACTTTATTATTTCATTTAACCCTTGTTGCTCTGGGTACACTTGGTTATTTTATTATTTCGTAGTTCTGTTTATTTACCATAACTTCTGTTTATTTACCATAGTTCTGTTTATTTACCATACCCCTATTGTTCCGTCTTTGCTTCATTTCTTATTATTTTTTAGTTCTTTTTATTTATTTATCTTTATATTTGCGAATTTTATTTCGTTTTGCTGTTAATTGTTCGACTATTGGTTTCTTTTCCTTTGTGCTGACTTTTAAGTTTTCTCCGGTTGCTCAACCTGGTTGTTTTTGCTAGTAGCGCTGTCGGTTCGCTCCTTGTTTGGGCTGGCGAACTCCATTTGGAATCGCTTGGCCTGTCTTTAGCTCCTATCAGACTACACTAATACCTTGAATATGAAAAATAGTTTTTTAAAAAAAAGTTGAACCGACTTCACAAAAAGCGCTAAAAAACATAAAATAATTTTTAGTTTTATATCTATTATAACATTTTGAAGTCGGTGCAAATCAAACAAACCAAACAACTACAACAAAAGTATTTAATCGTCCTTTTTTATGATCCCTTCAGCTGAAACGGTTAGGGAAATTTATATAGTATCTTCGATGATTTGTTTCTTTTATTTGCACCGACTTCAAAATTTCGTAATAGATATAAAATTAAAAATTATTTTATGCTTTTTAGTGCATTTTGTGAAGTCGGTAAAATTTTTTTTAAAAAACTTCTTTATTTTTCACATTTCAGTGTCTTCTACTCTGTACAACAAATAAAGAACCATCCAAATCGGTCCACTCGTTAAAAAGTTAGGTTCTCGGCCAACTCCGATGCCTCTGATGTAATAGCTCTCTCCGCTCGCTGAGTGGGGTTCTCACTGCCGTCTTCAATTGGTTCGGTTAAGGTTGGTCGACCGATGTGCCTGCCACTGGCTGGCCCTGAGTGCCCTATTCTGGCCGTGGTTGGAAACGTCGTCTTCGTAACCGTGCGTCCGCTTTGACTTCTGGCCTACTGGTTGGTGGTCTAGCTTTTGCTACCCCACTCTTGCTGTTCCCGGGCCGGAGGTCTCTTCTTTGTCATTTCTCTCTCATGATGCATCGGGACTAATTCTAACCCACACCCGTCGAAATCCATTATTGTGTCTCGAAATGTGGGTTTCACTCTGAGTATTGTGCACTTGTCGAAGTCATTCTTTGTTTCCCGACTTGACCCATTAAATTCTGTCGATGACATAATTGGGGACGCGAAGGAGAGGAATAGGGCTGATGACTCTGCACTCCTCCGCTGCCATCTTCTTGGATTTCGTCATTCTCGAGAACACATGTCATCTTTTAAGTTGACATCCTCTTCGGATCTTTCTGAAATAGTGTATGTCCCTGATTTCTGGTCCAAGAATATCTCTGCACATGGGCACATGAGCCAACCAACCAGCAACCAAAAAAGCTTAGTACGCTTCCCTTTTACTACCCAAATGTAAGAGAATTAAGAAAAAGAGCATGCCTGTTCTTTCAGGCGTATCTTGACTGTTGTTACGACGTCATCGCTCTGACCGAAACCTGGATTCATCACAGTTTTAATGATGCAGAAATTCTTAACGGATCCTATTAGATTTTGCTTAGAGATAGATACTCTGACTCCATGGCTCATAGTGGCGTATTGATTACATGCAAATCGCACTTGGATTGCATGTTCGTTAATATTCCTAATTTCTCTGAAACGCTTGCAATTGCGCTCTTAGCTTAAATTTTATTAATAATATGAAGAACCTGGAGGAAGATATCATCTTTCTTGGTGAATTTAATTTACCCAAAGTTCAGTGGGTATTCAACGCTGATGATGATGACTATCTTCCCTTAAATTGTTTTACTGCTAAAGACCCCTATTTTCTTGACACCATCCCCTCTGGTTTATAGCAAACTGTATGGGAATGTAGTAAGATCTTATCTTTTCTTCTGATTCGAATAATACTATAGTCGAATCTGCTATCGACAGCTTGCACCGTTTATTTTAATTGCTTTCTGCTACGATGGTTCTAGTATAGCTGACCCTAGCTTGGATCAGTACGTTCTTGATTTTAAAAGGGTGGATTCCTCTGATGTTACAGAAAGGATCCTCTCAATCACTTTTCCATATCTATTTGACGATATCGACGAGTGTGTTTCCGTGTTTTATGATAGGATTTACTATCTGTTTCATTCGTCTGTAACACTCAAATGTTCGATGTCATCCTATCGTTCTCTCCTATGGTGTACTACAGAACTTTGGAGTCTTAAGAATAAAAAATATACTATGTAAAACTTACTTTTTCTGTAGAGTGACGTCAGGTTAGGTTAGCTGGCGGCCACCGGTAGTAAACCAGTCGTTTTACATACGTCAGCTTAATATAATTTCGTCGCTTGTTATGGCAGCTTTTTTGCGTTTTCTTCATCGGTATACATAGAATACTTTGATAGTGTTCGCAATAACTCGCATAATTACCCTCGTACCTTTTTCAAATCCGTCAATATGAAAAGAAAATTGATAATTATCCATCTACAATGTGTTACAACTGCCCCTCCAGTTGCAGCGCACCCAATGTAGCCGACAACTTTACTTTTTGAGAGCGGCTTTTCTTCTTGGTCAGGGAACTTAAGTTTTCCTTTGGCCCTGATGGTCTTCCTTGTGCGTTCGTGAGGTCTTGCTCTGACGTCCTACTAAGGACCTTCCTACGTTATGGAAAACCTCGTTTATAATTCCTGTTGATAAACAACGTCATAAAATCTTGATAAGAATTAAGAAATTATAGACCAATCGCGAATTTCTCGGGGTTAGGGGTTAATCTCATCTAATCAGCATTGCCTTCCAACTAGATCTCCAGGCCAACTGCGTCTACACCGACTTAGGCATTTGATTTACTTCCTCACTCTGTGATTACGCTCAAACTAAGAAAGGGTTTCCCGCCTTTATTGCTCGATTGGATTTGCTGTTACGTAAAAGACAGGACATATTGGGTATCCATAAGGTTTTATCAGGTGTACCGCAGCGTAGCCACCCGGGGTCCGCTGCTGTTTATTCTTGCCACTGACGGTTAGACCAATTCTCGAGTATGCATCTCCGGTTCAGTCATCTTGCGCCTTCTAAGTTAGAAGGGAATTTCTAAAAAAAAAACAAAAAATAAGACTGTAAACTTTTTTTAATTAACCTTTTGTTTGTAGTAATTAGTTAGTATGATGAATATTGAATTATAGACTTTTGTTAACTGCTTAATTAAAAATTTTTTGATTTGTTTTTTTCTATTTTTACAATTTTTGCTTTATATTGCTTGAATCTGTGCTTGATGTAATTGACGATGTTAAATTGATTTTGCATTAGTCAGTCATTGACAAAATTTGAAATTTAAAATAAATAAATAAAAGATGACTTTTGCCGTTGTACGCGCGAGCAAAACGTTTAACGTGTGAGCGATCTGTGTCGTTTGTACAGCCCCATACATATTTTTACTCGGGAAAATTAGAAAATTCTCGCACGTGAAATTTCGAATAAATCAAAGCTTTTGTTTTAAATACAGATTATGGCCAAATTTTAAAATCCCGTTAAAAGAAGCAAAGCGCTACATACTTATCGCACTTTAATAGTACCATGAATAGTTGGGGAACAAAAGTGCTTATAGCCATCTTCAAAAGTCGCCAATTTACAAAAGCCTTCAAGAAA
This sequence comes from Leptarthrus brevirostris, assembly GCA_964036015.1. Classification (NCBI taxonomy): domain Eukaryota; kingdom Metazoa; phylum Arthropoda; class Insecta; order Diptera; family Asilidae; genus Leptarthrus; species Leptarthrus brevirostris. The sequence goes on from OZ038373.1 coordinate 73,676,501, forward strand.
GGACTTATCTTAAATCTTTTTATTATAATATTATGAAGGTTGTGGATGCAAATTTTTGTAGAGAGAAAAATTTAACTATTTTAACATTTAATTGGACAAGGTTTAAAGGCGTACAAGAAATGTTGCTAAATAATTTAGTAAGAACTACAATTGTAATCATATCAATTTTATTTCTGGGTGTGATGTTGAAATATTAATTTTCATTGCTAGGCTGGACTTAATCCATTATAATTTCTCCTTCATTGAACATACACGTAAACCGCTTCTGGCTAAAAAGGCAACTTAATACAGAGGTTAGATCAGGGAGACAATATGCAATTATTGCAGCAAGAAATTCAGGTAATGGAGGAAAAAAGAAAAGAAGGTTCAAGAAATGTTGTCTACCAAAGCCGGGTGTAGTGTACTTCCATCAGTACTTTTTACATAACGCAGTTTCAAAATCTATTTAAAAAGAAATTCAGTCATTGAGCCATTCGAGAGCAAAACCGCCGGCGGATTTCCCAACCCTGGTGCACAGATGCCAGCTAGGTCGATATGTGGTACTGCAGCGAACAATGATGATAAAATCTTACAAGTTTAGCAGTTGTATTAAATACAATATTATTGTAATTAGTCCATTACGGAAATTACGAACGTTGAAGGCTGATAGCAACAGCCAACTTGTCTACCGCAGATAAGACACTCGAGATCATATTGCTCCGGTTAGTGCCCATGCGCCAGAAAGTAATGCATCAGAGTCCGACCTTCGAGGCCAAATTTCCACCAGAAGTACCAGCTCCACACTTAAACAAGTATTCGTTGCACAATAGAAACGAACAAGAAACAACTGCTGCCAAAGAAATGAAGATTTAGTTCTTGTATAAAAAGGTTTCGTTGGCTAAGCAGAGTATCAGTCAACTTTTTGTGCCTCACTAAGTCAACACAGACCTCCGAACGCTTCATACTCCAAAATGTTCAAATTGGTAAGTATGAGGTTTGTTTTGTTTAAAGGGAATCGATCTAATTGTGTACTTTTAATAGGTGGTGTTGTCTGCTCTTTTTGCCATTGCTGCCGCTCGCCCGGGATTTTTGGGCCATTTGGATGCTCCACTGACATATGCTGCAGCTCCAATTTTACATGATTTCGTTCACGTACATGAGCCAATTGTTACTAAAGTTGGTGCCATCGTTGAAAGTATACCAACAGCAGTGTCACACCAAAGCTCCACTGTCGTCCACAACAAGGGACATATAGTGACTCCTGTTCTTGCTCCAGCTGTTAAGACTTACGTAACTCCTGTTCTTAAAACATACAGTGCACCACTTCTGAAGACTTATTCCAGTCCTCTTCTGTATGGATACCATCATTAGAAAAGAATGGCTGCTTTGTGATTAAAAAAAATTTTTTACTCCTTAAATCTGACTTTTAATTATTTACTTGCAAAATCGTTTCTCCAATTACTAATCCTCGACTGGGAAGTTAGTACTTCAAAAGGATAATTTCAAGGATTCATTTATTGGCAATTTCTTAGGATCTAACAATCGTTAAGTTGATTATTCTTTGAAAAAGGCACCTATGCGGATAAAAATTTCAGTTACCCTCGGCTTAAATCAGAACTGTTCTTTTAGTTATAAAACTATAACAGAAATTGTAATTTATTTGATTTGAGTAGGTCCTTGATCCACATATTTTGTTCACTTAAGTTAGCCAAATATTTTTCAAATACCTCAATACTCCTCTGATGACTCTTCCTTGCATTAACGTGAAAATTTTATTATTATTTCGCTATACTGTATACTGCGATTTAAAGGTCGAAGTAAATAATGAAAAGGTGAGGCCTGGTGAGAGAAAATATTGAACGCAGCTTTTCGCTGTAACGAACACGTTGGATTTGTGGCTTTTGCGACTAAAGTTTTTAATATTGTTATCTGTGAAAAGAATTAACATTTGAGTTTGTTTGTTTAAAATAGTCTAACAAAAACAAACTGCATCGCTACTATTGTGCAATTAATATGATCGGCACAGAAAAATACTTTTAACGGATAAAATAAATATTTAGCGCCTGTGAAAAATTCGATCAAAAAGTAGTGCATGGAAAACCTGCCTCACATCTAAATGATAAATCTATAATGTTTTGGATGCTGATTGTGACAAAAATAATTAAAATAATTCCATTACAGTTTTACCAAAAATATCATTCGATACTGCGATTTTCCGAAGCGAGTTACTTGCAAAAAATCCTCTCAACAACGCCCAATACCCCAAGCCTCCTAGTCAAACCGGATGGTAGTTGTACCTAATCCAGTCTTGAGTAGCTGGAGTTACTTGTCGATACCATGCACTTTCCGAGTTGCTCAACAGCTGACGTTGCTGAGCTGCCGGAAACTCCAACTGGTCATGAACTGGTCCATAAGATCCTCAAAAAGAGGGAACTCAAATGGGCGCAACAGAGCTTTAAGCCCTACAAATCACGGGAATTAGATGATATCATCCCAGCTAAACATGCATTAGCTTCCGAGATCCTTATTCCGTGGATAATGGTCATCTATGAGGCCTGCGTTAAGAGGGGGGGGGGGGGTTAATTTTAAATATTTTAATAAAATTTTTCAATATACAAACAAAAAGTATGGTAAATATAAATGTCATTTCAAGAATCTTCTGTTAAATTTTTGGTTAAAAATATTTTGAATTGAACGAATGACAGGAAATCTTCTTATACACAAAAAAAAGAGATACTTTGCGGTGATCATTATAACTCATTACTGGATCATATGTTGACAAAAAACCAAAAAGATTTCGTTATTTTATGAGTTTCTCGAGGTAACAACGTCGAAATTTTGTTTATTTTATTGATTTTTCAATTTCTACAAGTAAAAAAGACGAATTTTAAATTTTTGAATTTATGAAAATTTATTGATAAAAATCGGGGAATTTGTTGTTGTAAAATTAATTATAATAATAAAAAAATACAAAATCTCGATGTTGTTAACTCGTAATTTATGTATAAAAGAATTGTGCAAAATTTGAGAAGGATCGGATGAGCAGTTTTTGAGTTACAGTGATCACCGACTTTGAAAAACTAAATCTGAGATAAACGCGTTTAAAGTTTTATTGAATTAACCCTTCTACATATCTCAGAAGGCGCACTTCACAGGCAGAAGCCAGGAATCAATTGACCTACCCACCAAAATAAACAAAATAAGAAGGAGTCAGTACAACAGGATGGTTACAAGTTGTAAAGGCTCCTCTTTAATGTTAACTTGACCACGTTAGTGCTGAAAACATCACCAACATCATAAGCAAACCTACACATGCGATTAACAGGCTCGAACATACCGTAACTAGTGCACGAGAAAGCTATCTGAAAGCCCGAACGGTTTCGAAGGGAATAGGACAGTTCTCTATGTAATATTTTGGAAGAAAGTTCCACACTGTCAATCTTTCCCTGCAGAAGCTGATATAGAAAAATTATATCGGCAACCCAGCGACGCTTCTCGAGAGTAGGAAATTGTAGCAGTTCCAACCGATCACCATATGGAGGTAGAATAAGAAGGTCACTCCATGGCATAGCACGAAGGGCCGATCTCACAAATCTATGCTGTACAGATTCAAAACGTTTTATGTGAGATCCATAAAACGGAGACCAAACCGGACTAGCATACTCCAGCAGTGGTCTAACAAGGGATGTATAAAGATGGAGTCTTATGTGAGGGCTAGGAAATTCCCTGGACCAACGGAGGATAAAAGCCAGCATAGAGTTGGCCCTGGCAACGATATTATTAATGTGGGGGATGAAGATATCAAGATATACACACAAATATTATAATATTATTTTGTATTATTATGTAATAGCTAAATCCTTCACTCCTTCCACCCGTTGAATAACAGTATCTTCAAACTTGTACTGAAAAGTACAGTAGTTGCGGTACTTCGAGAAGGTCATAACCTGACATTTACCAATGTTTAATTTAAGATTATTATTGACACACCAGCTATAAAATATGTGCAGGTCCGACTGCAAGATCTCGCAATCCACAAAAGATTTGATTGGGAGAAAAATCTTGATATCGTCAGCATAAATAACAATTTTACTTCTTTGAAGCAAATAAGTAATGTCATCAATAGATAAGATGAACAACAGAGGCCCAAGATGACTACACTGAGGAACACCGGAAGGAGCCACAAAAGCATCAGAGAGCACGCCACGAAAACGCACTCTATAAGTCCTATTGTATCTATCTTAATCCATGCAATGAGCGGGGCCGGGAAACCCAACCTGGCCAATTTGAAAACGATAATACAGTGAGACAGCTAATCAAAGGCTTTACTAAGGTCGCTATAAATGCAGTCAGTCTGACAGCCTTCCAGAAATCCATCCACACTACCAGATACAAACTCTAACAAGTTGGAAACCGTTGACCTATCCTGAAGGAATCTATGCTGCCGGCTAGAGATTAAACCGCTACACCCAATAGACAATTGGGACTGGATCATCAGTTCAAAGAGTTTTGGAATGCAAGATAATTTAGGAATAGGTCTATAGTTAGCAATCTCTCTTCTATTGCCACTTTTAAAAATGGGGATTAAAAATGAAGCCTTCCAGAATGTAAAAAGGTAAAGGACATAATAACACCGAAGAACACTTTTATAAAACAACAGTAGGAACCCCGTCAGGACAACAAGAAAAGTCATCCGGAAGATCCAAAATATGCTTGTGTAAGCTCTCCTCCGTGATGGATGGAATAGGTACGGGGGATATATTTTTATTATTAATGTGCGAAAAGTTGCTACTTTCTGGATAAAAATCGGATGCGCCCCTGAAGTATTCAGCAAATAAATTACAATTAACCTTAGAATCGTTACTGGAACTTAACCCAAATTCCATAGTCGATGGAAAGTTATCAACCCTTCTCTTCATATTGACGTAATCAAAAAATGCACGGGGGTCAGAGAATAAGTTGGCTGGACAGACAGATATGGAAGTCTAAATCACCAAGATATTCATTCATAGCCTCAAAATCGGCCATTCTAAAGTTAAAACTAAATTCACAATCGAAATTATCGACACGCACGTCCAAGAGACAATGAAAAGTGACAAGCAATGCAGGGTGAAATATGTCCAGACTCGTCAAGGGAAAGAGGCTATGTTCCACAAAAGTGAGCGTGGAGTTCGTAGAGAACACTAAATCAAGCTGTCTATCCATATTGTTACTCACATTGCTCATTTGGCAAAGTCCTATGCTAGCCAAGGCGTCAAGGAACACTGATTGTCCCTCAGTCAAGTTATGGGGAATATAGCTATCGTGATCATCATTCACTACCCATCTCATGTTTGGTAAATTGAAGTCCCGTACTAGGACAATTTCGTCCTTAGTCATGAATAAAGTCGATATGCTAAATAAGAATGTCATACCGACTCAACCCATTATTATCGACGATATTGCCCATATCTGGAGGTATGTAACAACAAATTTAAAAGAGGTTGCCCGAATCGAGTAAAACCTTTACTGAAACTTGTTCTAGATCGAATTGATCAGAAAAGTAGCATTTAGAAAATTTATACATGCAATGAGAACCCCAACTCCCCGTACAGACGAATCCGCATACCTGTCCCTGCGGAAAACCTGAAAGGAGTAATTAAACAGCTCGGCATCCGAGATACCCTGGTGTAACCACGTCTCAGATAAAGCTATCAAATCAAAATCAGAGTTAACAGATGAGAAATAAAAATTATTAGTTTTAGTCCTTAATCCTCCCACGTTTTGATAGTAGAGAGAGAGCTTATCCCGTTTTTTAAATTGGGAGATTGAGCGATTATCTGAGATGATCAAGAAGAGCATCGGCCACCTGAGTAGGAGCAGACAACAGGAAAGATGAATAGGGCCCTGAAGTACCGCTTATCCTCCTACAGGACACCTCTGATGTGTCAATACTCTTAGATCCAAGGAAACGTAACATAGCCTCACACTGCTCTTTTGTATATGGGATGTATCGAATGGAGGGAGACCCGAGGCACTGTATCTCCGGCAGTTTTGCTAGAATCGACCTCAAATTTTAACTAGATACTCTTCACTATATACTATCAAATCAAAAAGATTCTAAAAAAAAAAGTAATACCATACGCCCCCCCCCCCCCCCACCCATTAACGACACCTACATTCTGTCCTCATAGATGAGGGCGAAGGTAGTTTTTATTCCTAACGGCGGAAGGGCCACAAACCTAACGATTTTAGACACATAAATCTCTCCTCCTTCCTTCTCCAAACCCTGGAAACCCTTAGACATCTATATTAAAGAGACAGTCAATCCATCCAAGCTATCTCTTTCGCAACATGCTTACACTAATGGTAGGTCCGTCGAGACTGCCTTACACAAACTTACCACAAGTATAGAGTGTCCGTTATTGCATAAATAATAGTCACTTGCAACGTTCCTCGATAACGAGCGTGCTATCAATAACACCAGCTGAGAAGCGATAACGGCATCCTTGAGGAGGCTTGAACTCGATAATCCTCTCTTCGAACTTATTGACCTTATGCTATAAAAAGCAGGGTCATCAATTACAGTTTCAGATGATCTGGTATGCAAAGAGTCGTTACTAGAAGTACTTCTTGTGGAACATAAGTATGGATGAGTTACTCATAGATCTAGAGTGCTCTGGCCACAAGGCTATCGCCTACGCTGATGATATTGCCCTGATCTGTTCAGGTAACCACCCAAACACACTGGATGAAGTATGACAGTACGCCCTCTCCAAAAGAGGGGTATAAATCAGGATAAGACGGAGTTAATACCCTTCTCTCGGAAATATAATTTTAATCCTATTAATTGCCATAGAAAAACGGGGTTAGGCTGAAATTGGGTAATCTGTTTAAATATATAGGATAAGGAACTTACCTGGAAGCCCAAAATCCAAGAAAGTATACCGAAAGCTATAGTGGCACTGCACTCGTGTAAAAGGGCAATAGAAAAAATTTTGGGTATGCAGCCACATATTGTGCATTCGCTCTGCACCAGTATCATAGGAACCATACTCACGTATAGGGTGGGCGTATGGTCGCCGGCACTGGCTAAAGCGACTCATCACAAAGCACTGGATAAGGTTTAAATAATGGCAACACTACTTATAACAGGTTCCCTTAGATCCAATCCATCTAAAGTCCTAAATACTATTCTCCACCTTCTACCGGTGAATTTTTTCCGTAGGCAATCCGCATCCTCCGCTGCCATTAAGCTTAACTCAGTCCAGACCTGGAAACATACTGACTTCGGTCACTCAAAAATCCTGGACTGAAGAACCGCTACCAAGATTGACTACACTACACCCAAGCCTTTCTTTGGAGCGAAATTTGATTCTTCTTTTCGTCTACTACACCATAAATGTAAATAATATCCGCGTATTTTTCAAACGTAAATTCTACAATTTTTTAATAATTGTTGCTTAAAACACCCGTACTTAGTGATTTCTTTTTCAACTATAATAGGTATTCTTGCTAACTGACCCTTTTTTATAGCAAAATTTCCATCATAGCGTAGAAACATCCTTTCTGCATTTTTTAGAATGCATACAAATATTTCGCGAAATGGTCAAATGGTCGTTATGTTTAATCGTTTTAGAACTGAAGGCAAACATATATATATATATATATATATATATATATATATATATATATATATATATATATATATATATATATATATATATATATATATATATATATATATATATATATATATATATATAAGTCATCACAAAACGAAGTTAAGGCGCCAGTTGGGCAAAATAAATATAATGTAGATAAACCTAAAAACCTTCGTAGTTCAATAATAAAAGGGATCTCTAAGCAATAAAATCTCATTCCGCCAAATAACTAGTCTAAAATAAGAATACGCGAAGAGGTAAAGTACGCTGTCTTCACAAAACGGAGGGAAAAATCCAAATTCGTAGTACTTAAAAAAAAGGGATCTTCAAGTAATACATTAACATTCCGCCAAATAAACTCATAAGGCGCCAGTCTAGAATGATATTATGCAAAGAGGTAAGATACGCAGATTGAGAGAGAAGCTAAATATGTAGAGTTGCTCACTGAGACGTAGTCTCAATGTTATTTTCTTTTATTTCAGAACATAATAATGTGCAAGTGCGTGCCGAGGCGGAAATATAAACCGTCGTGACTATTGGATTCTTCCCAGTCGTGTCTAATTTGTGTGATCGTAGGAAGTATCCAGTCAAAAAAATATATATTAAATAAAGTCTTGTTTGAAAATTCTTTCTAAAATCTATAATAAATTAATAGTTTATAATAAGATTAACATATATGTAATATATTATATAATTATATTTACACACATATATTCTCTATAGCAGAATGTTCTTTTCGTTTTAAATCTCTCTCTCTCTCTCTCTCTCTCTATATATATATACATATTTATATATATATATATATATATATATATATATATATATATATATATATATATATATATATATATATAAATATAAATATATATATTCCCCGTTGAAAGTCCTCTTCGTAAACAATTTCACACTTCAGATTTGGTGTTTTTATGAACACAATGTTCCTTTGCTAGTTCATCCACCCTTAAATTATTTGCTTTTATCAGTCAATCGAAAGGGAAAATAATTCAAAAGCAACCAATGTACCATGCGAAATAATGCAAAGTACTGAGTTAGGAGGTACTAGTCATCGTTCATGACCTTTACCGGAATTACATTTATGTCCTTTCAATCCGCGTTGAGTTGAACAAACCAACAATCGTGTTCAAAAAGGAATTCTTTATTTCTTTTTATTTGAGCCTAAGATGTCTTTGTGTGCAAAGCATGCAGTAAAGATTTACTTCATTGAATCCCGAAGGGATTTTCGGAGTGAACGTGGGAGAAGCCATTGGTTGGCCTCAGATCTTGATACTCGCTAGACGCCTACAAAAGTCACTCATTGTTATGTTTATTTACGTTACTTTTTGAGTCGGAGCTTTCAGAGTAATGTCCTGTGAAATGTTATAGGAAATAAATATTTTTCTAGGAATTGAAAATCTCAACTTCTTGATTAAAAGTCCTTGCTCGTGGAGAATCAATTTTCTTTATTGATAAGTAGAAATATAATTGAGCTCTGACACTCAAAGTGCGTTCACCTTGTAATAGGAAATTATAATTCTCGACAGTTTCACACCAATTTATTAATTTCCTGTACCGATTTACAAAGGCCGCAGTATTTTAACTGTGCAAAGGTAGCATAACCATTAGTCTTTTAATTGAAGGCTTGTATGAATGGTTGAACAAAGTATTAGCTGTTTCATTTTAATTTATAGGATTAAATTCAAAATCTTTTTGTTATAAAATTCATAAATTTTAAATGTTCTATCATTTTATTTCATATTACCATCGAAAATGTGTTGTACGTTTTTGAATCAGGCCCATCAACAACTCGTATTTCGTCTTGTAGACTAATTTCGTCTAAATATTTCGGTTCTGAAATTTGGATCATTTTTCTGACTCTTTTAATTTTCTGCGTTTGAGCTACAACTTTTGACATATAAACTCTAACTTGCAAAGTGATTCTGATTTTACAACAATAGTTGCAATATAGGCCAGAGCAAATATCTGTAAAAAACCGGTTAAATAGTCTGATTTCTAGGGAGAAAAATAAAACTCGTCTTGGACAAAAAATTAAGAAAAAATAAAAAATAAAAAGATATGCGATAAGAGCCGTGAGAAATCAGATTTTGCATTTTGAAAAGAAATTCTATTAAGTACGAATTTATTTTGAAATTTGCGTTTTATCTTGATCCCGTTTAATTTATGGATTTTTATTTTTACGGATTTTTTTCGGTGTTTTGGCGTAGTGATTTTTCTTACGGGATTGTGACCTGATCCTATTTAAAATCATCCATTTCAAGCGAGGAACCTATACCCTGTTTCAGAAAGATTAAAAGTACACGGTAAATGGCAGGTTATGATCCCAAGTTTTTCAGACTCGCCAAAAACCATGTACAGCCATCCTTTCGATGTATCTTGGTCGATAAGAACAATCAGCAGCCAGATGCTTTTGGACGACCGATGCAATACGAATTTTAGTCCCTGAAAGTATAGCCAGATTATATCTTTAAGCAGTAGGTTTGTAGTAATGCTTCAATTTACTTATTATAAATTGATTTGAATTATTTATTTTGTAATATGTCTATATTTTTGGTTCAATGTTGCACAGCTGTTAATTAATAAAGCCCTAATGGATGGTTATGGATTCACAAGAAACTTGTTATATTTACATGCTTTTGATATGGCAACCCGAGTCCACGAGGACAAATCAGAAAATGTTCTGAGTTAAAATCCTGGCAACAGCGTGCAGAGGAAGAGGAATGGATGCATAGGCAAGTGATGGAAAAATAAAGCAGACAGGAATAGTCCATAAGAGCGTGTATCTTTCTAGAGCACTTTATAGTGATACTTCACTTTAACTTCAACGTAGTAAGTGCAAGCTAAAATAGTCTTAAAACGCGTAGGTATTAAGCGTGTTGGCTTTTGCTTCGGTTTTTATAAACTTACAATTAAAAGTGTTATGGAAAGTACATTTACGATGGCTATTACTATTCACTTTACTGTTAAATTCATTCTACAGAATTTCCTTAACAATTTGACTTTATAATATACATAGCATTACTTATTTAAACTTATCGCTTGACTGTTTAAAATACAACTACCTCCCTAGGCTCCTAGCCCTATTTACACTACTGACGCTTCCGAAACATGGTTATGTACTCTTCATTGGATTCGGTATCCTTTTCGGGTGTTCCGAACTGCAAATCAATCCAACTGGACAGTCGATAAGCTAATAGAAACATCGGAATGTAGCTGTGAATGGTGTTGTCTGTTGTCGCAAACCTTTTGAAACACTTGAGATTCAAAGATTCTTCACTGGTCGGGATAAACTTTATGAGGAACGCTAAATCTGCAACTCTAGTTTGTTTCTAACGCCTCCCCTACTGTCTTTGTTTCTCGATTTGGGATCGCATATACATACCTATTTCTGGCCATTTACCAAAATAATCCATTACCACTAGAATGTATCGGTTGCCTTGATCTCAGGACATGGTCCGGTAACGGCAATCGCAATTCTCTTTACCTCCAACGTTGTATTGCTGCATCACTTCCCTTGTTTTGATGTGAGGTCCCTTGCTACAGGCATAAACAGCACATTTACTCTACCAGTTATTCACGTCCTCCACTATATGCAACAAATAAAATTGTTCTCATAATTTTTGCAGTCTTATTGATGCTAAGATGTCTTCCTGAAGCACCTTTATGGAATTCTTCTTTGCAAAATCACATAGTCGCATTTTTCTTCAAGGCGGTAACAGTATTTACACTCCGGCTTATATGGCCGTCCTGAAAGTGCATCTGCATGAGATCTACCCTTCCTATGAATAATTTCAAAATTATAGGACTGAAGTTTTTCCAGCCATCTAACCATTTGTCCTTCAGGATTTATAAATTGCATTAACCACTTCAGCGCAGCATGATCTGTTCGGATGGTGAACTTTTATCTCTTCAGGAATTTATGAAAATGCTTCGTTGAATCAACAATTCGTAACAGTTCTTTCCTCGTTACACTGCAGCTTCTTTCTGGGTTTGATAGAGCTCTGCTATAGTATGCCAACACTTTTCTTGACCGTTTACTTCTTTGATAATACGGCGCCAATACCAACATGACTTGCATCGGTATCAAGCGCCTTCTTACGGATATGTTAGCAAATGTACATTGCAAAGCGCCCGTTAAGCGCCTTAAGGCTGATTTATGCTTTTTCTGTCCGCACAAATATTTTATCAATATATGATAGCTTATGCAGTTCCCGTGCTATATCTGCAAAGTTCTTCACAAAGCGCCTATAATACGCGGCTAGTTATATAAAACTTCGCAGCTCGTGTTTATCTTGCGAAGTGGGTCAGTATTTCGTTGCAGCTATTTTCCCAAAATTCTTGCTAACTCCTTCTGTCTATACCACATATCCAAAATATTTGGCCTGGTCTCCGAAGAGTGTAAATTTTTAAGGGCTTAGCTTCAGTTTGGTTGTCTTTAGTTTCGGGAAAACTTCTCACAGTTATTTTTCAAGACTTCGTACAATTACGATGATGTCATCTAAATATACCAAGCAGGTTCTACATGTCAAACCTCGAAAGCGCTTGAATGTTGCTAGATGCATAACTTCCATTTTCCACAATCTACTTCCGATCGAAAATGCCGTTTTCTCCATATTTTCTATATGAATCTCGACTTGCCAGTATCCGCCTTTTAAGTCCTATGTGGAAAACCACTTGGATGCCGATAAGGTATCTAGCGTATCATCTCTTCGAGGTGGTGGATAGCCATCCCCCTTTGTAACATCATTTAGTCGACGATAGTCCACGCAAAATCTTGTTTTCTCATCTTTCTTCTTTACCAGCACCACTGGTGACATCTACGGGCTCTTTGAGTCTATCTGTCTTTGTTTGCGTATTGGTTCAACCATGATGTTTGCTTCTCGCTTCGCTATTGGTATTATTCTTTGCGCCTGCATAGTGGTTCGGGTGTCTCCTGTGTCTATTTTATGTTGCATTATATTTGTTTTTCCAAAGTCCTCGTCATTTGTTGAAGAAGTATCTGCAAATTTTTCATTTTCCTTCTTTGCTTTAGTATACTGGCTTAGTTTATTAGATGGTAGTATAAGTTTTGTTAAGTTCGCAATGTTCTTCTTTGCTTGTTTGGTTTCATCAGCTTGAATTTTGCACTAATATGATCTTTTCGGTTGGTTCACTATGACCCAAGACTTTACCTTTCTTTAATTTGATTACTTTTTCACGGCAATTTAGGATTCGTACCAAAACTTCTTTCCTTTCATCGAGAGTCACTAAATATTCAACGGCTACGTTTCTTACTTGATGTGTTCGATTTGGTTCTATTGGCTCCCGAGATCACCAAGAACTTTTGCTTGCACTAAGGTTTCTGCACGTCGTCGGTTGAGTAAGTGATAACGTGTAGACCTAACAATTTGTGGGTTCTAGGTTCGAATCCCACCGGCGGCGACACTTGATTCTTTTCTGTTGACAAGAGATTGAAGTCTTTTCTTGCCTTATGCCCCATAAGAAATTACGGGAACTAGAGAGCGAGAGAGAAGTGTCTTGGCTTACCTACGTAACGTGTTGCAGATGTTGGATGATTCTGTTTCCTGTCTGTAATACTTTGCAAGTCCTTGAAATTGATCGAAAACTGTTTTAAATTAAATTTCCTCTATAACTCGAAAATGAACAAACATAATTAACAATTAACAAAAGAAACAATTTATTGGCGTTGTGTGTATTTAAGCATTAAAAGAGCAGAATCTTTTTTATTCTTATTAATAGCCATGAAAACAAAACTACAAATAACGTATTTATATTAATTTTTATTATCTTTTATCTAACAGGCACAATGTGGTCAATTAACTTTTGAATAGGCCATCGGGATAAGTTTAAATGTAAGTCGTCGGTGATGTAAGTGATAACGCGTTGGGCTTCCAACGCAAAGACCACAGGTTCCTACCCGACCGGCGGCGACCTTTGGTTTATTTTGGCTTACAACAGACTACAACAAAAAGGTCCTTGTTGAACTCTATGTTCCCAGAAAGGGAACGAGAGAAATATGTTTATCTATGGAAATATTCCGCCATGAAGTTAAGTTTCCTATTCTTATCGTTAGATGGCGAAACGCATTATACTTTACTGGACTGTAGTGGACCGTATATATTAAGTACTTTTATATTTGCTTTGATTCAGGTGCTTGAAGTAAAGTGAGATTTGGGATTCCTCTTAGCTTGTCTCTACCTGGTTTATTGTCCGGATATTAGATTAGCGTAATATTCATTTGAACGGTTGCTTTTCGTCGTTTCCATGCGATGCGCAATGAGTTAAAACAGAACATGAGAATTTGAACTTGAAATTTAGATTTGGTATTTATGAAAATGTTCGTCGCATTGTTCTGAATGTGACGGCATATTGTTTGTGACGAAACCTGTGTCACCAGTCAACCAGTCAAAGCGGTGAAAATTAAGAAGCATTCCCCAAGATCACGCGCATTTAACATTCCCAAACCCAGTATATATCGCTACTTCGAAAAGCTCGATAAAATAATTCCGGACATTACTTGATAATGAATTGATCAATATCGTAAATTGAAGATGTGCCGAAATTTTTTTTTTGACTATTAATTTCTTTAATACCGAAGAAGAATATTCACTTGTGGTTTACATTTTACGATGCTGGCTCATTACTACGGCTTAAGCATAACAGATTTACGCCAGTTCACGTTTCAATTCGCATGCCAACTGCAGATCAGTCATCCGGAAAGTTGGAGCGATAATCAAATTGCCGAAAAAAATTGGTATTACGCGTTTTTGAAACGCCACCCCAAAGTAATCACTTCGAATGCCGGAACAAACAAGCCTCAACCGGGTCAAAGCATTTTTCCGCGAAAACGTAGATACACTCTTTCGAAACTATGAAAATGTTACTAAAATACCATTCTCCGATGTTGCCATTTACAACATAATTGAGGCTGGATTTTCCAATTTTCCAAAATATATCTGCAAAGTGATCTCCTTGATAGGAGTCAAGCGCGTAGGCGTGCTTGCATCTCAAGAGCACGGAACCACTTTTCTTGTTCAAAAGAAAAAACATGCAATCATCTTTTATGAGCGGTACCAGTCCAAGTGCTGCTGGATTTTCTAATAAATCCGGATGGATGGAGCAAGGTGAATTCGTAAAGTTCATGGAACATTTCACTGCAAATACACGCTCATCGAAAAATTCAGCAACACTTGAATGACTGCCAAGGCTTTTAAGGCCTTCAAATTACACCACATTATAGCTACTGTGACAGTGGCATTGGGAAAGGCAAGGCAAGGAAACGTCACGGGTGGCTTCCAGTCAACGGGAATTTGGACATTTAATCCAAATGTTTTTACCGATGCTGATTTCGTTTAGGCAGATGTTAGTGGTAAAAATGTTATCTTCTACCGTTGAAGATGAAGAGGAGCAACGCCGCATTTGTGTCAAATCTGAGGCAACTGATATTGCAATCGTCTTCATTAAAAGAACACAACTAAAAATGTACACCCGAAAAGTAAAAGAGAAGCACAACTTTTGTGCCACGTATTTGCAAGCGCAAACATTTTTTTACTAATATCATAACATGTCCCAGAAACCTTCCAGGAATATTATGAGTATGTACGAAAAACAGAACAGTCTTAGCCCTAAAAATGTATATCTTCTGAACGTTTTTTGAAAATAGTCTGGGAATAGTTCTTTCGTTTTAAACGAACATCACCGCAAGTTAAAGTTGACAGTTCACCTTTATCTTCCTCACTGTCTTCACCTTGAGAGAAACATGACTACCTCTCAGTTGAAAATTGCAAAATGGACTCAGTTCTGGTTTACTATTCAAGTGCTAATTGTGATCGAAAACACTTACTCACTTTTCATATAAAAATGTTTTAATAAAAGACTATATAAGATTTTAAAGCCAAAAACCAGAAATAAAACATAACAAGCCACCGATGACAAAATCATGCAGTAGTCACTAAACTACACAGTTAACACAAAAATATTATAGCGACCACAAGCGCATTCATCTAACAATTACGATTCTTTTAACATTTTTTTACATTTGTCGGATTATTACACAAATGAGAGATAAAATGCAAAAAAATCACGAGTTAGCTTGTTTTTTTTGTACGTTTTAAATAGATCAAAATCGGAAACAAATAAATCGATTCGAGCTGAATCGGTCCCACGTCAAATCGATTAAAAAATCGGAAGATCGAAGGCTTAAAGATCGATCTCTTGAGATCGAATCGAAGAACGCCCATCCCTACCATCTTGGCAAGGCCGGAAACAGTGCCACACTGAAGAAAAAGCACGAAGCATCGTTGGGAAAAATGCAGGTGGCCGAAAGGAAGAAAAAAAAACAATAAAGCACCAAAAATCGCCAAAAAAAGAAGAAAAATAAGCGAGGATTATCATTTTCGTCGTAAGATGAAGTTGACAAAAATTTTTCTGTTTAATGCGAAAAAGCCTTTCCGGAAGATTTAAACAGCAAAAACTATACAGGGTGTTTCAGATCTGACGTGCCAAAATGAGTGAGGTAGTAGATCTCAACTATACAAACAAAAAATTGTATGCCAGGTGGGGGGCAATCTCAACCGTTTGGGAGTTACAGGGTGATTCATAAATTTCAGTTTTTCATGGTATGCACAATACTCTTTTATTTTAAACCGACTTCCCAAAAACAAAGAGGTTCTAAGTTCGACGCGTATTTTTTATTTTTTTTTTTTTTTTTTTTATGTCTGACCGGGCATAACTTCGTAACGCGTCGACCGATTTTGATGATTCTTTTTTTGTTGGGTAGAGTATGTTCACCGATTGGTACCATGTCAAAAAAATTTTTGGTTGGGTGTGGGTGGGGGGTGGGGGTGAAACCTAACTTTGTAACGCGTGGTCCGATTTCGATGGTTCTTTTTTTGTTGTACAGAATATGATCCCCCATCGCATCGCTAAGAGGAGAAAAAAAATTTGGCCTTGGGTGGGGGGAGGGGGGAGGGGTAGTCTAACTTTGTAACGCGTGGACTGATTTGGATAATTCTTTTTCTGTTGGGTAGAGTATGTTCAGTGGGAGATACGAGGTGAAAAAAATTTTTGGTTGGATAAGGGGGGGGGGGAGTTGGGGTGGAACCTAACTTTGTAACGCGTGGTCCGATTTCGATGGTTCCCTTTCTGTTGTAAAGAGTACGATCCCCCATTGCTAATAGGAGAATAATTTGGTCCTATGGAGAAAGGTGTGGGTGGGAGGAAGGGGTAGTCTAACTTCGTAACGCGTGGACCCATTTGGATAATTCTTTTTCTATTGGGTAGAGTATGATCCTTGGTTGATACTACGAGAAAAAAAATGTTGCTGGGGTGGGGGTGGGATAAGGGGGGTGGAACCTAACTTTGTAACGCCTGAATCGATTTGGATGCTTCTTTTGCTGTTGTATAGAAAGTGATCCCCCATTGCTAATAGGAGAGTAATTTGGTCCTTTGGTGGGGGTGGGGGAGGGGGAGGGGAAGTAACTTCGTAACGCGTGAACCGATTTCGATGATTCCTTTTCTGTTCGGTAGAGTATGTTCCTTGGTTAATACCATGAGAAAAAAAGTTTAGTGGAATGGTGGTGGGGTAGGGGGTTAAAACAAACGTCTAACGTGTGGACCGATTTGGATGGTTCTTTCTTCGTTGTATAGAGTAGAAGACACTAAAAAGTGTAAAATAAAATAGTTTTTAAAAAAAAAGTTGAACCGACTTCACAAAAAGCGCTAAAAAGCATAAAATAATTTTTAATTTTATATCTATTACGACATTTTGAAGTCGGTGCAAATTAAACAAATAAAACAACTACATAACCACAATTGAAAATAATACATAATACTACCTGAACGTTTCAGCTTACGGGATCATAAGAAATGACGATTAAATATTTTTGTTATAGTTTTTTGGTTGGTTTGATTTGCACCGACTTCAAAATGTCGTAATAGATATAAAATTAAAAATTATTTTATGCTTTTTAGCGCTTTTTGTGAAGTCGGTTCAACTTTTTTTTTAAAAACTATTTTTTATCTCTTGATCTTCCCAACACAGCCACATCAAACAAACGCTAAAAAACAACTATCCTAATGACCTTCCCAAAAATGTCAACACTACGATTACCTAAAACTCAGCATTTTCCCAAATTTTCTCCGAAATTCATGCAATTAGTACACCTCTCTTTTATTTTTATTGGATTGCAAATCGTATTACCTTTCCAAAAACGTGTAACATGGCGAAGTACACATAGGATTAGAAAAACCGCATCCTTAGGACTCCCTGAGTACTTAATTATTTTATTGCACTTTAGGTAGGAAATTCTTTAAATAAACAAAAATTTTTAGGTCAGAGGTCGAAAATGTTTGTTTTGGGTTAACAGGTAATTAATTTTAATTATTGCTGCAAAAAAGTAGAGATGGCGGATACTGTATCGATATAATGGAGTATCGATACTTTGCTTTCAATACTTCGACGTTTTGTAATTGGTACTACCAGCCTCTGATACTACCGATCCTCGATACTTTTCTTTCAATACTCGAAGTATTGACAGCCCAGTACACACCGTCTCATTATTTGGTGTATGGGTCCAATCTCTAGTCATGTGGCAGTATGCAAAAGCTAAAATTAGATTTCTATTGAAATAAAAATTTATTGTTCTTTATTTCATCTGCTTTTTTAGTTGTTCTTGCGAAATTTCAAATTATTCATTTGCTAAAAAGATTTCATTTGAAAAAAATTACCAGTCAAATGCATATATCTTTTGAGCAAATCGATATTGTGAAATTTCTCAAGGATTAACATGTTAATAATTATAATTTCTATGCAATTTCTACAGCATATATAGTTTTTTTTAAATTTTTATCCATATGGTTCCAATACTTTTGTGTATCGATACTTCTTCAGCGGTATATTTGTATCTAAGTACCGAAAGATGCGGATATATTGCAATGCCAAGTATCGATATTTTTCGATTCGGTTCCCATCTCTACAAAAAGTTATAAAAATGTTAGTGTAATTTTGTTTTATTGCCGATATTAGCTTGTGGTAGCCAGAATTCACACCCGTTGTTTCCTGGCGTTCTGTTACTCGTACCTGATGAAAATTTTGCTATAAAAAAGGGTCAGTCAGCAAGAATACCTGTCGTAGTTGAAAAACAACTGAATAAGTATAGGTGTTTTTTGTAACTTCGTAACGCGTGGACCGATTTCGATGATTCTTTTTCTGATTGGTAGAGTATGTTCCTTGATTGATACTATGAAAAAAAAATTTTGTGGAATGGAAGTAGGGTAGGGATTGCATTTTTAACGCGTGGACCGATTTTAATGATTCTTTTTTCGCTGTATAGAGTAGAAGACACTAAAAAGTGAAAAATAAAATAGTTTAAAACATAAAGTTGCGCCGACTTCACAAAAAGCAGAATTGTATATCTATTACGACATTTTGAAGTCGGTGCAAATTAAACAAATAAAACAACTACAGTACCATAATTGAATTTAAAACATAATACTACCTGAACGTTTCAGCTTACGGGATCATAAGAAATGACGATTAAATATTTTTGTTGCAGTTGTTTGGTTTGTTTGATTTGCACCGACTTCAAAATGTCGTAATAGATATAAAATTTAAAATTATTTTATGCTTTTTCGCGCTTTTTGTGAAGTCGGTTCAACTTTGTTTTTTAAAACTATTTTATTAATCTTATCCGATTGATTTCTTTTTCCAATTTTATGTACAAAGATAAACATCTTATCACCTAAACTTCGAAATAAATTTCTTGTAATTTTTTTTACTTTCACTGTTCACTGAATATACCTAATGGATAAATTGTCCTAAGTTGGACAAGTTACCAGTAGAGAGCTAGACGTTGAACTTTTTACTACTACTTCTTATTTCATAAAATGTAATAAACATAGGCGTATATAACGTGTTATACAATGAGCTCAGGAACTTTCTTACAGGCAATTACAAGACATTAATTTTGAAGTTTAAGTTTGCGAAAAAGTTTTTTTATTTCTTAATTTATTTGGAAAAATGACCAATTAATTGGCCTTGGTTTTCCTTAATTAGGATAAACATTGTATTCATTAGGATAAATTTATTGTATTACTTCTAAAAGAACTGAAATACAAAATTTGATTATTCTTTACGGATTATTTTATTACATGAAGTGTATTCAGCTAAGGCACCACTTATTGGTACCATTGATATAGTTTGTATTACAAATTCCACTCTGCCTTGGATAAAGCAAATTATTACTAGTCACAAAAATAACTCATTCTTGTTTTTACGACAGCGGTTAAACTAATTTAAATAAATCAAATTGAACTAGCCATAAAACTCAAAATCACTCAGTTATAGGTTTAAGTAACAATAACTTAGCATGCCTGATATACACTTTTAAAAATATTATCATACATTTATTTGTCACAGAAAATTTTTTACATTCAACCCTTTATAACTGTTGTATTAATATACTTTTAGTACGTCTTCCATCCTCCGTACCCTCCATATCCCCCATATCCACCATGTCCTTCATATCCTCCATATCCTCCGTACCCTCCATATCCCCCGTACAATCCATTAGACCCGTATGAAGAGTAAGATCCATCGTAGCTAGGATAGTGTGAAAGTGCTTTGATGACTGGTGTTACAACGGGCGTAACTACTTTTGTAATTACGGGCTTTGTATGGTAGATCGTCGAACTTTGGTAAGAAACGGCGGGAGGAATCACGTGATGCGAATGTCCTAGATCATAATCTCCGCCATAGTATTGTCCACCGTAGTGAGAACCATAAGAAATTGGTTCGGCTAAATATCCAGGTCGAGCTACAACAAACGTCACAAGGGAAAAGAAGAAGATCTGAAAAAATATCAGTTAGAAACAGTCATGCAAATTTTTAAACTTATTTTTGTACTAATTTTAAATTCATCTTATAAAAGCCAATAATCCACTCTGACTTCACAAAACTGACTGCAATAACACGGGCATAAGCTACACCTTTTATACTCTTAAGTTATTTCTTATTTCCTTTAAACTATCATCTAATAAAGACACAAATAATGTGGAAGGTTTCAATGATGAAGTACTTTTTGGTTCTTAATGAACTTTGTAGCCTTGCGCGCACCCAAATTGTAGCCAAATTAACCAAAAGCCACCAAACCAAAACGTACAAATTATCAGTGCGCGAAAATTTTCCTCTTTTTGAGGGAAAACTTTAGCGGTCACCAGCTTTTGTTACTGCTCGACCTTAAGTTGACCAACTATGAGAATTCAGTTAATTTTCTCAAGATTTCAATGTATCATTATCGGTGAGATAATTGTCTACCTCACACTTATGCTACTAAGTGGTAATCGGTCATTTAAATAAAGCCAGAAAAGCCTAAATTTCAATGGGGACAGAAGACATATTTAATGGATTATCTGATATAAATTTTTGTTTAAAAATATTTTAATGCAAGAAATCGTGAACGCTTTTTATGGTATTTTTTATCCTTACCCGAACCAGCATCTTACCTTGAAAACTGTGAACCGAGGAAATGCATGGTCATTGATGGAAGAAATTGAATGGTGTTGTAGAGAATGAGAATTTAATAAGTGAACAAAAACCGAATTAATCCATAGAAAAAAAAACTACATTTAGTGAAAGGTGTAATAGGAAATATTTTCAATTTTATTCGAATTTTCTAAGAATCTCAAATGTATCTGTGTATATAATATTCAAAAAAAGGCAAATTTTTATAAAAAGAATAAGAAACAAAAAATTGTATTACTTGCAGTAGACGTTGCCGTAACTGGCTCGACTGAATCCGATTTTGTCGTTGGCTGTGTGAATGAGATTTGCTTTGCGGAAAGGTTGATCTTCTTATCCTAGAACGTCTTGACTTATGTCGTGACCACCTTTCCATTTTGGTGTAGTTCTAAAGTTGCCAGAACACCTTGGCTTAGAGACGTATTAGACGTTTCATATACCAATACAGTTTTGACAACTCCCAGTATGTCTTAAGGAGCAGCCCTTCTTCTGGGATAAGACAGGTAGATTTATAACCAGGTTATCTAAAAACAACCAATTTACATAATTTATTTATTTAAGCTTAATACAAGCTATAACATAATAATACAACAAATAAAAATTACAAGCTAAGAAAGGCGATCAAGATGGGCGGGATCAAGATATAAGGCTTTGTGAAGGGATGATTTACTCAGATGGAAGTCAAAGGAGGAAAGGTCGTTGAATTTTCGCAGCATCCTGGTATTTGGTTCGCGTTGACCGTAGTTCG
This sequence comes from Leptarthrus brevirostris, assembly GCA_964036015.1. Taxonomy (NCBI): domain Eukaryota; kingdom Metazoa; phylum Arthropoda; class Insecta; order Diptera; family Asilidae; genus Leptarthrus; species Leptarthrus brevirostris. Next base: position 73,698,405 of record OZ038373.1, read on the forward strand.
TGCGGTGGCGATTGGAAAAGGGCAGTGGACCACGTCTAATACGCCTCGGATACCTCAGACTGATTTTGTGATGCGACCTTTGAACAACGGACTACAATCGGGCTTTGGAACTTATGATCTCTATGGGACGAATGTGGATACGTAAATGTCATGGAAGCGGAGCGGAAAATCGTCCATTATAAAACAAATTTATTGGGAATAAGCGAAATTAGATGGAGAGGAAGTGGAGAGTTTACATTACCCACTTCAGAATCCGTGCTACTATACTCTTCCCAGGAAGAATTAGATACACCCCACATGGAAGGTCTAGGCTTGTTGCTAACCAAGCTTGCCCGCGAATAATTACTGGACTGGTCACCAATATCCGACCGAGCCAGCGGATATAACAACTAAGGAGGCCTTCTACCAATTCCTTGGCAACACCTTCGATAAGGCACCTAAGAGCGGTATAAAAATAGTTATGGGGGCGTCAACGCTAACATTGGCTCTAACAACATCGGCCTGGAATATGTAATTTGGAAGTTTGGACTTTGAAACAGGAACGCAAATGGGAAGTTGTTTGTTGAATGTTGTAACTCTCTGCAACTTGTCATCGGTGGATCCTTATTTAAACACAAAAACGCCACTTAACATCCTGGCTTTCCCCAGATGGCAGAATTGAGAATCACACTAACCATATTGCTGTTTTGAAAAGTTTGAGAGTGTCTTCTAGACGTTAGCCGTACGCCTATGTAACACAACATCTAATATGCCACGGCTCAAAGAGCACAGGCTTAAATCGCCGAACATTTGCTGTGCTTATATCATTGCATTTCGGCAAAAAGTTGATGCACATTAACACCAGAACTCCGACAAGATTGGAGTTGGCTGACGCAATTAAATCCATGAACCTCGGTAAGACCCTAGGGATTGATGGAATTCCAGTGGAACTAGTTAAGGCGGATGCCACTGCTGCGGCTGATATTCTTCTTCCAGTAAACCAGGAATGTTAGGAAACCGAGACCGATCTCACGGAATGGAAAACATGCGTATTTGTGATGATTTCATAAAAAAAGGGGCCTGAGGATTGGCGCAGTATCTGTCTTTCAACTGCAGTCTCCAGGGTTTCGCGAGGGTTTCGCCTGCAGCGATCACATCAACACCCTCCAAATTATCATCGCGCAATCCGCCGAATGGAGGTCTCCTTTACATTTAACGTTTTTGATTTTAAGAAGGCTTTTGAAATGTATCTGGAAGAGCAGCAATTAGAGCAAGTGGATAAATTTTGCTATATCGGAAGTTAGTTACAGCAGACGGCGGAATTGAAGCTGATGCACAGACTCGAGTGGCATTTAATACTCTTGCTGAGATCTGGCGCAATAACAATATCTCCAGACGCAGACAACTCCGGATCTTCATGGTAAACGTAAAATCTGTTTTATTGCACAGCTGTTCAATATGAAAAGTGACTTGTCAAATAACATATAAGCTACAAGGCCTTGTTAACAGGTATATCCAGCGCATACTTAACTTCCATTGGCCAAATATTAGAAGCAACGAAGACACACAGGCTTACAGACCAAGAAAGTAACAATGGATAGTCCAGACACTAAGAAAAAACCAAAAGATATCGCACAGCATGGAATCCCCATAGGATGCAAGGAAGACGCCGAATTTTACGACCACGCAACACATGAAGACGATCCGTCGACAGGGAAGGTAGACAGATCAACAAATTATATAATACAAAAGGTATATGCAGGAATATAAGAACGTAAATTAACCAGATCTAGTAGCACCACTTTTTTCCATAAAAATAGTTTGTTACTGAATACCTAGAATGATAGAAACCAAATCACATTACCCAGGACTTGGGACTAAGCGACAATAAATCTTGGTAGTAATGTTCAGCCTGTGCAAAAACTCATCTTAGTTATAGTTTATGCATAACTTGAATTTATCTAAATAAGCTATTTTAAAAGAGGCTTTAGGTTTTCACTTTTATAACGTTTTATAAGCATTTACTGAATTTTCTGTCGTCTTATAACTGAGTACTACAAAAAAAAAACCTTGTCGATCGTTAAGAATTAAATAATACCGAAAAATAGTGGATTGATCCACAGAAAATTTCTTAGCAACATCACGGCCTGCTCTACATGCCTCAACAGCAAGAGAGATTTTAACTTTAGCATTTACCCTTGTGGTCGTCCACATTTGATGTTTTTTTTAACTGCTTCCCCAAAACGAGAAGGTTCTGAGTTCGTCGCTTATTTCTTAATTTAAAAAAAAAATTTTTATCTGTGTATAACTTCATAACGCTTGGACCTATTTGGATGACTCTTATTTTTATTATAGGGTATATTCTCCCATTGCTATGAAAAATTTGGACCTAGCGCCCCGTGAACCACTCTCGTTGATTCCTTTTTTATTGCATAGAGTATGATCCCCTATTGATGTCATGTCAAAAATGTTGTGGGTAAGGTGGGGATGGGGAAAGGGCGGAACCTAACTTTATAGGTTACAGGCCGATTTGGTCGGTTATTTTTCTGTTGTCTAGTGTGATGCCCAATTGGTAAAAGCATAATAATTTCGTACTAAGAGTGAGGTGGAAGTGGGGTTGAGATGTTGTGGGATGGGGGAGGGTGGTGTATTTAATGCACTAATTTTGACGAGACATTTTAATCGACTTCCCAGAACCGAGACCTGGGTGGTAAATGATGTGTGGGGTAGCCTAAGTTCAAAACACGTTTTGTTGTATAAAGTATGTTCTCCTACTGGTCATACTTCAACCATTACCTGTGTTGAGGTAGGGTGGGAGGGGGTGAAACATTACTTCGTAACTTTAAGACCGATTTGGATGATTTTTTTTTGTTATCTGAAGTATGTTTCCCCATAGTTTCTACGAGAAATTCTTCGAATTTTGGAGATGGTGGTGGTGGTTGGAAGGGGAAGGGGGTCAGAGTCTAACTTATTAACGTGTTAATTCATGACAGAAGTCGTACTCTTAGAGTGGGGTTGGATGGAGGGCGGCATCTTCGTTCATAAACGTAGACCGATCTTAATGATTTTGATTTTGTGTAACAGATTACGTATCCTGAATAATACCATGAGGGAAAATTTATATTTATAGTGCGGTGGAGAGTGTAGGGCAACCTTTTTACTTTTTAATGTGTGCCTCGACTCGGATAATTCTGCTTTCTTTGTATAGAGTACATTAGCTCTAGAACTATTTAAAAAAAAAAATACGCGTCGAACTTAGAACCTCTTTGTTTTTGGGAAGTAGGTTAAAAAGCACAGTCTCGTGAGTCCGTTCCATTTTATAATTTTTATTTCCATCCAACATTCCACGTAATACAATCGTGCTTTATTGAATGTGTTTAATGGGTCTCCACCGCTGAGTATTTGGCTGCCTTCGTTGAGATCAAAGTTCAGCACAGCAGGCATAACACTGCTGCTGGCTTTGTTCTCAAGTCCTTGTGTCAGTGTACGTTTTCGTTTTGTTTTGGGAAAATTAAGACCGGGACTATGCAAAAATTTTTATTTTATTTTTGCAACATTCGTGGCTTGAAAAGTAACCATTTTTCGGTTTACTGCCACTTGATCGCGGAAAATCCGGCTGTTTTGCACTAAGTGTTTCCGACTCTGATATAAATCAGTATCGCATTCCTGGATATCACTTAGTGCCGCTCTTTTCTCTTCAGAGGGGAATCGCGGTTTTATTAGAAATGATATGCCATTCTCCCATCTCCCTCAATTCTCTTCTACTAATCCAGAATTTAATTATGTCTGGATTAGACTTAAACTCTATTCTTTTTATACCGCAGCCCGAATACGAACTGACACTGTGTATTCCTTCGATAAGCTGTCTTCCGATATTGATCAGATTTTGGAAATATTTCCCTCTTCTGAAATCGTTCTTGCTGGCGACGCCCACAACACACAGTGGCTCAGGCATTCTTCTACCACAAGCCCGTCTGAAACACACGTCCAGTTAATCTACTACAACTGGTTAAGTGTCCGACCCGTGTTCCTGATATTTTGGAGCACAACACGCATCTTTTGGATCTATTTCTAACATCGCATCCAGATAATTACTCGGTTTCGGTAACTGCCCATTTGGGCAATTCAGAACATTGTCTTATCTCCGCCGAATTCTCCACCTCCTCTCTGACAACCACTAACCTAAATTCCACCAACATATTAGTGTGGCATTATAAAAGTACTGACTGGGCGGGACTTAATAAATATCTGAGAGAGCTGGATTGTTCTGATTGCTTTTCTATGGTAGACGTTAACAAAAGCACCGATTATAACTTGAACATCCTATGGTTTGGAATGCATCGCTTTGTTCCTTATAGCTGCAAAAACATCAAACCAACTAAAACCAATTGGTTCAATAATGACTATTTCGCAGGCATTAAAAACGAGGAAGCAGCCTTCCAGGCATATAAATTGTGCCCATCAGAGGAATCGAAACGTATCTATAGAGATGCGCGGAATATTTGCAATTCAGTAATTAGTCGGGCAAGGTTCAATTTCGACCAGAGCGTTAGACGGAAGGTATTTTCTACTCAAAAGTGTGGTAAAGGCTTCTGGTCTCTAGTAAAAACCGTAAAGAACGATTTCACCTGTTCGTCAACACCACCACAAATTTATAATAGGAATGTTTTTACTGCCTCATTGAACAAGGCCAAACTGTTTGCTGCAAATTCGTACTTGCCACCTTCGTCGCAGCCACTTCCATCTCCATTACAATGCACTAGTAGGCAAACGCCTCTTCGCACTCGGAAAGTTTTTAGGGTATTTTCGAAACTCGACGTGTCCAAAGCTACTGGGTCTGATGGTTTCTCTCCGCTTGTTTTACAATGCTCCGCCTTTGCTTTAGCTAAACCTCGGCGCAAACTTTTTCACCTGTCATATTCAACAGGAATGTTTCCAAGTGCATGGAAACTTGCTTCTTTCCAGGCGATACTTAAAAAAGGAGATGAATGCGACTCCTCTAACTACAGACCAATTGCACTTACTTCAATCATATCTAAAGTTTTTGAATCACTCATCAACTCTCAGTTGATGAAATATTTAGAAAATAGCCATCTTATCAACGATTGCCAGTACGGTTTCCGCGCTGGTCCCTCAACAGAAGACTTACTAACGGCTCTAACGGAGCGTTGGAATCATTGTTTCCATAATTTTGGTAAGTCCGAAATCGTCGGTCTTAATTTTCAAAGGCTTTTGATAAAGTTGTTTGGCATGCTGCCCTTGTAGGCAAACTTCAAACATTTGGTCTGCACCCTCACTTCGTTAATTGGTTAGAGAGTTTTTGGACAGGCCTTTCAATCCATGTAATAATTGACGGAGTTACGTCTGATTTCTACGAAATAAAAGCCGGTGAACCTCAGGAATCAGTTCTGTCACCAAACTTATTTCTTCTTTTTATTTAATGGTCTTTTTTCCCTTACTCTCAATTCTATTCATAGTTTCTCCGACGACAGCACCCTTGATTTCTCGTATTCATTTGATTCTGTAATGAATTCACGTGGAAATGATACAGAAGAAAATCGAGAACGCATGTTTAGATCATTAAACAACGACATTTCTATGGTCCTCGCTTGGGGCGAGTTTTTCGTTTAATGCAACCAAAACTCAATGCTGGTTAATGTCCCTTAACACGTTCGCACACCTTCGCCGTCTTCTCCTTATGTTTTATGGAAAGCTTGTCGGCATATGCCGTCTTGTCCGTGAATGTGTTAAAAAACGCCCAGTTAACCTTTCATCGACGTAGTGAATATACAAAATTCGCCCTATCTAAACATTTTCAGTATTGAGATTTCCAACAATCTTATCTGGACTAATCATATATTTGCAATCGCTGAAAGTGCGATGAAATGTTTGGGTTTTCTACAGAGATGTAAGAAATATTTCACCCCACCTGACTTAGCACTGATCTACAAATCCCACATTAGGCCTAGACTTGAATATAATTCCCATATTTGGGCAGGGGCCGGACACATCGCAGTGTCCGCGTTAGACAAAGTCCAGCGTAAGGCTATTTAACTTATTAGCGATTCCTCAATCTCTGAGGGCCTTGACTCTCTGGAGCATCGATGGAATGTCGATTGTCTCTCACTCTACTATCTCTATTTCCGTGGCTATTGTTCTAACGAAATTGCTAGCCCGATTCCTTGTACACATGACAACGCGCGATACAAGAGATATAAGTCGCTCCCACCTCTATATTCTCCAGGTCAAATTTGGACGTAATTTCGGGAATCTTTTCTAAACAAAACAACATGAATGTGGAACAGTTTTTTCCCTCGTCATATGAGCCCGAAACTTTCAAACGGAGCGTACATCGACACCTCCTTCACTCAACCTCCTAACCCATTTTCCTCATCTTTAATTCCTTTCCTGCCAAGGGTGTGCTTAAGTATCATAGGGCATCTCCTGGGCTTTGGCAACATCATATATATAAAAAAAATTTGCTCCCATGAACTACATTTTCCTAAAGACAGACATTAAAAAGCAAAAAGTAAAATAGTTAAAAGAACAGAATCGATTGCACAAAAGGCACTAAAAAGTATAAAGTAATACTTAATTTAATGTCTATTTCAACATTTTGAAGTCGGTGCAAACTAAGAAAACTAAACATTTCGGCAAACTTAATCATTATATGTGGTTTGTTGTTTTATTTGCTTATTTTGGACCGACTAAAACATGTCGTAAATTAACTATTATTTTAAACTCTTGGCTCCTTTTGATTATCGGTTCAACCTTTTTTTTAACTATTTATACAATGACTTCTTAATAATGCACTTTGTTTTGTTCACTAATTAATTAGACGTTTGAATTCAGCTCACCCCATCTATTTCAGTAGACCAAACACAAAGCGACTTTTTCAGGAATACTAGCAAATAGTTGCCAATTTATTATGGAAAAGTTACAGAACTTAAGTGAACTTTAGCTTGAACTAATCAAAGTTTGATCATTACATCTTGGAATGGGATGGTGTAGTTTTTGCTCGCTACTACATACATATACTAGTGTGCAAAAAAACGCAGCACTCGAATATTAAAGCATATATGTATGTGATTTCACATAATTCTCTTTAAATAAACAAATGTCTTCACTATCTGAACATTAAATTGAAAATGAAATCAAACTCGCATCTTTTGAATCGTCTATAGGCTATTGTATCAAATCTTTCAGGGCCCTTCGCAGGACTACTTACTAATAAGGAGAAATCATGATTTTCCTAGGATACCTGCCGGTGCTGCGTTTTTTTTTGCACACTAGTGTATATGTAAATAATTACATATTGTGCTTAGGCGCATTATTGAAAAATTAAAAAAATTTGCAATCTACTAAAAATAAAATTTTTGTTTAAATTAATATTAAATAGTTGTTTATCATTAATAAGAGAACATCTAAGAGCATAACGTTAATTAAGTCGTCTTCGGTGTCACAAAGTCGCCATTTTCATAACAAGTGCACGTTAAAATTATTACACTTTTTGTTACCCAACCGCCCATTGTAATCTCAGTTACTGCTTTATTTAATTCAGGTTTAAGTGGTGCTACTATTGTATAGCTTCAGTTATATGATCCGCATAAAATTCGCACGCGAACAGAGTCGGCACGAAAAGTTTCGCTACTTGATTGATGCTGAGACCTTGTTGAGGTCTAAGATAAACAGTGACCTTAGTCTACCATATTCGGAGTCTCCGATTCACATAAGCTGTTAGACAAATTTGTTTGGATTTCTTCAAGTTAATTCAATAATTTGTTCATTCGTCAGTTAAAATTGAATTGGATATCTTAATTACAGGGTGAACAACGAAAAATCTTAAGTTGCCTTTCTCAATGACGAACGGCACGGGCTGTAAACAAAGGTCGACCGAAATTACTTAAGTCAATTAAGCAAGTCTTCACAGAATTTTGACGGAATTTTTTCCTGGTTACATATGTAATTGCATAAATCTGGATTGAAATTGCTGATAGGCCAAGTTCGTACAGCTTAATCGATTGTTAATGTTTACATAATTACCTAGTCAAATATAAAGTTACCTGCGAAGTACTTAAAATAAAAGAATTGAGACATCAAAAAACATGTAAAAATTACGCATCTCACTAAAAAAAAGCAACGTGACGGATATCATATACGACATTCATAAGATTTACAGGTTTATTAAGCTTTGCTTAACGGCGTATTCCGTGGTAATGCAATCTATACCGGTTTCTTGAATTTTCCTTCGCATTGTGGTGTTTCTCAATAGAGGAAGTTTGACCAAAAGTAGCTTATAGGCTTAGATATGATTGCACTTGATATGTACATAGTTATATGTATTTCTTCAGAAGAACATTACATCTACTTTATAAATGAAACTGACGTTTATATAAAAATAAAAAACAACAATCCGGCATTCCGTCTAGCCAAGAAAAGAATTGCCCTAGGCGTAGTACGACAGCAAAGTAGCTTTAAGAAGTAATCATAAATACAAGACCGAGGTTGGATTGATAGGAGTGACTCATGCAAGCGGCTATTTCTCTGGTGATAAAGTTTACACCTGATCATGATGTTCAGTAAATATAGCCGTCACTTTTTTTTTGTCAATAAAAATTCAATTGATTTATTTTCCTTTTAACTAAGGCAGAGACGGTAATAGTAGATTTTAATTTAGATGTGTCACTTTGACTGCTTTTTTGCACAGATTTTATGGTCCGATATTGTTTGCAAAACATGTGAATATTTAAATTGCAACTAATGTCACACGACATACAATAAAATACTTGGCACATTTTCAAAACATAAGCTTAGGTTATTGAAATAAGTTATATTATCATAAAAAACGATAAAGCTTTCAACAAATACATCATATAACTTTTAAACTTTAACCTTAGATTTTTAGTATCCTATTTACGACATATAATGCCAAGCTATTGCATCTTTGGGATTTTTTAAGAGATGGTCTAAAGAGTTTGAGCCCCACACATTACTAAACTTACTATACATTTGTCAGGTTTTAAACTTATTCAACTGGATAGTCTGAAAAAAACATACGAGTGAATGTAGAAATGTCTTTGCTTTTGATTTCTTGGGAAAAATAATTAGTTCTTAGATTTTGAGGATCACATTGATCCCCTTACAATTGTGTTTCTGTTTCAATTCGTTTTTTTAAGATACTTACTCCTTATATTATATCTCCACATCTACCGGAATGTTTCGCGTAGTTAATTGCAATATTACCAAAAAGGTAAATGTGGAAAAATGAGCTAAGTTCTCGTCTACCAGTTTGGTCGACCACCAAACGAATAGATATCTAAAGAGAGATTCCGAAAAAGTTTACCGTTCCACACACCGTAGTCGTATTGAAAGTAACACATTCTGGCACAATTTTAAGCAGCCTATATAATTTACGATCCTTCCAGTAATTTCTAATGTGCTCATAGGCAATTTTTACGATGCAAAACGGTGAAATTTACGTGACTCATAAAATTTATTGTGTGATATAGAAAAAAATGACCGCCTAATATATACTTTTGTTCCGGAATAACCGGCAAATTTTCAATTTTTATATAGGCCTTTTAATCTCTTTGGAAGTGAGTTGTTTAAAATGAAGATTGGCTTAGTGCTGAGGACGAGGTTTCGAATATCCGACTTTCTACAGTTTTATTTGTATTTTTTATTTTTTTTTCAGCTCTATGCTCGGAATATCCTTTGAAACCGAACAGATAATCGGGGGTTGCTGAAAGTTGCAACACCATTACAGTTTAGAACCATTATTATAAAAATTTTAGAACTATTCTCAACGTGTAGCCTTTATCTTCAAGTTTTTACTTAGCAAGTGTCTAAAGTTTTTAACTAAATAAAAAACGTTGCCAAAGTCTGGGATGATAATGGAAATGAGTGAGTTGAGGCACGTAGAGGAAGTCGTGATTTCTTAAATTCCGGGCGGGGACGGATATGCTCACGTCGTTGAGTAGTTCGGTAGAGGTAATCGACATCTGCAACAAATCAAACAAAAAAAAAACAATTTTAGAGACCTTGCGTCTTTTTTCAAGAGTGCCGAGGGAAATCAGACTAAACCTGGCAGGATTAGGAGGAAGGTGAATAGGGTCACGCCAGGGGAGGCCGCTAAGAGCGAACCTGCGCTGGAATGATTCAATTCGGTTAATATGGACGGCGAAGTAAGGTCCCAAACCGGACTGGCGTACTGCAGGATAGGTCTGACGAAAGTGCAGGGAAGCAGCCTCGTTAAGTATGGATCATGAAGCTTCCGAGAACACCTCTTTACAAAGGCAAGCCTAAAATAGGCTCTGCCAGACAGTGAAGGATAGACAGTAGTTAAGAATCCCGCCCAGGTCCTTGACAAGTCGAGCCTGGTCAAGGCGTAACCGCCCATGGAGTTGGTGAAGGAAATAGGACGACTCCTACGTAAAAAGGACGTAACGGTGCACTTGCTGGCGTTCAGTGGAAGACAAGTATGGGAGCACCAATCATGAATAATGCGCTCAACAGAGCACAGTCGTTGTCACAGGAGACCGCTCGGAAGATTTCAGCATCATCAGCATAACTAAGGAATTTGGACCTAGGCAGGAGCAACGAGACGTCATTAATATAAATAATGAAGAAGAGCGGACCAAGGATGCTACCCTGAGGCACACCAGATGTGACCGAGATTTTTCTGGATAGAGCGTCATGGAACAAGATGCGCTAGTAACGGCCGGACAGGTAGGATAATAGCCACTCAACAAAGAGCAGTAGAAAATCGAGCAGGCGGAGCTTATGAGTGAGTATGATAAGATTGATCCTGTCAAAGGCCTTGTTGAAGTCGGTGAATATGCAGTCGACCTGCATACCTAACTCGAATCGTGTTGGAAAGAGCCCATGACGGGTCTACAGTGGAAGCGGAGCACGTCGCATATCAGTGTTTCAAAGGCTTTCGCCACATGGCGATGGGTCTGTAGTTAGATATGTCTACTAATCTAAAAAAATAGGGCAATTTTTCAAGATATTTTACTTTTAAATGAAAAAAATTTATTTTATTTTCGAAAAGTTGAGTTTGAAGTTCAATTTTTTTAAAATACTAGCAGTTATAGAAAGTTTATTCTTTAGCACCACTGTGTTACCTGTCAACTGATATATAAATAACGTCTCTAGCATTACAACTTTAAAAGATATACGTTAAAATGTAAGTCTGGTTTTTCTCATCGTAAAAAATTACAAACCGCTATAGCTAAGAGGAGAGAGATAGACCCCTCCCCCTCGCATAAAATTTTTTTCGTTTCTCACCTAGATCTACCAGATCCTTTATTTTTGCATACGCGCTATGAAACACCCGTATATTAAAGTATATAATTACAATGATGCAGTATCCATTAGTTTTTTTTCAAGCTTAGAAAGGAAAACCAGGGTTTAATTAATTTAATCCGGTTTGATGAAGAACGATTATAATATAATGTTACGCAACTGGGGTTCTTCAGGATCGGCGAATTAATTAAGGAAATAATTTTCAATCACTATTACTTACAATCCTTATTCACTTCACTGTCCAATTCGTTTCACTATTTTCTTTTCACAATATACCGTTTAATTTATTAGCCCTACACTCTTTTTTTCGTTCGTGGTATGCTTCAAAAGGCTGTTCAGATTAGAAGGTGAAGATAAAATTCAAAAGCTTTTAGAACAACTTTCAGCTGGATTCGATATAGAAGATGACATAATTGAGGAAAATTTAGATGTAAATGAGTTCTGCGAACTGCTTTCAAATTAAATTAGAATAGGTAATGTAGTTCAAAGGAGTTCCTGTTAAATTATTAAATTATGTACAGCCACTTCCAAATGTGAATGAAATGGTTTGCGATTACCTAAAATTCATAATTTTCCCAAATTTTCTCCGAAATTCATGTTATTAGTACACCTCTCTTTTATTTTTATTAGGTTGCTCTTATTATTACCTTTCCAAAAAGGTCCAACATGTCCAAGTAGAGAAAATATGTAGAAGTTTATGCGTAGAAATCCTATCGGAGAATATTATAAAAATCAACAAATTAAAGAAATTAATTTCAAATTAAATTTAAAATGCTTTTTATTGAATTTAAAGGTAATTAAAATTCATACTGATACGTAACAAAAGCAGTTCAAAATGTCCACCGCCACTTTGGATGCATTCCAGCAATCTCCTTCTAAGTCCCTGTTTTGCAGCCAGCATCGCCCGTATTTTCGTCGCTGCATTCCCAATTCGGCTAACTAAATTCTCCCTATTGTTAACTAAGCTTGAATAAACTTCATCCTTTATTGTTGCCCATAAGAAAAAGTCTAATTTGGTGGTGAAACATTCCCCTAAGATTATCCATAGGGTTCTCCTCTATTATATCTGGCAGTTTGCTGTCCAAAAACTCCGCATAAATTTGACTATTAAGCACTTGCGTTAGTGTTCGACCAGGTATGGAGGTTATGGAAGTTCGTGATATCATTCCTGGTGAATTGACATTCATCTGTTCACAGAATTCGGTCCAGAAACGCTCTGTCGTCAGTGTCACGTTCCAGAAGTCAAGTGCTAAATTTCAGTTTTCTCTCAGAATCTCGTTCTAGTGGTCCTTGGGCTGGGTGATGATGGTATGGACGCAATCCACCTCGATGTATAACCCTCCAAATCTTAGATGACGACACTCCTAATCGCCTTGCGACTCGTTTCGTGCTCGTCTCAGGGTCCTGCCTCACGATGGTGATTATTTGCTATTCGACGTCGGCAGAAGTTCCCGAAGTTGCGGGTTGTGTCTCCATGTCGTATGAAGTTACACTTCCTGTTTCTCTTAACCTTCGGAAAGTCCGTGTAAATACCCCTCTTTGGGGTGCTCGGCGGTTAGGGAATTTCCTTTGATTTCCAGTACAGCCGCTCCCTCTTTTCGGTCTACTACACCATAAATGTAAATAATATCCGCGTAATCCTCAAATGTAAATTCTACCATTTTTTAATAATTTTTGCTTAAAAACACCTGTACTTATTGATTTGTTTTTCAACTATGATAGGTATTCTTGCTGACTGACCCTTTTTTATAGCAAAATTTACATCAGGTACGAGGTACAAGGGTGTGAATTCTGGCTAATAAAATCTAATATCGGCAATAAAAAAAAATTACACTGACATTTTCATAACTTTTTTGCAGCAATAATTAAAATTAATTAGCTGTTAACCCAAAACAAAAATTTTCGACCTTTTATCTTAAAAATTTTGTTTTTTTAAAGAATTTCTTACCTAAAGGAGGGATCTAAGGATGCGGTTTTTCTAATCCTGTGTCTACCTTGCCATGTTCCACCTCTTTGGAAAGGTAACAAGATGGGTAATCCAATAAAAATAAGGGTGGTGTAGTAATTACATGAATTTCAGAGAAATTGTGAATTTTAAGTAATCGAAAACCATTTTTTTCACTTTTGCAAGTTACTGCATGTGCTATGGTAGGAGTTACATCAGTAATGTTGACATTTTTGGAAAGATCATTAGGATAGTTGTTTTTTAACGTTTGTTTAATGTAGCTTTGTTGGATAGATCAAGAGATACAAATAAAACAGTAAAGGGAATACCATGGAAAACTGAAATTTATGAATCACCCTACGGTTGAGATTGCCCCCCCCCCCTGCCATACAATTTTGATCTAGTTGAGATCTATCACCCCACTGATTTTGGCACGTCAGATCTAAAACACCCTGTATATAACGAAGTTAAAAGTCAAACTATCACAGCTAAGTAGTTATAAATGTACTTGGAGAAGTAAAAAGGAAAATTTCGTACAAATTCCACCTTGACATGTTGCACCCTTTTGGAAAGGTAATAGGATGGGAAACTTTATAAAAATAAAAAAACAGGTGTATTAATTACATACATTACCAAGAAAATTTGGAAACTTCTGAATTTTATGTAATCGTAAAACATGTTTTGCTTTCGCAGTGACTGTACCTGCAGCGGTAGGACTTAGATCAACATTGTTGAAAATGTTAGAAAGGGCATTGTCATGGTAGTTTTTTTGGCATTTGTTTGATATCGCTGCATTGAGTTTATCAAAAAATAAAAGTAAAAGAATTATTTGCATACCGTGAACTTTTCAAATTTAAGAATCACACAGTAACTCACACACGGCGCCCCTCCTACCATACAATTTTGTGTTTGCCTAGGTGAGCTCTATCATCCTTTTTATTTTGACACACCTTATACGAGACGTCCTGAATATATAAATTAAGAAAAAAAAATTGAGCCGAAAATTTTAAACGTACGTAAAATTAATAAATATTTTTTATTCCTACCGGAGGATAATATTGTTCGTGGCATGTAAATAAAACTGGGCGACGGAGTTGGATCAATGCGTTGAGCGGCAAGACCAACATGCCATGGGTCCCGGGTTCGAGCCCAGATGACCGTGAGCTTTTATTAAGAAATTAAAATAATCCACTCCGTCTCTGGGCTGTTGTCTAGCTCGCAGCAATGCAAACAAGACTCAAGTTTACTCACTTCCCCTACCCTAATTCCCTTCCGGCCAAAACCATGCTAACGCATCAAAGGGTTGTCCCCTAGGATTTGGCCACATCGTATAAAAAAAAAAAAAACAAAAAAAAAATTACCGCCCAAAAGTTTCCGAATGTCTGGAAAAAATTACTTGTTACTTTTAAGTACATCTTAAATTTTCCTTTCTTAAAACAATTTTTAAATAAAAAGCTAATTTTAATTTTATTTCATTTATTTTTCATCTATAATTAAAATAAAAGTAAATTATAAGTTTAAAATCACCATCATTTGCTATACCTAACTTTTATTCCTCTGCACCGAAACGATAACACCGACTTGTTCTTACAAAGTAATCATGAATGTAATTTTAAATTAGTAAATCGTGGTAAATCACTTTAAAATATTTAATAGTTTCGAGGACTTTATTACTCTTGATGATTTTTTATCTCGTCCAAGAGGATCTACAAAGGCTGAACTAATATAAAGCTTCAAATGGCGTCATTTAAATTAGTTTTATGTATATATGTATTTACTTCATATTATGCTTTTTTCTTCAGTTAAAGGGGCTTAGGTTTTGCGATCAGCGGATTAATTAAGACACTTATTTTTAGTCACAAATCTTCATTTTACTTCATAAAGTTCGTTTCAGAATTCCTTTCACAACTTGTCTTCATAATACAACGTTTAACGTTACTTTTATTTATTTTTTAGCAATTATCACTTCACTGGTTGAAACACAACTAACTTTTTTGCTCAGTATAACATGAAAACTCTTCGCAGTCTAAATAATGATAAAACCAAGCACCCAGCGCTATTTATACCACTCAGTCTAATTCTAGAATGTTCAGCAACTTAGTTCTAGAAATTTCCGTTATTAATTTTCAGCTCACTTATAGACCATAGGATCGAGTTGTCCTTCACTTCCTTCTTTTGACATTTCCTTTCCTTGATTTCTGGCCACCTAGGACATATCGTGGCGGCATTACACAGATCACTATACACCTCGTGTACACGTTACAATATATTTATATAATACATTTATAAATATTTTAAATATTACTACCTGCGTGTTATAAGGTGAGAATATGAAACTAAATCTTCTGTTTGTGGAAGGGTAAAACAAGTGCTTTTTACTTTTCATTTAAATAAATGACTTCCATCAAGCGTTTATTGAAAGGAAACTTTCTGACTAAACAATATTTAACCAATATTGGTATTTTATGAAATTGATGGACTAAAAATCCTCTTCATAAAGTTCGTACTTAGTTTTCAAACTGAGTACATATAGGAGTTGAGGTTTTGACCTTCCGTCATGGATGTCCGTGGTGGAAAGTGCAAGCATGCCACGCTGATGATGACTAGCTTGCACTTTCAGTCGAAACGTCCATCATCATTTTTTCTTTGAGCGCTGAAAATTTTTTTTGAGCGATCACCATCCCAAAGGAAAAATTCAAATTCTGTTTGTGGAAGGGTAAAACAAGTGCTTTTTACTTTTCATTTAAATCTAAAAATTGCTTCTCTTTCAAAAATGCTAACTTAAAAGGGAAACGTTTCTTAGATTCGATTTTAGAAGTTCCCGCTAAATTTTTTGGGCCAATATTAAAATCTCTATAATGGTTATTTATCATTAATTAAGAAACTGCGAAAGAATTGTACTCTCACCCTCAAATTATTTGAAATTATACAGGGTGTATACACCCACTTTTGTTTTTATTTTGTGTATTATTTACGGTTTTTTGTTGTATTAAATCTACCATGAGGTGTGAAATTAAAGTCTTACCAACATATGGAAAACTCCATTGAACACGTGACAGTATTAACTGTTGATTAAGTAGTACCATTTTTGGGGCCATCAAAGATTTTTTTGTTATCAAACAGCTCCTCTTTTCCAAAGGGCCAACAATTATTCCCGTTTCTTATTTCCTAGTAGATGAATATTATTTGTCTTATTCACAGTTACAGAGGTATACAAAACCTTTTCTGTAAATTTTTTGAGACCCTAAAAAGCTTTCAAAGACCACAAAAAAATCATAAAACTTCAAAATTGCCATATTTCTTTTATTTTTAAGGCAGCACTACAAATTTTGTTATGTATTGCAGATATGTCTATCTACTTATATGAACTTTTTCAGAATTTGTAGAGTGGTGCGCTATACTTAAAAAATGAGTTTTAATTTTTTCCAAATTTCGTTTTATTTTTTACGGCTATTTGATTATGTAAATGACTTTATAATTTATTTGATAGCTTTATTAATATAACATTTATAAAATAATTCTGAAAAGATGCCTTTTTTATGTGAAAGTGGCCAATTTTCACTTCAGAGTCACTAATGTTTACATCTATGTCACCTTTTCGAATCAGCCACCACTGTTTTTGTGTCAAACTCACCGACTTTTTCAAAGCAAACACAATCAATTTTGAATTAAGATCACCCGGACAACTTAATTTGGATCCACTGTAAAATTTTAATTTTATTTTAAGTGCATAACAACAATAGTCAGTGTTATCACTTGTACTAATAACAAAACTTGGAATTCCTCAGTAGATTATAAATTTTTTTACTGTCGGTGAGTTTAAAACGACAACAGTTGCAGATGGTTTGAAAAAGGGTATGTTATACTCTGTTCTAAAAAGATTGGCAGTACACGGTAAATGCCAAGTTATGATGCCGAATTTCCCAAACTCGCCAAAAACCATATACAGACATCCTTTCGATGTTTCTTCGTGACAAGAAGGTGGGTGTTTCTATATGCGAAGTTCTCAGATTATATCTTTTAGCAGTAGGTTTGTAGAAATGCTTAAATGAACTTATTATAAATTGTTTTGAATTATATATTTTGAAATATATATATATATATATATTTTTGGTTCAATGTTACACAGCTGTTAATAAAAAAAGCCCTAATGAATAGTTATGGATTCACAACAAACTTGTTATATTTACATGCTTTTGATATGGCAACCAGAGTCTTCGAGGAAAAAGCAGAAAATGTTATGAGGTTGAGTTGAAATCGTGGCAACAGCATGCTGAGGAAGAGGGATGCATGCATAGGAAAATAATGGGATAATAAAGCAGACAGGAATAGTCTATAACAGCGTGTACTGCCAATCATTTTGGAACAGATTATAGATTCAAACTTGAGTACAACTGAATTGAAAAAAGGCAACTTTTATATAAAGGTATAGCTACTAATTTTTTTTATACGATATGGCCAAATCCTAGGCCAAATCTTTAATTTCTTAATAAAAACCCACGGGGAGATCTGATCTCGAAACCGGGACCCATGAAATGGTGGTCGTGTGGCTTTTCTCAATTTACTTTCTTTATCAACAAACGAAAAGTATGAAACACGCATTTATAAAATATAACTGGAATAAACGTTTAGAAAAAAATATAAAGGCTAATTCCAACGGAAAAATATTATAAGTATCCCCGTTGACATCCCCAATAACTCCAAGTCAATAGGGACAGGGTGATGTTTTCTAGAGAATAACCTTATTGTGTTATTTCTATTTAAATTTAACACAACAGCTTCCCCTTAATTAATTATCTTTTATAATTTCAGAGAATTATCACACAAATTGTTAAAAAGGACAGCGTATTACCACCTACAATTATGAGCAGACATGGAGTGGTAAGAAATCGATAAAGCACTGAGGATTATGAGAAGTTAATCTGGATCTCCCAAATTACACGATGGGGTTTTTACCCCATGACTAATCGCAATTCTCTTTTGTTCAAAAGTAGAAAACCCTCTGAAGGTTCGTACGAGACACTAAAAAACCGGTTGACACTAAAAAGCCGGTTTATTGATTGATTGGCAGCAATTATGAAAATGAACAAAGGAAAATTTGACAAACCATTCCATCATTCCATCACAGATGACCCTCTTCCTAACTCATTTCACTAGCCGTAAAAAAACCGGGCTTCGTCAATCACGGAGTAAAACGGCCTCATGTCATTTGGGAGGAGATATGAACAGCAACAGAAACAAAGCCGTCTCTCTGCAATAAACGACGGTATGGAGAAAATTGCTCAGGATATGCCGGCAAAATTAAATATCAGCTGAAATAGATCTGTCTGTTCCACCGATTTTCGTGCACAAACTTTCCGTGTAAATACTTACTCAAATGTTGGGAGAAAAAGTGTGCACGAACCAAAAACTTGAGGGATCATGTTTCATGCAAACTCGTAAAAATCAAGAAGAAGAAAATTCTGACATTTAATAATTTGTCAAGTGCTGATAAGGAAGAAATGCTAAGTGCTCTTTTGGGTGACAACGAGCTAGAGATGGTGATGCAGGTAGCCGTCGAAAAAGAAGAGAAACTCCATTAAAAACTATTTCGAGAATGTTGTTCCAAGCTATAGTGATGAGGAGTTTGTAACCCACTTGAGAGCGAAGCGTGAGCTAGCCGAAAACTTAGCAAAAAGATTGGAAGAACATCACTCATATCGAAATCTTCGCGTAGATAGAAGACTACCTACGACCAAGATCATTTTAGTGTTTTTGTGGTTCGCTGGGCATGAAGCATGTTCATTTGGGGATATTTACGATAGATTTGATATTTCGCTATCAAGTGTCAACCGAATTGTAACCCGGGTGACTATGTTCCTCAGCGAATTGGCGGAGGAAACATTTATATGGCCTAATGCAACAAAAAAGCAGGAGACTGCGTCTTATTTTGAAGCGAAGTATGGGTTCCCAAAAATAACAGGTAACAGATTGATTATATTAGTGTTACTTAAATGAATTAATTATATTGTCCGACAGGTGCCATAGATGGGACTCATATTGTTATCGATCCACCGCGTGAAGGCAAGGACGATTACATCGACCGAAGAGGGCAATTTACAGTCTGCTTGCAGGGAATTTGCGACGAAAACAGGAAGTTTATTGACATATTTGTTGGCTTTCCTGGATCTGTCCATTATATCAGAGTATTTCAAAACTCCTTTATCAGCCCGAAACTAGGAGGACTTTGCAATGGTAATGATTTCTTATTCCCAGGTTATGGGAAATTATTAATCATTTTTTTACTTTAGATTATTGGATACTTGTTGACTCTGCCTATCCCTTGCAGAAGAATCTACTGACACCATATAGGGATAATGGGCATCTGACTCCACCACAAAAATTATTTAATCGTCGATTAAGTTCAAGCCGTGTTGTCATTGAGCCAGAGATGGGCATTTTTTATTCGAATAAAGATAAAAGCTAAAAGCTCAAATAAATTGAAAAATCGAACAAAAATTTATTTGATTACAAAAATTATTTGTTATTTGAAGGATTATTCGCAAATAATTATTTGTTATTTGGTGCTTTTTATTCGAATTTCAAATAATTATTTCTTATTCGATCGTGCGTTATTCGATAATCAAATAATTATTCGTTATTTGATGACTTATTCGCAAATAATTATCTGTTATTTGTTGCTTTTTATTCGAATTTCAAATAATTATTTGTTATTCGATTATCAAGTAATTATTCGATAGTTGATGTCTCTTTATGGAATACTTATTTGTTTTATGGTATCATTTACTAAAATCTTTACTGTAAACATCGAAACATAACAAGGCAGTTATAATTTCCTAAGTACGAGACACCTTGTGATATGAAATGCGTGTACCAAGAAATAATTTTTTTAAATTGAACTAACAACACCAACAACAAATAATTAGTTCATAAAGAGACATGAACTATCGAATAATTATTTAATAATCGGATAACAAATAATTATTTGAAATTCGAATAAAAAGCACCAAATAACAAATAATTATTTGCGAATAAGTCATCAAATAACGAATAATTATTTGATTATCGAATAACGCACGATCGAATAAGAAATAATTATTTGAAATTGGATTAAGGAGCACCAAATAACAAATAATAATTTGCGAATAACTTAAAATAAATTGAAAATCGAATAAAAATTTATTCGAATAATTTTTTATTCGATTTTAAAAAAAATCGTTATTTGATTGAAAATTTATTCGAATAATGCCCATCACTGCATTGAGCATACATTCGCTATATTGAAGCAGAGATTTCGGCAACTTTATTATTGCAAGCTCAGAGGGATGAAGAAAATATGCCACATCATTCGGGCTAATGAGACCGATTTGGAATTTAGTGAAGATGTTGCAGACATAGAAATTACATCAGAAATCGATGCGGATCCAAATGGTAGAGAAAATACCGTAGCAAAAGCTTTACGTGACGCAGTACGTGCTGAATTGTGGGAAAAACGAGCTTCATTTGGGCAAAAAATTAAGAAGAATTCATGTATACATATAAACCATAAAATGAAGGTAAGATTAGCTGTCCAAACGTTCTCGATTTTTGCAGAGATGGCTTGAAAATATCAGAATTTGCTGGAAGTAAGCCATAATCAGTTTTTATTCGCTTCATGATTTGATACTTTTGACATATTATATAGTCGAAGAATTAGCGAGTACAAATATAAAAAGAAGGCTCTCAGCGAAGCAACTTTTCAGGCTGTCCACGGATTTGCTCTCCAAACAATTAGCTATTTTTCCGAATTTAAATTATTATCCGGCACTTCACATTCAAGTCGAAAAGTAGGATTTCTCGGGCAAATGATGTTTTTAAAAAAAATTATAATATGTGTTGGAAGTTTTATATAATCGATTCATTATAACAGGAAAATTACTTTTCATTCCAATGTACAAAGTTAGCCAAGATCACATGGAACTTTTTTCAGTTCCATTAGAATGAGTTTAGGTCAAAACGACAACCCTTCCGTAAGGCAATTTATTAGTGCATATAAAAACCTCTTAGTAAGATGTCAGGTTAGAGAAGGAGTTGTAGGTAACTGTATACCCCTAAAATTAATTTAAAATTTAAATATACCTAATTCTTTGAGAAATAATCTCGACCCTGAAAGTGAAACAAAGAGCACCATGGAAAGATATGCTTTCAGAAAACGGAGACATGCATTTTATGGATAACTTTAATTTAACATAGACGAAGACAATTTAGCCGATATATCGTATCCATCCAATTAAGTGAATACACAAAACATCTTGTCCACTATATATCAGGATTTGTATTAAAAATTAATAAAATTCTGAAGTGTCCTGCTCTTCAGGGTGAATTACAAGAATTATATTTGATATTTGCGAGAAAACTGAAAAAAATTCTGAAAAACGTCATTTTCAAAAAATATTTATTGATGTACAACAAAACTTTATGAACAAAATACTTTTCAAAGACCAATCAATACAAGTGTGCAACAATATTTTCCACTCTAGTTAACTTCTCAAAATAATTAGTGAAAAATATTTAAAAATCAGATACCAGACCTCTGAAAACTGTTCCATTCGACAAAAATTAAAGAAATTATTTCAATTTAAAGACATGTAAGACAAGCTCTTAATTAAGGTACATACACATAAATAATTTACAAAAAAATATTAAAAACAATAGATTTAACACAACCGCTAGAGACCAAAAAGGGTATAATGGCATAAGAATATCCCAAATATGTTAAGGGGTTAGGCCACTAGATTTTTCGAAAAATCGATTTTTTAAATTTTTTTAAATGGTTCCTTAGGACCTTAAAAATGATGTCCCAAAATATTATGCCCAGGAAAAATCTCTAAGTACTCGGTTTTAGAATTTTAGTACAAGGCCATCTGGTTATTTATTCATGATTTTCTACTACCAAAAACTTCTAACGCGCTCATCTCAAAACTGTATTTATCAAGTTTGCCGGAAACATAACACAGACAATTTTCAACAGACTAACTTGAAATTTTGAATGTATCTTTAAAAATATATTTTCTGTAAAAGTACGTAGGACTTTTTTTTATATTCCATAGTTCATTTGTTATTAAAAAAGTTCTGACTATTTTTTAGGCAAATTTTCAACTTTTCACTTTAGAAGTACGTCATTTGGCTAAAAATCAATATATCCAAAAAATCCTACGTACTTTTATAGCTGTTATTATATACAACCGAAAAAAATTCACTGGCTAATCATAACTTAAAAATTACAGGAGCTGTTTGTCCGGCCGTGGACCCTGGAAAAACGGAGACGTCAATCAATCGCTTAAAAAAAAATTATTGTATACAGTCAGTGATATGTATGATAAACTCCCTTTTTTGTAATCCGGATTTATTTTGTAGTTTTTCTGAAAAAAATTCCCAAAAAAGCCTATTTTTGCGGCCTTTAGAGTGGCCTTACCCCTTAATAGGAAATATCATTGCTATCTTGGGAAAAAGAGAAGATGGAAAATACCTTAAAAAGAAACATTTTTATATGATTATAAAAATATTTTCAATCACCTACTGGACCCTCAATTTATTTATTGTAGGGTCAGAATACGTGAAATTTTCACATGAAAATCGATTATTTTATTTATTGTCGAAATTTTGGACGATATTGATACTAACTAAACAAAAATTTTTTTTTTATTTTAACCAAAGTTATTGCATAATGAAGTTTTTGGACACTTTATAAACAAAAGCTTGTTATTCATAAAGTAATAATCCAATGTTAACGAAACCTGAGAATATTGAAGACAATAGAATAAACTTTAGTTAATTAAGAAAATATTGGCGAAAAAAATGTTATTATAATTATTTAACCAATTGTTTATAAACAAATGATTTTTGTGTGTTCTGGGGCTATGAAAAATCTGAAAATTTATCACTATACATCTAAACTGTAAAAAATCTAAAACTGTTGAGAAAAAACATGGATCTCAATCAATTCAAAACTTAC
Organism: Leptarthrus brevirostris; assembly: GCA_964036015.1. Lineage (NCBI taxonomy): Eukaryota > Metazoa > Arthropoda > Insecta > Diptera > Asilidae > Leptarthrus > Leptarthrus brevirostris. Next base: position 73,721,630 of record OZ038373.1, read on the forward strand.
AATGAAGAGACGCGCCCGCGTTATCTAGAAACGCTTTTACAGTGGGACCATATTTTAATCTAAATATTTTAATTTTAAAATTAAAAATGCAAAACTTTACGCAATTTAGAAAGTGTTTATTAATAACATTTCATTGTTTTTATGTTTTCCAATTACGCAGAAGTTAATTTATAATAAGTGTACCCTTTACGTAGTAATTGGTAAGTACCGCGTTGCTAGTGTGAGTTACACCAATGAATGAACATCGAAATCCGCTAAACATGAAATTTCCCTACATGCAATACTTTTCGAGTCGATAGGTATAAACGAATGATACTGTCCCGTTTCTTTAATTGTCACAGCTTTGTTAAAACGTTTTTTTAATGCTGATCCCTCCTTGTTATATTCGCCTTTTGAACAAAATTCGAAAACAATTTTCTCAAAAAGTTTTTTCAGCCCACTGAAACAACTCAAGAGGCGTAGTAATTTGACGGTTATCAGGCCGTTGCAAACTTGCACGGGATGCAAATTTTTTCACGGTACCCCCCACTCCGTCACAAGGTCCTTTCACGTGTGAGGTCGCAAAAAAATACCATTCGGTTTCAATATTGAAATCTTCTTTATAATAACAAATTTGTAAAATTCTATTTATTTTTATATTGACTTCCACAACCATCAGAAAAAATATATAATTTTTTAACATTTTCTTCTCCAAAAATTAGGTTCAAGTGATCTATCATTTTTTTGTTGAAGAAGTGGACCGCGACTGTATCAGGCTTATTGCTCTCTGAAATCATAATGAAACATTCATGAGCAATAATTTTTATAATAGAATTATTTTCAATCCTCTCCATTTTATACTAAATTACATAGGGGTGAAGTGTGGCCTCATCATTGGACCAGCGATACGACTGAACCACGTCCTGGATCTTGAAACTGTAGTTCTCAGCAAAGTCAAGAGTGACTATGAACTCTCCTTCTTTCAAATTGTATTTCACATTATTCACGTCAGATTTTTCTACATAATCCTTCAGTTCGCACCTGAAAAATAATATTATGTAATATTATTTACTTACAACTGACTTTTGTATCCAAAAACGAAGTGAAAGTGAAAAGGATATTTAAACTTTACCTATCAGTACAAGTCCAATTTTTAAAATATGTTTCAGCAACATTTTCAGCCTCAAAAAGATCTTTAAGATTTGTTGATATCGATGAAAAATCAGGACAATGTTCACACATTAACAAGTTGCAAGATTGATTCGGATTGCGGCACATCATTTTTTTCGTTAGATCATCAATATCATACTTTTGGCCAGATTTTTTTAACGCTCGATTCAATCCACTTATCTTCAGTTCAATATTCTTGTGGATTTTGCAAACGCAAACATTGTGACTACCACTGCAACCCACAACGACGCAATTAGCTGGTCGCAGCTTCGTGAATTTCGAAAGACTTATTTTTGTGTCCGGATGTTTTAACACAAATTTGTCATACAAATCTTTCAAATTGCGGAGAATTAGTCTTTTATAAACTATTTTCTTATTTACTGTAATAGAGTCCCTCTTTTCTGGCATAACCCGGCTATGTTCGTCTGAACCATAAAATTTCTGAACATCTTCAAGAACGTCTCTTGATAAAGGAGTTCCAATTTTGGGGCTCTAAGTTGCACCATATCCTGAAGCTTTAGAGCAGTTTTTGCGAGGTAGCGACTGACTCCCGACAGTCTATGAATTTTTAGTGCATTCCATTCTATTGGTACCGTTGTCAGTAAATGCATTCGTTTTTTAGAGTCCACTTCCTTTGATAAAACAATTTTGATCTCGGCTGCTGTGGCGACATCTTTTTGGAAGTCAAATATAATTGATTTTTTATTCTCCTTTGCATCGCTTGTATTTATAGAGAATTCTTCTATAAAACGAAGATGATTTATCAACGTTGATGTTAAGAATTATTTTTATTATTATTATTTATTATGGATCAGCAGGCATATAATCCAAAAATGTCTGACGCAAAGTATAATAAATATTACCTTCGAAGTCAGAATCATCTGATTCACTGCTGGTGTATATTTCATCATCTGCAGATTCGGAAATAAAAACTACTTTTTCCGTCAGATTTGGCCACAAATTAACCGTATTTCTCTTCTTTATATATTTCCTGCATGTGCCGCACAAGAATTTTCCAATGAAATTAGAATAAATACCGTTCCACTTCTCCGTAACTTTTAAAATTCCTTAATAAACGCCATTATGTTTTTCCCTCTTAAAGGGGTTGCAACATGTATTCGGTGGTGACATTATTATAGATGGAATTCTACTTTAAAGAACATTACTTAAAATCCACTTCAGAACTACACACTTTATCTTTAAATCCACTGATCGTTACAAACTGTCCTGCTGTAAAAGCGTTCATAGGTAACGCGGGCGTTTGGTGAGGCGCGAGGAGCCCTGGTGCTCCACGCCAAGCAGTATTCTCTTCATTGTAAATTTTAAAATTATTGAAATCCGACTCAAACGTATTAGTCCGGGCGCAATGGGGGGGGGGGGGGGGGGGTTATGTATGCAATTTGGGGTCCCCTCGGTAATTTGTCCTATTTTTATGTTTTTCGGCACAGGTTACCAGGCTCAAAAATGGGTCGTTTTCGAGATATGGCCCGATTTTAATCAAAATTGGTGGTTTTTCTGAATTTTCCAAAAAAAATTAAAAAATTTAAAATTATTAACCAACTTTATGTGAAAGATCTTTTGATTTTAAACAATTTATGCCTGTAGCATTTTTTCCTAAAGTCCTTGGTTTAGCTGCAAAAAATGCCTCACATTTCTTATAGAGTATTTTAAATGGGATAACTTATATGGGGCAAAATTCCTCAAGTGTACCAGGTGAAGAAATTCGATGTCTCCAATTTTGTTCAAACTTCACCAAAATATTGTTACTGGTATAGTAATTATAGTGGTAAAGGATTTAGAAAAAAAAATTTTGTGCAAAAGTTATAGGGTTGTAAACTTTTGCATTTTTGCACTTTTTCTCGTGATCATACCTTTTTTGAAAAATCATAACTATCGCCACCATTGCAGTAGAACGGTGATCTTTATTGATTTGTAAAGGTACATGTCGTTCCGAATAAAAATATTATTTTCCAAAAAACAAAATTTACACTTTGAAAAATATTTTTTGGTTTTTTACACAATACTTGATCATAATTTTTTTTTGATTTTTTCAACTGAAAGTGTCATCTCAGCTTTAAAATCATCTATCATTTAAAGTGGCAAAGCAATGTTAAGTGTAAATTTTTGATTTTTGAAAGCCCGCGCACGGCTTTTGTTTCTGCATGATCCACATACTTTTTTGATGACAGGAAGGGTCGGAATCTGTTTATGAATTTGTGAAGTCACTCTTCTCATACCCTTGTTTTTCCACGTATGATTCTTCACCTTCAAAGGATTGCAACAATACTTTATATCTTTCAAATTGTCTGACATTTTGACTATTTGTGGCGATATCTAACTGTATACTAACTGACTGAATACTCTTTAACGCGCCATCTACATTTTCTTATGTTATGTTCATCTGTTCTAAGCAACAAACAAGCACAAAAGGCGTGCGCGGGCTTTCAAAAATCAAAAATTTACACTTAACATTGCTTTGCCACTTTAAATGATAGATGATTTTAAACCTGAGATGACACTTCCATTTGAAAAAATAAAAAAAATAAAAAATTATGATCAAGTATTGTGTAAAAAACCAAAAAATATTTTTCAAAGTGTAAATTTTGTTTTTTGGACAATTATATTTTTATTCGGAACGACATGTACCTTTACAAATCACTAAAGATCACCGTTCTACTGCAATGGTGGCGATAGTTATGATTTTTCAAAAAAGGTATTATCACGAGAAAAAGTGCAAAAATGCAAAAGTTTAGAACCCTATAACTTTTGCCTAAAATTTTTTTTCTTAAATCCTTTAGCACGATAATTACTATACCAGTAACGCGCGTCTCTTCATTGTAATTTTTGAAATGATTGAGATCCGTGTTTTTTCTCAACAGTTTTTGATTTTTTAGAGTTTAGATGTATAGTGATATTTTTTTTCAGATTTTTCATAGCCCCAGAACACACAAAAATCATTTGTTTATAAACAATTGGTTAAATAATTATAATAAATTTTTTTTTCACCAATGTTTTTTTTAACCCTTTGTTGACCGACGGTACGTGCAAGTACCACGATATTTTAACTCAAATTTATTAAATATTGAAATAATTCATGCACTGAAAACCCAACGAGACTTTAAAGTACCCTCTATGGCTAGAGTTATTGCGTTGCTGTGTATGTTTCGTTTGGCTTAACGGTGAAAATAACACTTGTTCTAACAGAGCTTTGCCATTTCGTATGAGTAATTTGATCTGAGTATAGTGAGTTCAAACTAAAGTGGGTTTTGATAGTTTTCTTCTGTTGTTTCTTTTATTTAATTGTGTTTTTGTAGATCATAAGACAGTGTTGATTAGTTACAGGTGCATTATCATTATTCCAAAATTTGACTGGTAAGTACCGTTGGGCTGGTGTGCTCATATCTTATGATATTTGCTTTATTATTTCGAATTCGTTTTAATCGTTTTCATGTTTTATTTTTACAGATATAGTAAAGCAAGTCAGGCATTAGAAGTGCAGTAATTTTGAATGATCAAATTTTTGCTATTCTGAAAGAATTACCTTTGGACAATAATGAAGATACAGATATCGAATCAGACGATGAACTTGATTTCCTTCCCATTCGCAGGAATAATTTTGCTGAGGAATTAGAATAAGAAGTATCCAAAGAACCTGACGCAGAAGAGCTTCAGGGAGACCTTGATGAATTATTAGCCGATTGTAAATCTTCGGAGATTACTTCAGGAAATGTTGAAAGTCTTCAATCCTGTAGTCATCAGAAGCCAAAAAATACGGGAAAAGGCAGAGGCATAGATGAACCTAATCGTCAATAGAAATTGAAAGAATGCGAAACTAAATTACCGGATTATTCCCTACCCGAAGGTCCTGTTGAAAGGATGTTTGAAACTTGTACCAAGGCCACCGATTTTTCTCACTTTTCTTGAGAATATAATTGAAAACATTGCATACCAATCAAACAAAACATAAAAAACTGGACTTGAAAAAAGGTGAGCTGCTGGCATTCACAGGAATCAATTTCCTTATGGGGTATCATAAACTTCCTAGCTGGAGGAACTACCAGAGTACAAGTGAAGATCTGAGAGTACCTACCGTGAGCAAAACTATGAGCCGTAACAGATTTGATGCCATCTTAAGTAATCTCCACTTTAACGACAACAGCTTGATTCCCACAGATAACAAAGATCGGCTTTTCAAATTGCGACCAATGATTGATTCCTTAAGTCAAACTTTTGGCATTGCTTATCATGGGACTAGAGAAATTTCTGTTGATGAGTCAATGATCCTTTTCAAAGGGCGAAATACCATGAAACAATACAACCCAATGAAGCCAATCAAAAGAGGCTACAAATTGTGATGTTTAGCCGATCAACATGGTTACATAAAGAAATTTAAAATTTATCAGGAAAAGGATGAGCAGTTGGAAAGCAAATATAAGGACTTTGGGCTTGGTGAAAGAGTTGTATTATCGATGACAGAAAAAGAATGGAGAAAATACAAAATGATATTTTTTGATAACTATTTTACTTCTGTCAGATTATTAGTAAAATTAAAAACAGAGGAAACTTTGGCATGTGGTACAATCCGAGCAAATAGAAAAGGTAATCCTAAAAATATGAAAGATGATAAAAAAATGAAAAGAAGTGCTTTAGATTTTCGAGCATCAAGAGATGGGATAAGCTATTATAAATGGAAAGACAATAAAACGGTACTGCTGGCTTCAAACTATCACGGCAATGAAACTACAACTGTCGCTAGAAGGGATCAAAAAGGTGTCCAGCATGATATACCCTGTCCAACAATTGAAAAGGATTACAATGCTTTCATGGCTGGAGTTGACCATGCCGATCAGCTTCGATCATCATATGGTTTTGATCGCAGATCTAAAAAATGGTGGCATCGAATTTTTTGGGGAATCCTGGAGATAACATTCGTCAACTCATACGTTGTATATTGTCAAATAGAAGAAAAAATATCCCTTCTTGATTATAAAAGATACGTGACCACTGGATTAATGACCCAGAAAGATTTGACAGTTGATAAAAGGACACTAAAAAGGAAAACCTTAAATGACGAGTCACCTCAGTGCAGTAAAAAACGAAGAGGCAAGAAGGAATCTATTTCTAAGGACATAAGACTTGGAAATCTCGGAATTCACTGGCCGAAGTTTGCAGATGCAAGGGGGAGATGTGAAGTGTGTAGCATTAACAAAGTTCAATCAAAGCCTTATTCTAAGTGCAGTCATTGTAATATATATTTATGCTGTAACGATAAAAAAAATTGCTTTGCCAAATACCATGGAATTAGTTTATAAATTTTGGAGCAATATATTTCGTGTAATGAATTTTTATTTTGTATTAATTAATGAATTTTTGTTTTGTATTAATGAAGGAATTTATAAGGAAACAAATATAAAAATATGGAGCTCACATTTGTTATATATTGAGTTTTTCGCCACACCTCAATAACCCAACGGTACTTCAAACTACCACCTTCCAATTTGATCCTTAATAATCCTTGGAACTTCATAAAATTTTTCTATCTATCTAAAATATCATCAGGTTCAGTGTTATGCAAAAAAGTTTGGTGTTTTACAAATTCCTATTGGTTTGGTCAACAAAGGGTTTATTAACTAAAGTTTATTCTATTGTCTTCAATATTCTCAAGTTTCGTTGACATTGGATTATTACTTTATGAATAACAAGCTTTCGTTTATAAAGTGTCCAAAAACTTCATTTTGCAATAACTTTAGTTAAAATAAAAAAAAAATTTTTTTGTTTAGTAGTATCAATATCATGGTCAAAAAGGAATGTTTTTCCAAAATTTCGACAAAAAATAAAATAATCGATTTTTTATTTGAAAATTTACGTATTCCCTTGTAATTTAATTAATATTATAATCAAATATTAATGATCACCACAGAAATTCTAAAATTTTACCACTTCCATGGTTTTCTCGAATTTGTTGTAACCGTAGTAGCTATCATGGCCTGTGTGTTTTCTTTTATTCCTTTTTATCTTTTTGTCTAAATTACTAGAGTCCTGTAAATGGAAGAAGTCATATGAAAAGGAAATTTTCTTGAACACTCGCCTGTAGTGAAAACAAAACTGCAATAACGTTGGAATTTTTTTTTTGTTTATAAAAATTCATATAGTATAAGTTTAGTCTATATTTAGTAACATTAATTTTTTGCAACTCCTGAATCAAAATATAATTAGGAAAGCAATTCGAGCAAAATCACCATTTTTGAACCTTTCACAGTGTTCCTCTTAAAACGTTTTTAAATTTCATATTTTTGTTTTTAAAAAGTTTTCAAATTATCTTAATCTTCGCAATATAACAGGGTTCGAGAACCATAGCTTATACTTAAATTCTTAAGTTAATTTCAACTGGCTAAGACATTAGATCGTAAAAGGAAGACCTTAGCAAACAGTACTATCATAATTATTATATAATGAGTATTTCGGGTTTATTTTGGTACACAGTTGCTTTCCTAACTTTTTACTAATTGAAAAATACTATAGAAACATAAAATCCGTAGAAGACTATACAGCACATGCTTGAATTATTTTATAGCTCGGGCAACACTTGATATATAAATAAAACAGCTGTGCATATCTATAGGCGTTTAAGAGAAAAAATCAGTCAGAACCATAAGTTCAACCGATTTATTAGAGACAGCTTTTAGCAATAACTAATTTTTTTCGGCAACAACTAATTGATACAGCCCAAGTAGGATTTAAATTTCAACTTTAATGTTGCATTTGTACACATTAAAGATTACGCAGTTGCAACTCAATCAAAATTAACTATCTGAATCACATATTAGGTCTGTTCGTTGACGCCACTCCGAGTCAAAAAGAGTCATTTAGAGCAGTGATGGCCAAACTCACACTACTTAATGTGAGGAATGCTTAAAAGCTTTAGAAGCTCTTCGTACTGTTTGGTTAATTTAGAACCTTAAAATGTTTGCAAAAGGTTGTATATTTTAAGATATTGTATAATTGCTTACAAACTACTTAAATATGACGATTTTTTTTAAATTTTGTATGCTTTAACGATTAAAAAACGCAAAAACAGGAAACCGAATACAGCCAAACAAGTGCATATACGAATTTAAAAGCTCAAAAGCTCACTTGCCCGCGGGCATAGATTTGGACATCACTGATTTAGAGCCATTTTGTACTCTACTTGTGTTATTTAAGAAAAGAGTAGCAATCTTCTTGGGCTTTTTGTGTTCTTTGAGAAAAGAGTGATACTCCTTTCCACCCCTCTTATGTCATTTGAAAAAAGAGTGGCAATCTAGATTACTTTAGAGCGAACTTTTCTGCTCCGGCTTTATTGATAATAGCAATATCTGGATAGATGAATCGCGGATTACCGGGGATGGTATCACACAATTCTACAACCTTCGTACCTGTTCGGATACTAACGCACATAGGCTAAAGGGACCTCCTTCCAGCCCAAATTCTGAGCCAATATTTGGGCTGGTATCATCGACACTCATTTAATAGGACCATTCATTTTGCCGCAAGTGCTTAAAAGCCAAATCTATGCGTACTTTTTGGAGAATCAATTCCGGTATTATTGTAAAGGCAGTACCTACTAACTTAAAAATTCCCGGACCGCGGGCTTGGACGAGGCGCACCGATTCCTTGGCCTGGTAGATCACCAGATCTTACCCCACTGGACTTTTTCTTATTGAATATAAATAATATAAAGTTTACTCAAAACCAGTTAACAATACAGAGATATTAGTTAGCAGCATTGGGAAACAAAATAAACAGGAAATTAGAAGTAAGTTATTGGCATACATAGAAAGTGACTGAGAACATTGCGAACAGCTTTTGTAACATAATATCAGTAATTGTAATACGTTTTAAATTCAAGAAAAGGATGTTAAGGTTAGTATGAGTTCAGTTTTTAAAAATTGCAGATTTTTGTAATATTCCCCCGACAGGTTTTCCACGTATAAATTTTTACGTTCTTTCTCTATATGGACATGTTACAACTTTTTGAAAAGGATAATTTTATAAAAATAAAAAACCGATGTATATTATATGAATTTCGAAAATTTGTGAAAATTCAGTATTCAAAATATTTTTTATACTTTTAAAATTGACTGTGCCTGCAATTGTGAGCTAGTTCAATATTGTTGACAATTTTGGAAAGGTCATTGTGATAGCAGTCTGTTAGCGTTTGCTTAATATGTCTGAGTTTAACAGCTCCAAAGATAAAAATAATATAGTGATGTGCAGACACCATTAATAATTGGAATTTATGAATCACCCTGTAACTCCCAAACGGTTGAGATCCCCCCCACCCCTGCCATACAATTTTTTGTTTGCCTAGGTGCGACCCATCACCCCACTTATTTTGGCACATCCTGTATATCAGTGTTTAGACAGAAATATAAGAGATAACTATTGAAAAGTTAGCCCATTTTTTGCAAAATATTCAATGGATCAAGCTTTTCCATTTTTAAGCTCTTATGCCTGTGATATTTGCTCGCATTTCAATTAGTTTTAAACTATATCGAAGAATATCAGGCCTTTAGGTTGGACGCTGCGTTTTTTCGTTTCTTCTTTCCTTTTACTTATGAAAAATCTTTAATATGTAGGGTAGTGGATCAATAACTACCCTTGTTAGGAACGAAAATACTGATGGTTCTCTGTTGAAGGGTAGAGTATATGGAGATGTCTTGTCGCAACAACTGGACCTAGAAATTTCTTAAAATAACTGTATAAATCATGTACCGAGAATGCGTTTGTCAGAACTCAAGCAGATTAACAAATATAAACAGTTCTTTACACGATTGGCTAAATTTTAAATTTTGACATATTAGAAATTCTTTACACTATTGCCGTTTCTCATACAGAAAAGCCAAATCCCACCAAAAATATTTCATGTAAAGAAGGTTGCCAAGCCTCCCAAGCTCATACCGCTTTCACTGTTAAAAAGTTATCAGATCTCACAACTTAAAGCAGACTAAATTATCTTTCCAAAAAAGTAAAAACATGTACACTTTATTAAACGAAATAACAAGAAATCTGTCATTGAACCTGATATTTTATCAAACCACTGTTTCATCCAAAACGCAAGCAGTAAATCTTGGTCAGACCACGGTCTGGTGCTTGTATTTTTTTTAACTTTCTCCTTCCGTACAATTCGCGCCTTTAGGCTTAAAAATGCTTGCTAGTTTCTTAAATACGGTATTACTATTTTTACTTCATTCGAAAGATTGTTTTGTTAACTTCAAGTTGATCTTTTCGTAGAAGCAATAGATTAGGCACTAGGACGAGTTTAAAGAAAAATCACCCCCCGGCGGCCCTGCCTTCTGGCGTAGTCGGGGAAGAATGTATTTTAGTTCCTTTCTTCATAACTCACATCTTCACTTTTTACTTGTTTATGTACTAATAAATCTAGATTTGATATCAAATTTCAGCTTTCTAGAACTTTTGGAAGTACCTCCCCAAAAGAAATTTTATATACAGACCTGCATCGCCTTTATGGGGGGTTGGAGAGTGAAAGTTATAGATTTTTTAATATTTTCGTAGCTTGTGTGCAGATCCTAGTCTGCACACCAAATCTCAGCTTTCAAGGGCTTTTGAAAGTTTGGAAATTATCTTATGCGAAATTGTAATATAACACAGAACCAGGCATCCTTTTCGAGTGTTTGGAGGATGAAAGTTACAAATTTCTTAATTCTTTCGTTGTTTGTGTGCTAATTCTAGCCTGCATATAAGCTTTCAGCTTTGTAGAACTTTTGGAAGTACCTACCAATAAGAAATTTTATATACAGACCTGGGCCCTATTCCACAAAACTACTTTGGACTTTTCATTTTGCACTTTTCTTTGCAATTCTTGTTCCACGAAGTAATAAAATTGCAAAGTGAAAAATTGGAAGCGCAAAGTGCGAAGTGCTAAAACTTTTCATAGTCTGCCAATGCTAAGTAATAAACAAAAATTTTGCAAAAATTAAAAAAAAATTGAAACGACTTCACATAAAGCGCTAAAAAGCATAACATAATTTTTCATTTATATCTATAACGACATTTTGAAGTCGGTGTAAAATAAAGAAACCAAAGAACTACAACAAAAGTATTTAATCGTTTTTTATTATAATTCCGTGAGCTGACACGTTCATCTAGTTTTATATATTCAATTGTGGTTGGGTAGTTTTTTTGGTTGTTTAATTTGCACCGACTTAAAAATGTCGTTATAGATATAAAATGAAAAATTATTTTATGCTTTTTAGCGCTTTTTTTTTAAACTATTTTATTTTTTACTTTTTAGTGTCTTCATATATACGATTCGAAGAATGCTGCTTGAACGAACAAAGCAATTTCAAAAGTTGCAGAGGTAGTGCACTAACCAAATTATCCAAATTCGGCAACATATTCCGAAATAAGTCACTGTCAAGCTTTAGTTCCCTCACCTTAGAAAATTCTTAACATGACCCTAGTGGGCCACCGTACTCTATACAGCAAGAGAGAATTATCGTAGTCAGAGAATCATCGTAGTCGCTCTAGGTACAAAATTGTTATCATTTGCCAATCGGTAACGTATTCTGCACAACCGAATCAAAATCGGTCTATACCTTACGTAGCTAGGCGCCGCCCATCCTCCAACTCTTACCATTAGCCACAATTTTTGCCAGAATACAAATAGATACTGTATGCATTCAGAATAATCTTAATCAGTCCACGTGTTAAAAATTTAGATTTCCCCTTCCCCCACCACAACCCTAGCTCAATATTTTTTCACAGAATAGCAATGGGGGGGGGGGGGGGGCAATCATATAACACACAACAAAAGGGAATCTTCCAAATAGGTGTGTGAATTAAGAAATTGTGTAACGCCCCCTCCGCACACCACCCAACTTATAAATTTTTGTTGTCGAATCAGGCAACATATTCTACACATCAAAAGAAGAACCATCGAAATCGGTGGAAGCGTTACGAAATTAGACTACCCCTCTCTTTCCCTGGGGGTGACCTTAGGACCAAATTATTCTCCTATTAGCAATGCGGGATCACACTCTATATAACAGCAAAAGAACCTTCCAAATAGGCCACGCGTTACAAAGTTAGGTTTCACCCCCACCCCCGCCCAAAAAAAAAAAATTTTTAGCATGGTACCAATCGGTGAACATACTCTACCCAACAAAAAAGAATCATCAAAATTCGGTCAATGCGTTACGAAGTTATGCCCGGTCAGCCAAAAAAAAATATACCCATATATACTATATATGTATATATATATATATACACGTCGAACTTAGAACATCTCTGTTTTTGGGAAGTCGGCTAAAAATGCTGAGACGCGAAATTTTGTTTGAAGAAGAAAGTGATGGTGGTAGTAGAAGGTCCAGACAAAGAATTAATTTTACTATTGCCGATTCTACTTTTAAAGAAAGTTTTCGGTTGCATCGAAGTCAAGTGGAATTTGTATTAACTCTAATTGGAGTGCATCTGCAACATTGTAACTAGAAGGAGCAATTAAACGAACAACTTCTTATGTGCTTACACTGGCTAGGCAATGGTTGCCAGTATCACGGAATAGCAGCAATGCATGGTGTGGCGAAATCAACAGTATGCAGAACAGTCCATGGTGTGATAAATGCAATAGTGGACATATGTATTATTTCAAGCAAAAGTTCGCAAATGTTTGTTTGGTTCGACTGTTGTTGCCCGAGTTTTAATAAACTCAGCTATCTTAAACTCAGCTATCTGCCACCGTTTTGATGGAGGTTGGCGACCATTTAAACAGGGTGTACTTTTGGGAGGCAGTGCTTACGGCTTGAATAGTTGGCTCACACCACCGCTACGACAGGTTCCAACTGCCACGGTGGAACATCGTTTTAATTGTGCCCATAAAAAAACACCACGAATAATAGAAAACAGCATTGGAATCTTAAAAGAGAGGTTCCCGTGCTTAAATCATTTAAGATTAGAACCAAAAAAAGCTGGTAAAGTTGCTCTGGACAAAATGAAGAAGAAGAAGAACAAATTGCAGTTCCGGAAAATGAACTTGACAGTAATGAAAACATATACATACAATGAATTAGATGATATTGACGTACCCGGTTCCGACAGATTACAAAATCACTTAAAAGTTTTTACATAATAAAATTGATTTAAACTGAAGTTTGTAGTTATTTCCAGATTTGCTTATACATATGCAGATTTCTCATGGAGATAAGATAATATAAGATATACGAGTAAGGTGTGAATATACTAAATATATATACGACAGAAATGTAATTCAGATATATAATTTAACGTATGTAATTGTGAAAATACATGTATGTATGAAATAGATTATAATACTTACCAATAGGCATAACGTTATCATTATTTCTCTCAACATGTGGACTTACCAAGAACCAAGGCTCTGTGTAATCTCCTTAATGAAACTAGATGGACGCAATTTTAATTCCTGTTCCGATTTCAAGCACTGTAGTTTTCTGTAGTATATTTCCGTCCTCAGCAATTCACATTTTAATTTCTTTTCTTCGCCGCCTGGATCTTGACTAAAAAATGCAGGTGATAATTTTCCTTTCTTTTATCTTGTTGGCAAACTTCGATCATTATTGGTATCAGAAGTATTGCCAGCAACAATACTGTCTCTGTCTACCTCAGAATGCGGTAAATTGACTGAGAACGAAGATTCTACTGCACTTTTCCGAAGGCCGAAGCCTTCAACAACGGGGGAATCTTTTTCTATTATCAACTCCCCCCCCCCCCCCCCCCCCGGGGGGGGGGGGGCTATTCTTCGCGAATTATCTTTTTTAACCTATGCTTTACGCAAATCTTGAAATACCAATGTGCGACTTTTCCATAGCCCAAATAAATTATCGCGTGCATATGTCCAAGATTTTCCTGCCCCGCCTAATTGCAATGACTGCGCCTTTAGCAATACTTTACTTACTTTGTTATTTGATTCCCTTGAAAATTACCAAATAAAATAAAATTTCTTTTTTTGCTTTGATAACTTCTAGCACAGCTAATTTTATTACTTTAACCGCTTGCCTACTCATTTTTGACGGTTAATAGTTACAGACTTCTTAAAATTTTCGTTGTTTGTGTGCTAATCCTAGCCGGAATACCAAATTTCAGCTTTCTAAGCCTTCAGGAAGTACCCTATAGGTTTTGATGATCATGAGTATCGAAATCGACGTATTTCAGTTATTAATAAAATCTAAAGTATAAAATCTGGACAAATGAAACTTAGTGTGTTTCATTAGTCTGTTAGTGCCATCCCACACTTGTCGTGCTTCCGCGCGATGAAGTCCGCACGAGTGCCCACACCTGTCGTGTCGGATTTTGTGTAGAACACGCAATGTAGCGTGTGTAGTGGTAAAATTAAAACATTTTCCGAACCTAAATAAACCTTGCTTTGAATGTATGCGAGCCGATGCGACGATAAATAGGTAAGTTCCGTGCGGATTTCCCTATACACCCCTGTACGCCCTCTCTCCAGCAAACTGCGATGAAGCAGGACAAGTGTGGTACGGCACTTAACTACATTTCTATTCTAAGAATTTGGGCTCTCTGGTATTATCCAGACTGAAGCTTTGAGGGTTTCAAAATACGACAAAACACTTCGAGAAAAGGTAGGTAGTGCCCAGTCTTGGCACAAATTCAAAATTTAGCTTTTCTTTATCAGAAACGCTAATCGTGTAAAGAACTGTTTATATTTGTTAATCTGCTTGAGTTTTGAACAGTTTTGTTTTGGGTTTAACGTAAATTTCTTTTCATTTCCAGACCACTGGAGTTTTTTTCAGAGCTATGATGCTAAGCACCTTCTGCTATAGTTAGACAACCTCAAAAACTATCCAGAAATGTCGAAATGGGTACCTAGTTATAGTGTTGTTCCGGCAGTCCACGAGCTAGCGAGAATTGTATCACTCTAATATACTCGGAGACAAATGAGGAAGGAAGCACGCTTTCCCAAATCGCCCGGCAAAAAGAGGTTAAGAGAGCTTATTTCGGTTAACCGAAATATCATTGGCGATGTCGTAGCTGTCATCATTGATCATTGTCTCATAGGCATACCCCTTTTTAGAGAACCTTACCGCGCTGGGATCCGGTGACATCAGGGACGTACTTCGGTTAATTGGAGCTCCAAGTGATTTTAGATCCTTACCTATGGGAATGGGAATCTAGCCCCGACGTGGTATCACAGAGTTCCATCATGGCCAAGGTATTCCATGAAAGGTCGCCACTCTTACCTAACCTAACCTATATAGGAATGAAAACGCAAGTTTTTCAATATTTTTTTAATTTTGAACATAATAGGACTATAGGACTACACTTTTTCCAACGTCCCTGCTTTCTGCTTCTTAAAAAGTAAAGTTTTTCAAAGTCCTTATAAAAGGTTTCTATTTCTGTTCATTTGAGCTGAATTTTGTTGTTCGTGAGCCACGTTATCAAGTATCAGAAAGAAGTCTCAGGAAGACAGGCCGTGCGAATAAGGTGGAGGGGGTGGTGGTGGTGGTGCGACAACAGTATGCATACCAATTAATGGAATTCGGCGACTACGAAGCTGTATGAATAAGCTGGTGTCTTGTCGTGGTGAAACAGTACTCTTTTCTTATCAATAGCGCCGGGTCTCCTTCAAGTTTTCATCGAACCTAATCAATAATTCTGCCCCGTGAACGTGCTCTTCTACAAAAATTCTATGAGGATTATTCTTGTCTAATCCCAAAATAACGTGGCCATGACCTTTGTGGCTAATGCAGCTGTCTTTGTCTTCTTGGGAGCAGATGCGCCCGGAAACGTCCTTTATTTTAAGTGTTGCCTGGTCTCGGGCGTACAGTAAGAGATCCATGTGTTATCACCGATGACGAATTATAGTTAAATCCTACGGATTTCGCTTTCAAAGGTTTAAAAACTGCTTCGTAATTGACGTGTGTATCTGCTTGTTGTCCATCCAGTGTAAGCAATTACGGAACCAATCTTGCTTTCCTTAACTTACAATGCAATTTTGCATCTACAATTTTATCTGGCTTCATTTGTTATATAGGTACTTATTGATTCACAATTTTATGTATGTAAATAGCGAATCATTTCGGAATTATGGACTGCAGCTGGCTCTATAAAATTACTTCTCAATGTAAAAGTCCTAAAACAAACCTCAGTCAGCCTTATATCGTCACAAAAAAAACTTTTAAAACTTCTAATTGCTGTAGAAACTTTAAAGTGTTGTTGAAATATTAAAAAATTTTGAAAATTTGTTGCATTTTGTATGCTATCGGATATTACGACAGACAAAACACCTGAATTCTGAGTACATATTTCTCGAGCGGAAGAACTCAATATAAAAAAAAACTGTTTTTTTTTTCCTTTCAGAACAATTTTGTAATCTAAGTCATATCTAGGCCTTTCACTTCTACTTTAATAGCCAGCAACTTCCCATGATAATTATAGAACCAGTACAGCCACCGGTAATATCTATGTAAGAGGTGCAAAATTTAGAAGCTCATAAGATTGTTTATTTTTTTAGGTAAATTCCGATAAAGTACTTAGACGGTATCTGTCCATTAATCAAACGCTTAGCCTCATTACTTATGCCAAGTGTACTCAAATATTACAAATTCGCGTCTAGCGAACGATTTTATTGCTAGGCTGTGTAAGTACGATTTCGCCTCGTCATTATGCCACGTTAACAGCAGTCACTGGGACAGAAATTAGGTGAATGATGGAAGTACCTGAATGGCAACCAATAAATAAATAATTGAAAGGTAACAACACGATAGCCACGTTCTTGGAAGTTTCAGATCCTACTGGCACGATAGACAGGTAAAACTTTGCGCTGGCGGAAGTCTTTGTTTTTGCTGACGAACTCCCATGACTGTACCGGTTTGTGTAAACAACGGAACACCAATTATTCGAATAAATGGATAAAGACAAAGAAGTGGTTCGACCACACCTGTTCTTGTAAGTGGCCTTGATATTGCCTCAATTTAGTGTTATCGCAAGTAACCACAAGATATTACGCAAACCACTCGGTTGGTTTTCTTTATAAACAGCCTCAGGTTCATTAACTTTCTGCTTGGAGCCAGATGACTTGTTGAGGTAATTCAAGGTCGTGGACTGGAAGGCACATACCTTAACCGACGCGAACGCGATAATTGTACGTAGAGGAGAAATAACAAACGAAAGTGAAATTACGGTGGCCTCTTAAGGTGTAGGCGACCTACTCATGTAATTTGCTCAAATTGATGAATTTTGATGCTATGCAGATATAGATACATATGTGGGTTCTAGGCGATTCCACAGAGGTCAAAGTTTTATTGATAGCTGCAATTTTACTCCCTTTCGGAGGGTAAGGTTTTTCGTAGTTTCTTTTACAATTGTACTCATTAGGTTCATTTGAGAAGACGATTACACGGGCAATTTGGAGATTAGGAATTATTATCATGACAATGCTGGTGCTTACTTTTGCCATTAGACCCGACGAATGAATTTTTCAGTAAAATTAAAGCATAGATATTTATTTAAACTTAACAAATCCCTTCTTAAAACAGTATCAAAAGTTAAATTAAGAAAGTTATCCTAATCAATTAGAATAATTTTCTAATAAAATAAATAAATGAAGCAACTTGAAGAAAGCGCTGGAAAGTCAAAAATTATATTTATTGTTACGCCTTTTTGTTCTACGCCAGTTTGTTCTAAATTAAAAAACAACATTAACTTCGAAATGTTTGCATCTTAAATAATAGTATAAAAACAATTAGTTATAACAAAACCTTCTCCGCCTGACGCGGAAAGGACTCACCGAAACATCTCATCTCCCATTTATTTTGGAAACATAAACTGAGATTACTTTCAAAGGTATTTTTTGAATAATAATACAGATTCAAAAGGGAAAATCAAAATTACAAGGGTTCCTTTTGCATCTGATAGACAGAATTGCAGGGCTATACGCATGTAAGCTAACACAGAACACGGGAGAAGTAAACCGAATTAGCAATTTTCGAAGGCAAGCATGCGCAGGCGGAGGCAAACCTTCGAAAGTCAGATGAAGCCAATGGTCCTAGGCTGGAGCAATCTGAAGAAAATCTGCTAGCAACGTGGCAACTAATCCGGCGGAAGGATACACGAACTCGAACTCGGAGGCTGAGATGCGCAAGCATCTTAAGAGGAAGAGAAAGAGAGAGCGTAGAAAGCAAAAGATAGCGTATGGTAAGGCTGCTAAGAAGGCAGGTGAGGCAAGGTAACTCCCCTGATGGTTAAAAAATCAACGACGGTCTCTGGAACAAAAGTGGTTGAGCATCCGACTGCGACTACTTCTGCCTTAAGGTTTTTGTCACAACCGCAACGCAAGAGCCCAGCAAGAGGAAGCATAAGCGGATCCAAGTGAAGGCATTATAAAAACGCGGTCCCAGAAGAAGGTGGATCGGAAAACAGAGTCAACGCGTTCGAAAGTCTAAAAAACAAAAACAACGGAATGTTGCGCGCGGCGCTTAAGCTGAGAGGGGAAAATCAATTGCATGCTTTTTGTACCAGACACGGTGAGATCTACGTCCGTGTGAAGAAAGACAATTCGTCTTTTGGTTGTGTCGAGTGTTGGGATAGTCATCGAAAATCTCCATAGCGTATGTTATTTCGTCGTTGAACAATATTGGAACTATGCTCAGTGTTTTCGCTAATTAAGCGATGGTTTCAATGTTTGTCACTTTAACTCACGTAGCATTTTTCCGAAGATTGATGAACTGAGGGCAGTTCTCCACTGTGAACGGCTTCACGGAGTTCTTGTTAGTGAATCGTAGTTGCGCTAATCTCTCTTTGATCTCTATTCCTTCATATAGGGCCCTTCGAAACGATCGTCGTGGTAGGATTTGAGGGTGCGTGGTAGTGTTTGTGAAGCAGGATTTGAGAACCAAGGTTGTAGCGACATCACCGGATTGTCCACTCCAGTTTATGTGGGTTTCGTGTGTGTTTCGTTTCTCTCCGCCATGCAAACTTAAGCTTTTAATGTTGTTAACGATTGTCTCACATATCATAACACTGCTAATCCATCTATCGTAGATCTATTTTTTGTCACTGACCCGTTTTGAGTTCTCTTTTTTAACCATAACTGTGTCTAAGCATATTTGGCCATGACATAACTTTTATTTTATATGATGTGAAAATTGCTAGTTGTCCTGACCAGACTTTTTTCGAATAAAGGGCCTATAAAAATATTGACGTGGAATCTCTTTTTGCCGAATGCGAATCTCTCTCATGGAGTCAGATATATGATCTAGTTTCCGTAGATGACCAATTCATCGTCCAAATCTCACACTACCAGAGACAATCGGGTCTCCTGGTGTCTATGGAAGATTTTTACCCCTGACGAAAAAAAACTCCTTTTTTCAACAATTCCATTAAATATTTGTACAAGACGTAAGTATAAGGAACAAACCAAATTCAAAAATTCCAATAGCTACACGTCTATACTATGAACGAAGATTTTGTTTTCGGGTCACATCGAAAAGAATGTGGCGTAATCTACGCAATGATGGTGTCTATGGAAATAAACCAGTTGAATACAGTATCATTCCGAATGAATTGAAAACTTATTTTGCAGTAAACCAGTAAGCGTTTCATGGTGCTGGGATTTCTTCGTTACAGCCTGCGGCCAGCGAAAGCATTGTTGAAATAAAGATACGTTACAACTTCTCTGGTTTTAGTTTTCGAGAAGTTAGTGGCGATGAGGTGCTTAAAGCTATATTCGCTGTTAAACCTAATGCTACTAAGCCTGACGGCATGTCGCCGAAATTTCTTAGTTGCATAGCGTCACCTACCCATTTTGCATATTTTTAATACATGCAATATAAGATCCCAATTCCATAAAGCTTCAAAATTCGCGAATATCTTGCCGATTTCTAAGAAAGCCGCAGCCTCTTCGCCTGACTACAGGCCCATTAGCCTACTCTGTTTTCTTTACAAGGTTTTTGAAAAGTTGTTGTATTGACAGGCTCAACATTATCTAGTCGAAATTAAATTGATGAGTTGCTGGCAATCTGGATTCCGACTCAGGCATAGTTGTGAGACTGCTCTTGTCAAAGTTACAACCGACATTCGTGCGGCACAGGATGACAGTGTATGCCACAAGAACTTACTCGAAAAGTTATCCAACCGCTTTAACTTTTCTAGAGTTGCAACTCTCTTGCTCAGGGACTTTCTCCGTCTACGTTTCCAAAGGGTAATGATGGACAAGAACAATTACTCAGACTTTCCCTTCCTGATCCACACGGATCTATCCTGGGCCCATTGCTTTTTCAGTCTGTACATTAATGATTTGCCACAGGTGGTGCGTGACGTAGATATTAATAATTACGCCGATGACGTACAGGTATACTTTAGTTATCCAATAGGCCTTATTGAAGATCAACGGGTCTTTAGAAAATAGTCTGAAACTACAACTTTGCCAGCAATAATGTTGAATGTGACCGTACTGCCTTATGAGAGCAAGGTTTGTAATTTGGGCGTTATTCTGAACTCAAAAATGACATGCTATGAACACGTTAAGACTAATATTTCTAAAATCTATGCCAATTTTCGACGCCTTTGGCTATCGTTTAGCATTCTTACTCCCAAAATGGGCTGTCACCTATTTAAATCTCTAGTACGACAGCACTTTACGTATGGATTCCTAGTTTTCCCAAAGTTGACTCTTTCTGCAGTAGAAAGCTAAATGTTGCTTTTGACGACTGTGTTAGGTTTATTTTTGGACTGCGTCAATTCAATCATGTATCTCACCTGAGATTCACGCAACTTGGATTTTCATTGGACACTTATTTGAAACCAAGAGCTTTGTTATTCTTTTACAATTTACTAGCTACCTCTCAACCTCATTACTTGAGTAGTATGGTCTGCCCTCTTCATTCAAACAAGGGATATAAACTTCTAATGCCGCGATTTCGAACTGCTATCTTTAAGGGCTCAAACATTGTTCAGCTAACCCGACTATGGAATCAATTACCAAATAATATTCAGAGAGCCAGCACTATCGGCATATTCAGGAGACTGTTATGGATTTTCTTAACTAGGTTTTTTTGAGTTGACACATTTTTGCAAAGATTTGCATTATATACATTTATTTTAGATTCATTTAGACTGTAACTATCTAATTTCTGTAATTTTTGCTTGAATGGTTGGTTTTAGTTGAATTGAATTATTTTCAACACTTTTTGCAGGTAAGTTTCAGATTTTCCTCTCTGTAGTAATCTTTTTTTATCTTTTTTTTCCCAAATTTAGATGATGCTTATAAAAGATTTCGAACCTTGTAGTATCTTTACCAAAATAAATAAATGTAACGGTACGAGTTCAGATCCCATCAGGAGAAGCTTGAGCCGACCAGAGCAGAGGAAGAAGCTTATTCCAAGGTAAGAGGAAAAGAACTCACTAGGACGGGGAGAGGGACAAGGTGGGAGGAGGTGTAAAAATCTACTCTCGGACTTCGGTAAATTATCTCTGTCTCGGTGTCACGGACGCTAGTGGGGAGAAGGGTCTTGATTACAAGCGACTGCAAGTGTTCGAAGCAGCAGTTCCATGGCAACCGGGGGGCAAAGATATCCTAAAAGGGCCAAGGAAGCAGATCTCCTGCATCAAACGTAAGTGGACGGTGTCTGGGATAGAGTGATATGCGGACGAGGCCGCAGGCAGAACCGCCATAATGGTATGATGTCCGGCTGAGAATGAAGAGTTGATTAGAGAAGGGGGGTCTCAGTTACCGATTAGTGTCGGCCTTCGGTGAATTTCAGTCACATAGCTCAGAAGGAAGAGCCATTAATCGTTAGGGCGACTGGCAGTCAACCTAAGCAACAAGGGGCGACGCCAGTAGGGAAGGAGGTGGGCCCGTACCGAGTTAGGTGGGTGGGAACACCCTGAAAATCTGGTCCGGTACTCACGGTATGGCGGCACTAAATACGATGTTTGGTGTAAGATGGACACGGGAAGGAACTATGTATATTCAGAAAGAGAGGACTTTCGAAAAGAATCACTAATCTGTTTTGCTCAAACTCGGATAGTACAAGTGCACCCTGCATTCTAGTAATGAGCGAAGTTCAGGCGGAATGTAGGATCCGGGGTAGGGGCATGTTTTCAAGCCCCAAGCTACCTACCATATGACTGACTGATCTTCTGAGGGAGGGAGGTGGAGACTGGTAAAATACTGCAAAGACAAAAATGTGTAGCCAGTAGCACAAACTGGCGTAAATATGCTTGAATTCGCGGTAGGAAACAACTGTCAGTACTGAACACCAAATCCAGAAACCTGCCAGAGTCATGCGCAACGCAGCATACCTGCTTCAATCCATATCATATCGGTCAATCAGCTTCACTTCCTTTCCGCACAAATCAATGGAGAAAATCATTGATCAAGTCAGTAGGTATGGTGTTCTCAAGGACTAAACCTACACATATACAAGCGAACCAGCACGTATTTTAAGCGGGCCAAACAGTGAAATATCACAACCGGGCTGAGAATAAATCGGTACCAGGAATCATTTTCTCTCTGCTTTGGACACTTGTTATTGAGGATCTCCTGGTAAATCTGGGTGATTCTGACTTGCAATACCACTACGGGCAAGCATTAGAAAACTATATCTGGAAGACTGTAAAATGCTCTCAATATCGTACAGGCTTGGTTTCTTAGGGAACGATTCAAAGTTAATCCTAGCAAAACAACCATTGTACCCTACAAGAAGAAGGAAGCTGAGGCTAGAAGGACGGAATCCTCACCTGTTGGAGTAACATGAAAGGCTTTCACTGCACTGTGGTCATGCCGAAGGCTCTTCAGTAAAACCTGGGGTATAAAGCCTGAAAGCACATCAAGCGATTCTTAGACCCATAGTCACCTTAGCGGCTGGTATGGTGGCCAAAAGTAGAAAAAAAGGCGGCGCAATCTGCATTAGAAAAACTGCAGAGGACAGTTTGTCTAGAAGTTACGGGTGCCATGGGCACCTAATCCACTGCAACCATGAAAGTCTTACTGAAACTCCCTCCCTTAAATATTTACTTAAAGATAGAGGCTGCCATGAGCGTAATAAGGCAATCTGACTGGTCACAGGACATTATATACATATATTTTGGCACCGTGTATTCCTCTTTGAGTAATCAACCTCACGTGCCCGGAATTCAATAGCGAGTATCTCTGCTTGAAAGATGGTCTGGCTCCATAGACCGTCCATGTACCAAACCAGAGACCCCTTTTCAAATATGTGGATGTTATTAAGACAGTATTTTCTGCTTTCAAGGATCAACTTGAACCAAAATTTTGCCTTTTCGGCATAACATCTAAGATCGAGTTAATCACAGGTTCATTCTTAAATTCTTCAGTTCTTCATCTGTCCGTATAACAAAGAAATTTCAATCGTTACACAGGTACTGCACTCTATAAAAAGGAAACATAGACATCCAAATCCGACCACACATTCCGAAGTTAATCCAAGTCGCATTTTTACACCCTCACGTTAGATACAAAATTCTTACCATGGCGCTATTACGCCAATGTACTCTATATGTATGTAGTAAGCGAACTGCCACATCCTCTTTCCGTATTGACTCTGGATGCAACATTTTTTAACATTTGCCAGTAAGGAAACGTATTCTGCACAACCGAAATAAAATCATCAAAACCGGTCTAAGCCTTAGGCTTCACTCCTTCGCCACCACAACCCCACCCTATTAATTTTTGTCATGGTAACTATGGTGGAATATTCTCTAAACATCACAAAAAGAATAACCTAAGTCGGGTTTAACGTGTTACGAAGTTAGGCTAGCACTCCCCCTCATACCCTAGGAAAAAAATTTGTCCTCACATTATCAGTGGAGGATAATACTCTATACAACACCGTTTTAGATACTGTTTTTCGAGAATGGGTGGTAGCGACATCAATAATGCGATTAAAATGCGGTTTCTGGTTTAAACATTGTTCGACGTTGAAGTACCCCTTAAGAAAACTTCACATCAAAACGTTTAACACGGTTCAGCTCATGAAAGTCGTCTCAAACAAAAAAAAATTGAAAAAGATTGAGTTTTATTATCCTCTTGGCTATCGTTTGAGGAACGGAATTTTAAAAATTGTGCAAAATATTCGGCATTATGTGTTATTTTATGTTTTTAAGGTAAAAACCAGCTGTCAAAATTGTTAAAATGTAAAATTTTCAAAAAGCCTGGGTCAGACAATAGCGACAGACCACCGTCAAGTCTTCAAGTTTTCCAGTTTCTGTTTCACTTAGCCTACAGAATAAACATACACACACACGTATAAAGTATTCAATTGACCGTCTGGATGTCCTTGCTAAAACTCGTAAAACAAGTTTCCGGGCTGCCGCGATGGAGCGTTGTAAAAACGACACGAAGAGCTGTGTTTGACAGTCTCTGACATCCCAAAGAAATAAATATTCCATTATATCATTTTCAGGGTATGTTCCTGACACGTTCTTAATTAGAAAAATGCAAAAAAAAAAGAAATTTAGATTTTTTTAAACCGACAAAGTAGAACACCCCCTAAAGTACCACCATTTTTTCCACCTCCACCCACCCCATAAATTTTTATCGTGGTGCTAATAGGAGAACACACTGACAAAAGGAATCATCAAAATCGGTACATGCATTATAAGCTTGCCTATCCATCCCCCCGCCCTAGGCCTAAATTTTTTCTCCTATTACAACAAAAAAGAACTATCCAAATCGGTCCACGCGTTACGAAGTTAGGATCAAACCTTACCCTTTGGTCTAGCTTCCTTTCACTTCCATTAATTCCTAAATTAAAAAGAAAACTTATTGATGGAATAATTGTGCAACAAGGGCGGTAAGTAAGTAGCCCATTAGCTGCCATCGTTCCGCCCGAGTTGCATATTCTATTTTTCCCCACGCGTGAGGAAGAAGTATTATTATACCGCAGTAAAGGAGTAGGTAGTTTCAAAAACAATTTAAACCATTTTTCTAATTCACTCGCAAAACTTCTTGAGTCGCTCCTTTTGGAATGTGTATTTCATCCCCAGGTTCATAATTGAGTTTTACTTCCTCAGAAAATTTAAGTCTAACTTTATAACGCGTGGACCGGTTTAGATGATTTTGTTAGATCTAGCGAGGTCAATTCTAGGTACTCTACCCTCACTGCAGCTTTTGATGATATTCAAACTGCATCTCTCCATCCTGGTCAGTCATCCTCCTCCCCTTTTATTAAGTTTTCTTCGATTAAACCAGCCCTGGACGACATCCGGAGGGATGTTAAACATCTGAGAGGTGATATTGAATCTCGGTCAGCCTCTGTCTCCAGGGACTGTGAACTCATTTCTTCTGTAGCGGCGGCGGTTATGAGTTTGGTCTCAAAGGTTTCTGCCCATTCGGTTGGGGTCCCTTCAGATTCGTCTGTGATCCCTGTCGTCTCTGTGGCCACTGCCCCCCCCCCCTCTACATCACACCATCGACACCCCGGTGTCGGAGGACCGTGTCGTTATTTCTGATGCTGTGTTAATTGTTGACCAGTTGAACCCTGAGCCTGCAAATGGTGTATGTAGTACAGCGGGTGCTGTTTCACGCACTGATATTGTTGCTTTCAGTACTACCTTGCAGGCCGATCTTTTTTCCCTACAGGACGCACCTCCGGTTGGGTCATTTGACCTAGCGCAGAGCACGGTCTTCACTCTGAGGACTGCCCCAATGCCTAAGTTTTTTGTCTATTGATGACATTCTAAATTATGTGAGAATGAGGTCCAAGATTGATGACTCTGTACTACTTCGTTGTCAGCGTCTCAATTCTCGCCTGTCTCAGGGATATGTATGGTCTTTAAAGTTGACAACTTCCCCGGCTCTTTTTGAGATTATTTCTTCTCCGGACTTCTGGCCCAAGAATACGATCGCACACGAATTTGTGCCTCGAGGCAGGTTTATTAACGGAACACATGACAGAGTATTAACGAATGCTCCGAAAAACTAAGTACGCTGTCTCTTTACTATCAGAATGTAAGGGGACTAAGAACTAAAACAAATCATCTATTTCAGGCATCCCTGGCCTGCTGCTACGATGTCATCATGTTAACTGAGACTTGGCTTCATCTTGGTCTTAGCGATGCAGAGATTCTTCATGACTATTATCAAATTTTTCGTAGGGGCAGATACTCTGAATCTCTGTGTCGGGGTGGTGGAGTACTGGTTGCTTGCTGATCAAACTTTAACTGCAGCTTTGTTGATGTTCCTGCCAGTTCACTTACTATTGAACTCTTGGTTCTTAAGATATCGCTACCTTGCTCTGTTGCAATATTTCGCCTAACCTGACTTACGGTGTTGGATCAATTCGTTGAGCCGCACGACTACCATGCCATGGATCCCGGGTTCGAGACCAGATCTCCCCGTGAACTTTTATTGAGAAATTAAAATAATCCACTCCGTCTCTGGGCTGTTGTCTAGCTCGCAGCAATGCAAAAACAAGACTTTGAAGTTTCCTCACTTCCCTTACCCTAATTCTTTTCCGGCCAAAGACAATGCTAACGTATCAAAAGGGTTGTCCCCTAGGATTTGGCCACATCGTATAAAAAAAACTTCGTTGATACTGAAGGGCGCAGTCTTTATGATATTATAAGCCTTAGTTTAGACTTCATCCATAAATCCATAATATGACGAATCCTGAAGATGAAATTCTTCTTGTTGGTGACTTTGATTTACCCAATATTCTATGGGTACCTAACTGAGATGACGATGACTTCATTTCCTCATGTTATCCCACATCTATAGTTTCTAAATTTCATTGCTTCCTCTGGCTTGCACCAAATGAGTAATGTAAAAAACTCTATGGGAAGGCAGTTGAATCTTGTGTTTTCTTCTGATTCGACTAACACTATAGTCGACTTAGCCTCTGATCAGTTATCCGCTATTGATGGTTTTCATCCGCCTGTCTTTGTCTCTTTTTTTAACGATGGTACTAGTATTGCGGATCCCAAGAAGGGATCATCTCGTCGCTTCTGTAGAATTTGTCCTTAATGATCTTCAAGACGTCTCGCCTTTTCGTTGGGTCCTCCCATTCCTGTGAACGCTCCTGTCGGAGGTGGCGTATTGTGTGCGGTTCCTTGCAGTATTCCATGTGCTTTGATGGAGATTTGTAGCTCGAATGACTTGAAGCTTCTTTGCGTCGCTTTGAAATGGCAAAAAAAAGGATATTTTGGTTGCTGTTGTTTAAACATTCCTCCCGATTCATATCTGAGCACTTACGAGCTTTTAGCCTCTCAGGTCGATACATTATACGACACTTTACGCCTGTATGATAGTGAATGTGAAATGAGAAACTCAAAAAGTTTACTTCCTTTACATACATCCACATCTTATCAGGCTTCCATCTTTGTTGATGCCATTGCCTCTTCTGCATTGACGCAGTACAACGGTCTTTCGAATGACTCTAACAAGTTTCTGGATTTGGTGTTTACCACTGGTCCCTGCGAGTATTATTTCGCGGGGCTCTATCAGAGGCTATTCTTAATACTTGAGTCATTTCGGTCCACTTTTATTTATTATTTACATTAACGATGTATCTAGGTCGTTTGTTGTTAATCTTCTGCGTGACTGTGAATTTTTAAACTATGACTCAGACGTCTTTTATAGATGGTGCTCTATAAACCGCCTCCCCCGTAATATTGATAAGTGTATGACAATATATTTTTCCCGGAAGAGTACACCGCTTTGTTTTTACTATACCATCAATGCCGGTGTTTTATACAGACTTGTCAAACCCAAAGATCTAGGAGTGTGGCTAAATTGTCGCTTTTTCCTTGTCTACCATGTCGACGCAACAGTGAACAAGACCAATTCGACAAATAGCTATATTAAAAGGTGGGCAAAGGAATTTGGTAATCCTTCGGATTTTTTATTGCACTTTTGTTAGAACAATACTAGCTAGAGTATGCCTATTGTGGTTGGTCTCATTTTAAAAGTGTATACATTGATCGCGTCGAGGTAGCCCAACGTCGCTTCGTACGGTTTGCTCTTCGTGGCCTGCCTTACTACTACCTAATTTATACAGCCTTAAACTTTTAGGCTCGACTCTCTAGAAACTAGGCGAAAATGTTGCGGTTCCGTCTCCCTCCTTGAGAATTTTTTAAAAATTCCATTCCACCGTACTAATTATGATTTTCATGAGCCCATGATGTTAATGTCTCGTTGGCTTAAGCAAAATTTTTATTATATAGATTTAAATTTTTCACGTATTTGTATTGTCTTGACTTATTATTTAACTTTTTTTGTCTTCATACTCGATGTATTTTAATATTTAAGTTAATTTTAAGCAATATTTGTAAATCTGTTGTATAAATTCCTACTAGTATTTTAGTATTCAGCCGAATGCGTGATAATACATAAATAGAAAAAAGAATCAGAATCTAGATTCTAGTACACTCCGATCTTACAGTTATCGGCTGTTCTGATGACGCTCAGTAAACATACAAATATCCTAGCTGAAGTGATACAACGTAATCTCTCGGAAGTATCCCTTTGGAATACCAATAGTGATCTGGGTACAAACCCGGATAAAACACAACAACATTCTTATGTAAGTCATACGCGAACTATGGATGCTATATCGTTTTGATGCTATGTCTACGAAAAGTAGAGTTCAACGTAGAGTTTAACGATATAAATATAAAGAGTTAATCGATATAAAATAAGCTGAACAATTAAAACTAAAATATGCTTTTTGTTAAATAAAATATGACCCCTATTACCCGACCTAGGCTCAGTCCGATAATCAAGGTTTAACTGTATCGTATGCACATTCTTGCGTGAGCGAAGCTAATTTCATATATACATTTATAAGAATGAGGTAAAATTTGATTTTACTAAAAGAGCAACAAGGTCATATAGACAATCTACAAAGGGGGCCACTTGGCTTGAATTGTACAAGGAATGGGCGATCTTCGATTCGATCTCGACGGATCGATCTATTAGCCTTCGATCTGGCGGTTTTTGAATCGATTTTTCGCCGGACCGATTCAGTTCGAATCGATTTATTTATTTCCGATTCCCATCCATTTAAGACGAGACGCGACCACTGACATGTATTAAACTGGACTGACTTATAAGCTATCTCATATGGGTACAATTTTACTTTCAGTGGAGGAAAACAATTTTTAATCTCCAACGTTTACTGTGAATTTGCAGCCATTCAGAGTAGAATATAATAACCAAATATATACGAAGAGACATATTTAATTTTAGTCATCTATATTGTTGTAAGGAAAATGTAAAAATCATTGGAATTACTGGAATACAAATTATAAATAAAAGGTTGTTTTAGTCTGGATAATGCTTACCCAGAAAGAGATGTAAGATGATTGTGAATATTGTCATCTATTTCTAACGCCAGCATTCAATAGGCGACATGACGTTCGCAATTAAGAAAACCATGTTGAAAAAAAAGATGCTTACCCAGAAAGGGACAACTAGCGAAAAGTGATACCATTTTCTTGAAGAAATTTCATGGCACCAGTCACTCCAGTATTATATATCTCAGTGGACGCGACGCGCTAAAATAAAACTGAGCAAGCTCACGTAGAAAGTTTTTCGGATCATCATTAACTTGAATAATAATCCTGAAAATTTTAAATTTCGCACCTAAAATATTGTTAATGTCAGATAAGTGCGTTTCTCTATAATATGATAGTGTTATCTATATCAGTGAGTAACATGAGTAGCTACACAACCAAACAGTGTAGTTGGTAGTGTGCTTGGGAACCTCTTTAACTAAAAATTCATTCTTAATTTGTATATTGCTCATAATAAGAAAACCTTGAATACAGGTGCTTTCGCGCGACCTGAGACAAGTGAGATAACTGAGAATTCTCAGTTGACTCAGTTAAAGTGTGCTTTGTCGAAACCGTCTCACTTCATTTGGAGCCACAAAAAAATTCCATACACATATTGAGCAACTGAGCAAGTGAGACTGGTTTTTCACGCCTCAGTTGCCTCAGTTAAAGAATATTAACTAGTATCGGTGAATTTTTTTAAAGTGTTTGTATTTATTTATATTATGGTAGCTGCTATTTGCGTCAACGGACGAAATAGTGTCCTAAGCAAACAGAAAGCAATATTATTTTCTAAATTTCATATTGCAAAAGTTTATTACATTAACAGCTGTAGAGATTGACATTTCCTGAATTGAGATAACTGAGATAGTTGCTCAAAGTTTCGTCTCAGTTGATCAACTGAGACGTGTCGCACGAAATCACCTTACATCTTTCACTATATACGATTACAATTTACTGGGTTCTCTGAATCGTCTTGTTCGATATGGTATCCATTCTCGAGCAAGGTCTTCTTCTGAACTATCATCACTCATTTTCAGTTGCTTAGAATTGAAAAAATTAATCACTTTGTTAAGAAAATATAATTAATTGTAATGTGAAGTCCACTAGGTTTTGCTAGTTATGACAAATTCAGCTTAATGAAAACGATCTGTTCGATCTATGACCATCGATCTTTTTAGGGCGATTAATCGATCTTCGAAATCGGAAAAAAATTACAGATCGATCCGTACTGAATCGATTTTCTCAGTTCGATCCCACATCCCTAAATCGTACCTTTAAATACTTTCACTTGCGGGATGCACTTCATTAATATAATTAGTTGTAGCACTCTGATAAACTGAGATAACTATTTAGCATGTGTAGTTAGTTTTTCTTTAGATCTTTCGATAACCACCACATGTGCAAATGAGATTTAATGTGTACTTAACTGCTTAGAACGTCAGAAGTCGTATCGGCTTAGGATTGAAATTAATCAGGTTAACAAAACAATAGATAGGCCGTTTCTACTGATTTTGTCTGCACTTACAAACGAAAACTATATTTATGTTGGATTTAAACCGGATTCATGTTGGTGGTATTTATGTTAAGTTGTGTGTACCCATATCCTGTTAAGATCACGAGTTTGATAGTTTCATACTTGTTTTGTATAGCAGCCACCGAGTCTTATTTATTAGAATTTTTTTCCGATTTTCATATCCATGATCACTCATTAGGTCCATCAACCCGCTTCTACAGAACAGCGAGAGGGGCTGAAAGAGCAAAAGCGATACGTAGTAGTGTAACTGATTTGTGTCATTAGATAAAAGCTGCACAAGAGCTGCAAGTCACTTGAAATGCAGTGAGAACCAAACCACACTTCAAACGCTGTGGGATTGTGTGAACAGCGGAATTTGTACGATACCATTGTTGGGCATTGATCTCTAGCGAGACGTAATCTGATTGCTATTGACAAATTTCTCCACGCATGTAATAGATCACTGGGAAATTGGCTTTTACTATAGGCTACTTCCGCGACTAGCTGCGTGCCAAAGAAACATTTCTGAAAAATCTTGGTAATTATTCAATTATGACTAAACAAACTGAATACGTGCTGAGAAATTTATGAGTTCGCTTAAAACGTCATAATCACTTAGAAACAAGCTATAATGATTAGATTACCGTTCGATTTACATTTCTTCAAAGGTCTTACCTGAATTTCCAGTTTTATCTCAAATGGCTGAGTCATTAATTTTGATTGCCCAATTTGGCACCTGAAACACAACGGTAGCCGTTCTCTGCAATTAAATTTGCACTCGATTGCAAAGTGCCTATAAATAATTTTATTTCAATATTTGATGGCAATGACACTGTCACTCGAGATGTCTCAATTCCGGGGAACACTTTAGATTCCTTATGTCTGGAGAGACATGAAAGCAAGACAATAAAGTCTATTAACTTAATCTAGACCAGATTTTTGTAAAAAACAAACTGTATAATTATATTCCCCTCTTCTTACCCGACGCACATTACAAAAGTGATTACAATACGCCAACATAAACCGACCAGCATTTTTGTGTGGCTGTTGATCACCAACTTTTACGGTTGCAACAGCGTACCGTGCGTGCGTGCATGTAATTAGAAATTTATTAAAGAAAAACGTAAATTTATGTTGATGGTATACATACATATAAATCACCTGATTATGTCAAAATACACAGTGTTTTTTCCTTTATTTTGATGGCGATTTTAAAAAGTAGGATGGAGCTGTACCTATGTTCCGTAAAATTAACTTAAAATGATCAAATGCTTTTTAATCACAGCATAATCAAGCTTCCATATAAAGATCAAGTATGGCTGAACCTTTTAACATATGCCTGACAAATTTTTTTAAAAATAATTTTTGTGACAATGACGTATGAACAAACAAAAAATTTATTAGAAATAAATAATCACTCATATCAACTTTATTCGAATTAAAAAAAAACACAATACGCTGCAATAATTACAGTAACAATTACAGTAAGGACTATATCAGAAATGCAAGCTAATGTAAATTTATAATAGGTTGCTACTTAAATTTTGAGATATGGCAACACCAGTCTGAATATGTCAAATCTGACATTGTCATCGTCAAGTTTGACATTTTTAATGGTAATCTTACTCAGAACGTTTTGTCATACGCTGTGCGTGAACTGATATTGCAAGGTATGTCATACCGTTCATTCATTGGTCGCGTTGGATACCGCATAATTTGACCATCACTCATAAAAAGCATCGTGTCGATTGGTGCAAAGTATTGTTGCAAAAAAATCAACCGCAGTGCTTCAAAAGACGTCTATAAGATCGTGAGAGGCGACGAATCGAATTTGAACCCGAAACTAAGCAACAATCGACTGCATGGGTTTTTCAAGAGGAGCTAAAATTCTGAATGGTACACCAAAATTTGTTTGCAGAAGTGTTCGGAAAAATAAGGGAAACCAATAGCAGAAGACGAATCATTCTCCATCAGGACAAAGCAAGCTCTCACACATTGGCTTTAGGCAAGTGAATTTTTCACCCATATCAAAAATAAAATGCGAGGTCAATGTTTTTCGCTGCCTGAAGTAGCACTTGATGCGTTAAAATCACATGTTTTGGAGGTACCTCAATCGGAGTGAAAAAAGTGCTTTGAAAATTGGCTCAAACGCATGCAAAGTGTATTGATCTTCCTGGAGAATATTTTGATAAACAATAAAGTCATTTTTAACCGACTTCCCAAAAAGAAAGAGGTTCTAAGTTCGACGCGTATTTTTTTTATTTATTTTTTTTTATGTCTGACCGGGCATAACTTCGTAACGCATCTACCGATTTTGATGATTCTTTTTTTGTTGAGTAGAGTATATTCACCGATTGGTACCATGTCAAAAAAATTTTTGGTAGGGTGCGGGTAAAAGGTGGGGGTGAAACCTAACTTTGTAACGCGTGGTCCGATTTGGATGGTTCATTTTTTGTTGCACAGAGTATGAGCCCCCATTGCTAATAGGAGAAAAAAATGTTGGCCTAGGGTGGAGGGAGGGGGAGAGACGTAGTCTAACTTCGTAAAGCGTAGACCGATTTGGGTAATTCTTTTTCTGTAGAGTAGAGTATGTTCCATGGTTGATACCAGGAGAAAAAAATTGTGAGGGGATGGGGGTGGAACCTAACTCTGTAACGCGTGGTCAGATTTCGATGGTTCTTTTTCTGTTGTATAAAGTATGATCCCCCAATAATATAGCTTATTATATTATGATCCCCCTGGTAGCTTATGACATTATTCTAAACCTATGAACATGATGTTTCATCGTTTTTGATAGATTTAAGTACTATTCAAATTGATATTGTAAAAATTAACAATAACTTCGCATCAGATACAAGCAATACTTTAAGCAGATGGTTTTTATCTCCTGCCTTCTACTAATTCAATAAGCAAAAACTAATACGCAAACTTAATTTGATAACGAATTACCTTTGGCATTCGACCAAGTATATAGGAAAAGTTAAAAATTGCGGTAATTTACAAAAAACATTGTGAGCTGCGTGTTCCTTGCTTTTTTAAATATAATATAATTCTCAAATATTTGTTTCGACAAGACTCTTACTGCTAATTTTTGAAACTTGCTCGTCATTTTAGTGTCACTTTCCCACAAAAAACAGGCTCCATTAGGGCAACACTCGCGTGGGGATTCCAGCGAACATATGAAGACTTTGCTTCGTTAAGTGGGCTGGGGAATTGATGACGTTCTTCTGGCTGGATGAAAGCTAGCGTGCTGCTTGTACTCTTTTGATGTAGCACACACTTGTCGTGGAGGGATTTTATGCTCCCAGTAACGCAGTCGTTTTTATTTTTTTCTTGTCAGACGCACCTGATGATTCCCTATAAGCAGAAGGAATTGCAATGAATGTTTTTGCACTGGCCAGGAGTTCTTGTGATGGTGGTGGCCAAAATGACAATAAACTGGCTGTTGATGCATTGTTGGCGTCAGCTTGCCAGGCCGAGTTCTTTTTAGAAGGGACGAGAGATCTCTTGCAAATTTCTAGGAGAGTAGTCCTAGCAGTCGTGGGTGGCCGACTTCTTTTTTTGTTCCTAGCCAGACTACAGCAGGTTGTAAAACTTTCTTTCAAACTTGTTTAGAGCTATTTGGAGTCAACAAAACTGAAACTTTCTTTTCGTTGTAGTTATTTTATAAAAAAAACGTACCATCTTTATTAGGGAGGGATATGGGAGTTGCCATCTCATTGTCCACATGAATTGCCTACAAGGAGCGAGTCAGGCAACGAAATTAGATGATTTGGCAACTCAGTTGTTTTACTTTCGCTACTAAGTTGGTAGTTTCTGCAGCATGATTGGAGCAATACCATCTGGCCCAGGGGATTTGTAGGGGGCAAATCTGTTTATAGCCCGAGTAGTTCTCTCTGGTGACAATAACTTCAATTTAGCTATCCGAAATAAGGCTGGTTACCGAGTTGCAGGTTGCCGCTGTGCTTTAGCTATCCCCTCTGCAACTCAGGAAGTTAGTATCCATTAGAACCTCCAGGGTTTCAGCCGAGTATTGCATCCGGGCCCCATCCCGTCTTTTCAGAAAAGAGGGGTGCGTATGCCCTATGGGCAGTCTCCTGATGAGTCTAGCTGATTCTTTAGAACCTTTAATAGAATGGCAGTACTGCATCTAAGCCTGTTTCTAAGTTTCTCTGATAGATTTTATGCAATCTTTACAAGGTTCGTAGTATTTGCACCCGTAGCTGCAATGCGCCCATAATGCAAACTTTACAAGGTTCGTAGTATTTGCGCCCGTAGCTGATGTTGAAGATATCTCGAGTAATCTTTCACAGATTAGAAAGATCTTTATTACACCAGAGCGGAGGGAATTTTTTACTATATGTACTTTAAGGGGTAGGAGACGTTTCAAGCCGTTTTCATGGCTTTCTTGAAGCCATAAATCAACCAACCATATGAGAGCTGTATGAATTCAACTCCAAAAAAATTAAAAATTAAGATACAAATTATTACGGGATACAAATTATTTCTTCTAGGGATTTTGCACGGTGTTATATATATTAATTTTATTGGATTAAGTTCTTAGTTTCTTAAGCCCTACAGTGATCGCACTTTACTTAGAGCTACATGTGTTTAACCTTGTGAAAATATTTTTAAGCGGAAGTGTATCACTGCATTGTTAACTGTACTACCCTGTATTTTCTTTTTCTTCTCTCTACAGTTCCATAGCTAAATTTTGCTGGAAACTGGAACGAATATGGATCAATTTAATGATACCATCTGTACCTAGGTCTATCATTACTGATGGAATATCTTGACCTTGATCTTGACTTGATCATAATATATAATCCTACCAGCTAATAGGAGAATAATTTGGTCCTATGATGAAAGTAGCGGCTGGGGGGGGGGGTAGTCTAACTTCGTAACGCGTGGACCGATTTGGATAATTCTTTTTGTATTGGGTAGAATATGATCCTTCGTTGATACTGAGAGAAAACCAATGCTGGTGTGGTGGATGGGGGGGGGGGGGGGGGTGGAACCTAACTTTGTAACGCGTGGTCTTTTGCTGTTGTATAGAGTGTGATCACCCATTGCTAATAGAAGAATAATTTGGCCCAAGGTGGGGGGTTGGGCGAGGGAAGGAGTAGTCTAACTTCGTAACGCGTGGACCGATTTGGATATTTCTTTTCCTTTTGGGTAGAGTATGCTCCCTGTTTGATACCACGAGAAAAAAAAATTGTTGGTGTGGTTGGGATGGGAGAAGGGGGGTGGAACCTAACTTTGTAACGCGTGGATCGATTTGGATGGTTCTTTTGCTGTTGTATAGAGTGTGATCCCCCATTGCTAATAGGAGAATAATTTTGTCCTATTGTGGTTGTGGGGGAGGGGGAGGGGTAGTAACTTTGTAACGCGTGGACCGATTTCGATGATTCCTTTTCTGTTCGGTAGAGTATGTTCCTTGATTGATACGATGAGAAAAAAAGTTTAGTGGAATGCGAGTGGGGTAGGGGGTTAAAACTAACTTTTAACGCGTGGACCGATTTGGATGGGTCTTTCTTCGTTGTATAGAGTCGAAGACACTAAAAAGTGAAAAATAAAATAGTTTTTAAAAAAAAAGTTGAACCGACTTCACAAAAAGCGCTAAAAAGCATAAAATAATTTTTAATTTTATATTTATTACGACATTTTGAAGTCGGTGCAAATTAAACAAATAAAACAACTACAGAACCACTATTGAAAATAATACATTATACTACCTGAATGTTTCAGCTTACGGGATCATAAGAAATGACGATTAAACAGTTTTGCTGTAGTTGTTTGGTTTGTTTGATTTGCACCGACTTCAAAATGTCGTAATAGATATAAAATTAAAAATTATTTTATGCTTTTTAGCGCTTTTTGTAAAGTCGGTTCAACTTTTTTTTAAAAACTATTTTATAGATTATAAATATTTATTTTGACTTGTCTATCTCAAACCTTAAGTAGCAACCCTCGTATAAGGCATTTCTATCGGAATCTTAGAATTACTCATTTTCTCGTAGGCATAAGTAGAACAGAGAAAGTTCTAAGTTTGAACAGTAATTTTTTCAGTATGACGGAGCATACTTCGTAACCCATGGACCGATTTAGATGGTTCTTTTATTGTTTTATGGACTGTGTTCTTCCAAGACAGCAGGCCGAGATGGTGTACACCAGTTCTATTACAATGGAAGGAAGTCTTGGCTCCAGGGTCTAAGGGAGTTAACATGGCCCGTTTGGTAAAAGGAAATATTCTGGTCTTACGCCGAAAAACCAAGGTTATTTTCTTATCGAAGGTGGGGAGAAAATACTTCTACTGAGACAAAGGTTATAAGACCGGTGAGCCTGACCTTCCTTTTTATTCAAAAGAATGGCTTATCACACCGAGAAGACAACGCTGCAGGAATACCCATACTAAGTCAGAACCAGCACGCTTACTTAGCTGGTAGATCTATAGAAACGCCGCTATATCAGGTTTTGGGCTTAGCAGAAGAAGAATAACCTAGGTACCGGAAAAATCACAGTGGTAACAATAATTGAAATTGAAGGAGCCTTCGATAACATTCACTTTAGTAAACTCAAATGTGTGACATAAATCCATCACATGGTGGGTTTTAACTCTCAAGCTCGAAAGCGTATGCATCTTCAATATGGGATATGCCGACAACTAGCAATTCCAGCTAGAGGGAAGTTCATGGACCTCACAGCAGATATTATGAGGAAGGCACGCAGAGTAATGGAGCAGTAGTGGCTGAACAGGAGCTCTATATAAATACAAATAAATCCGACGCGATAGTTTTCACCAAGAAAGGGAAGGATTTATAGTAGATTTAGGATCGAGCTGTTAGTATTTCTCTAGTCCAAATTAATCTGGAAAAGGCGGATTAAGGAGAAGATTCAAAAGGCAAATATAGCACTATGCCAACATAGAAGAGTGCGTGGGCCTCTGCCTGTGTGTGGGGCTATGTTACCACGTACCACGCTGCGTGCTGGATATGTACTATGATGGTAAGGCAAAGATTTGCTTGTGTTGGTATCGCAGGTGGATTCTGCACCACACGCATCTACGCATTAGAGATGATATAAGATCTGCTGCCGGAAGACTTACATATTAACTATGGACAACACTCCGTATGATGCAAATTGGCACAGGTTGGCCAATAACCATGGGCATGTAGACTCTAGTTATTATGAAATATGAAATATCCGATCTGTTGTGGGCGTGTAGCATTGATTTCTAGCGCGTGCGAATGATTCTTTTCTTGCTTTATTTGCGCCATGTTAACGCTTTTGATTCTGTTGTACAGAATATATTTCACCTTTTGTACTTTCAGAAAATTGTTGTACCTCGAGTTGGGGGAGTGGAGAAAGAAGTCGCCTTACTTCGTAATTCGCGGACAGATTCGGATGAATTTTTTTTTCGCTGATACAAGTTTTATATCTTAAATGAGGGTGTGGTCGGCGGGTAATTTCTTAACATATTACCGGATTTGGATAGTTCTGTTTTCCTTATATAAGTTGCTTTATTATTGGCCTTGTTTTCTTGAGACAATTGAAAGCCAAAATAAAATAGAGTTTAAAAATGCCGGAAAAGTGCGGGTCAGATTCGCTTACCGAGGGTTCCGTACAATTTGGAGACGGAGTTGGATCAATACGTTGAGCGGCAAGACCAACATGCCATGGGTCCCGAGTTCGAGACCAGATGACCCCGTGAGCTTTTATTAAGAAATTAAAATAATCCACTCCGTCTCTGGGCTGTTGTCTAGCTCGCAGCAATGCAAAAACAAAACTTAAGTTTCCTCACTTCCCTTACCCTAATTCCCTTCCGGCCAAAACCATGCTAACGCATCAAAGGGTTGTCCCCTAGGATTTGGCCACATCGTATAAAAAAAAATATATATATATATACATATATAATATAAAAAAAAAAATTAACAGATTTATTTATTTTTTCGGAAACTATAAATGGCTGAAATTTTATTTTACTTTTCTTGTAATATATCAGACCATTTACTAGTATTTATAATTTAAATTTATTTGCTTGATAGATAAGAGATATCAGGTATTTTTCGCTAATTTCCTGATTCGAGCAAACGTTGTGCTCATCAAGGATTGATCATCAGTCTGCTCTGCGGCCACGCACAACCAAGTCAGACGTTAATATTTTTAAAGTATGTGTATAAGCCCGTTTCGGTCACGCATAGCCACACAAATGTAACCGGTGGTATTATGTACGCTCCCGCTACAGACCCAAAAATTGAAAAATACGCCAACCACACGGGCATGCACGCTCCAAGCTAGCAAGCAAGCAAGCATAAAAGTCTAAAAAAATGCATAAATGCACACTATTTTTGTATTCAACCGTGTTTACAGTGTGGGTTATTCGCCACCTTATTTTAAAACTGTTCCCAATAGCCGATGACTCACAAGGTGAGTAATGACAATAACAATGCTAACAATTACCTGAAATTTGTTATTTTTATTCTTAAATATTTTTCAGTTTCAGTAGCCGCTGGCTAACGTTGCTGGCTATTGCGAAGATAGTTTTGTTATTTCAGACGACGTTCTCAAATGAGTAAATCTAAGAAAATCATTTTATTGTTTTCATTTTAACTTTTAGTATACAAATGTGTAAACGTGCCGTGCTTGGTTTAGACTATTTCATGCACCTTTTATTGATACCTGCCTGCAGCAGGCTGGCATTTGGAAAAGTATAATTTTTACTCAGGCGTGCCGTGCCCCGTTTGAGTACCATTCAGGCGTTTTGACGCTGTGCATGCCTGTTTCAAACTAGGAATGTTGCTCTGTTATATTTTCCGTCACTTTTAGAATTCTATCTTTTACCATATTTCTTGAAAAAATATGTTTGATGCGCTCAATAATTTAATCTTAGATTTATTTATTTATTCTTAATTATTCAATTATTATAATCTGTTGTATTAGTATTAAGTTATAGCTTGTATTTTTTTTTATTTTTTTATTTTTTTTTTACGCAATAGCTTGTATTAAGCTTAAATAAATAAATAAATAGATTTAAAATCCTCAAAAGGACGGATCGCATATCAAGGGGATATTTAAGTGGTTAAGAGCAAAAAATCAATTTTTTTATTTAAATTTTTTTTATGGTTTAATATCTCTAGAATATGTAAAAGAGGGTGTTGCGAAATTCGACATAGATAATTTTTATATAACTTTTAAGAATGCCATCTCTGTTAATTTTGTGCATTAAATAACTGAATGATGAACATTAAAAGCGTTTTTCTCGAAATGACCAGTTGGTGCAAATTATTTAGAAAAAAACTATAAGTCAAATTGGCCTCTAGTTTTGAGCATTCTACTCGAAATTGTTTCTTTTAGGTATTGAATCACTAATAGTGCATATGAAATAAAACCTCGATTTTTGGCGGGCGATTTAAATCGAAAATTTTTTTGTTTTAGTAGAGCGCAAAATATGGACATTTCAATAAAAATTCATAATGTTCCAGGGCTTAGTATTTTAATGTATCTTTAAAATTCCGTTTATCCCTTTTTTTAAGACGATCCAGTGACAAGATATCATTTGCACTGATTATATCTTTTTTTTCTTGGGGCCGTAAAAAAGGGAGCGTACAGCAGCCATGACGTAAAAAAAGTTGGTGTAATCGATTTTTATATAAACAATAAAGCTTTCAAAAAAAAAATATATAAAAATGATCCTGCTTTTTGACAAAATAATATAAATACCCCCTTAACAAGGCTTCTTCGCAAAAGTCACCATCGCAGAAAGGTTTATTATGCTGGACAATGACATTCACAGTCTAAAAACTAGGCAGCACTAGAGTAAAGATACATGCTAGTATATTATGTGTCTCTTTAATTGTACAAGCAATGAATTTTGTTTGCACTGGTTCACTGGATTTATAATCATACCTACATATTTCTCAGTCCACCAACTTTTAAATTATTCACTTGTACATTTTGTGTTTCGACGGTTCATTCAATTATAATAATTCTAATTTGTACTTAAATAGTTATTCTCAATTAATCTTTGCTGTTGCAAAAAAAATCGTTTATTAACGATCACATAAATCTAGCCGACAAACATGGGCAGTAATAAGAATAAAAAATATTATGGGAGTTGTCGCTTGAGGATTAACCAAAATTATGAAGGTTAACTCATTCCTACTAATTTTAGGTTAAATATGTGTCTGCTGCGTAAAAGGTTTCAATTGATAGTTTGTTGTTTTCAGACAATCGTAATTGAAGTTTTTTTTATAACCAAAACCATGATTACGGTAACAGTTCCTTCTGATTATTTTAATTTCTAACAAAAGGAACAGTACAAAACTTATAGCTCTACAGTTTAAAAGAGGTAATAACCAATATTTTCAACTAATACATGGTGTTTCAGATCTGACGTGCCAAAATTAGTAAGGTGATAGATACCACCTAGGCAAACAAAAAATTGTGTAGATGGGAGGGGGCAATTTCAATCGTTTGTGAGTTACAGGGTGATTTATAAATTTCACTTTTAATTTTTATCTTTTGATCTACCCAACATTAAACAAACG
Organism: Leptarthrus brevirostris; assembly: GCA_964036015.1. Lineage (NCBI taxonomy): Eukaryota > Metazoa > Arthropoda > Insecta > Diptera > Asilidae > Leptarthrus > Leptarthrus brevirostris. Next base: position 73,763,132 of record OZ038373.1, read on the forward strand.
CTAAAAAACTACTATCCCAAAGACCTTTCCAAAATTTTCAATAATGTTGATCTAACTACTACCATTGCAGGTACAGCCACTTCCCAAACTCCCCAGAAACGCCCTGTCGTCAATGTCGCGTTTCAGAAGCCAAGAGCTAAATTGTAGGCTTCTCTTGGAATATCCTTGAAGTAGTCCTTGCACTGGGTGATGGTGCTATGGACGTAGTCCCTCTCAATGATCAACCTTCCAAACATTAGATGAAGACACTCTTAATCGTCTTGTGACTCGTCTCGTGCTCGACTCAGGGTCTTGCTATACGATGGTGATTATTTGCTGCTCGACGTCGGCAGAAGTTTCCGAAGTTTCAGAAGTTTTCTCCCTGTCGCGTGAAGTACCACTTCCTGTTTCTCATAACTTCTCGCCGTTTAGGGAATCTCCTTTGATATTCCAGTACAAACGCTCTCTCGTTTCCGTCTACTACACCATAAATATAAATAATATCCGCGTATTCCTCAAATGTAAATTCTACCAGTTTTTAATAATTTTTTCTTAAAAACTCCCATACTTATTGATTTTTTTTCCAAATATGATATGACCCTTTTTTATAGCAAAATTTCCATCAGGTACGAGTTACAGGACGCCGGGATACAAGGGTGTGAATCCTGGCTAACACAAGTTAATATCGGCAATAAAACAAAATTACAGTAAAATTTTTATAACTTTTTTGCTGCAATAATTAAAACTAATTACCTATTAACCCAAAACAAACATTTTCAACCCTTTTTCTTGAAAATTTTGTTTATTTAAAGAATTTCCTACCTAAAGTGCAATAAAATAATTAGGTAGTCAGGGGTTTCTAAGGATGCGGTTTTTCTAATCCTTTGTCTACCTTGCCAGATTGCACCTTTTTGGAAAGGTAATAAGATCGACAATTTGGGAAAATGCTGAATTTTAGGTAATTGCAAACCATTTTGTTCATTTTTGGAAGGGACGGTACCTGCAATGGTAGTAGTTGTATCAACATTATTGAAGATTTTGGAAAGGGCGTAGTTTTTCAGTTGGGTAGATTAAAAGATAAAAATTAAAGAGTAATGTGCATACCATGAAAAACTGAAATTTATTAATCACTCTGTAACTCCCAAACGGTTGAAATTGCCCCCTTCCCGGCATTTATTGTTTGTTAAGGTGAGATCTGTCACCCCACTCATTTTAGGACGTTAGTTTTGAAACACCCTGTATATCGATTCTAAAGCTACTTATACAAGCCACTTTTACCAGTTTTTGAATTTATTAATTTGATGCAGTAGAAGAAAAAAGGATTAGTTTATGAATGAAATGAACAACAAATAAGTCTTACAGTATAAGTGTTAGTTTACTTACAACTTGAGAACCACTAATCAGATTTACTTCCTTTTTATTTTAGACTATATAATTTTTTAGGCCCAGGTTTTATTTATTTATTAAAATTCATCAAATACTGAATACTAAAAAAAAAATTACAATATAATTACAAAGAAGAAGAAAAAGTAACCCTAACAGTAGCTTTAATAGGTCAGCGTAGGGAGGCAGCCGAAGAGGATCGATCCAAGGAAGGCCGCGAAGGGCAAACCTTACTAATCTACGCTGTACAGCCTCAATGCGATTAAAATGAGTCGTATAAATAGGAGACCACACAGGACTAACATAAACCGGTCTTACGAACGTCAAATTAAGGAGTTTGGTTATATATGGGTCATCAAACTCCTTAGACCATCGTTTGGAAAAGTCCAGAGCAGAATTAGATTTGTTTACAATAGCGTTGATATCTGAAGCGCCTGATATCAAATTAAAGGCGGTCATCAATCGGGTTACTAATTCTTTTCAATCAAAGAATCTTTGTGGCTAACTCTTTTCTCGCGAATTTTATGTTTAGTAGTCATTTTCGATTATCCGAAGGGAAAGTCGTAGACTGACCGTTTTCTTTTATAACGCTTTTATTAGCTCATTTTCTGCCCGCTCGGAACAAATCCGGAACAGCCGCGTATAAGACCGATGACAATACATTATAGAATATAGACTGTTCTAAAAGTAATGCTGATACTGAAAGAAAATGTGTTTCGAAGGGTGGTAACACTAAATACCGTCGTGTAGCTCATTCTTTTAGACATTCATAGCGATCAGTTTCAAGTTGATCAGATTTTGCAACATCATGACAAGGCGGGGTCCCACGTAGCTCACACTGTAGTGGATTTCTTGAACACTCGCGGCATCTCAACTGTACCCAACCCATCGTACAGTCCAGCTTTGGCCCGTTGCGACTTCTGAAGTTTCCCGAATTCTAATTTCCGCTCAGGGGACGAGAATTCAAGACCAATCACGAGGTCATCAACGCTGTGGAGGCGCTCTGCAAGGAGGCCGATTAAGATGGTCTAGCGTTCGTGCTTAAAAAGTATCAGGAACGATGGGAAAAGTATATTAGAATAGAATATTTTTAGCTTGTCGCTGATGATGACGAGAATGCTCGTCGAAATGCATTCGATGTCTTGAAAAGAATATACGGTAACGTGAAAAGGTTAGTGTGATTTATGTAGATCATTTGTTTTTATATTAGAACTGACTGGCTAAATATTTTTTTCTGATGAGCGTTCTTATCACTACTTTTTGAACAGCCCTCGTTATATTATTCGTAATATTCGGCGGATAACCTTTTCCTAACAACCTTCTTGATATGCGTATGAGCTTGACGACTAGAACACGATAAACTATGTGATGGCATTCTAACCCCAATATGGTGGTACGAAATAACGATAATATTGATTCCACAAAAATCTGCCACAAAACACTAATAGGACGGGATAAAAAATAGAAATATTTGAGGAAGTGATATTGGAAGAAATATAATAGGAAAGCCTAAGTTAATGCAACAATTGGATATATTACAGAAATTATCTGGCAATTTTTTAGACATTCTAAATTCTATGGTCAAGATATTCCATCAGTAATGATAGACCTAGGTACAGATGGTATCATTAAATTGATCCATATTCGTTCCAGTTTCCAGCAAAATTTAGCTATGGAACTGTAGAGAGAAGAAAAAGAAAATACAGGGTAGTACAGTTAACAATGCAGTGATACACTTCCGCTTAAAAATATTTTCACAAGGTTAAACATATGTAGCTCTAAGTAAAGTGCGATCACTGTAGGGCTTAAGAAACTAAGAACTTAATCCAATAAAATTAATATATATAACACCGTGCAAAATCCCTAGAAGAAATAATTTGTATCCCGTAATAATTTGTATCTTAATTTTTAATTTTTTTGGAGTTGGATTCATACAGCTCTCATATGGTTGGTTGATTTATGGCTTCAAGAAAGCCATGAAAACGGCTTGAAACGTCTCCTACCCCTTAAAGTACATATAGTAAAAAATTCCCTCCGCTCTGGTGTAATAAAGATCTTTCTAATCTGTGAAAGATTACTCGAGATATCTTCAACATCAGCTACGGGCGCAAATACTACGAACCTTGTAAAGTTTGCATTATGGGCGCATTGCAGCTACGGGTGCAAATACTACGAACCTTGTAAAGATTGCATAAAATCTATCAGAGAAACTTAGAAACAGGCTTAGATGCAGTACTGCCATTCTATTAAAGGTTCTAAAGAATCAGCTAGACTCATCAGGAGACTGCCCATAGGGCATACGCACCCCTCTTTTCTGAAAAGACGGGATGGGGCCCGGATGCAATACTCGGCTGAAACCCTGGAGGTTCTAATGGATACTAACTTCCTGAGTTGCAGAGGGGATAGCTAAAGCACAGCGGCAACCTGCAACTCGGTAACCAGCCTTATTTCGGATAGCTAAATTGAAGTTATTGTCACCAGAGAGAACTACTCGGGCTATAAACAGATTTGCCCCCTACAAATCCCCTGGGCCAGATGGTATTGCTCCAATCATGCTGCAGAAACTACCAACTTAATAGCGAAAGTAAAACAACTGAGTTGCCAAATCATCTAATTTCGTTCCCTGACTCGCTCCTTGTAGACAATTCATGTGGACAATGAGATGACAACTCCCATATCCCTCCCTAATAAAGATGGTACGTTTTTTTTTATAAAATAACTACAACGAAAAGAAAGTTTCAGTTTTGTTGACTCCAAATAGGTCAAAACAAGTTTGAAAGAAAGTTTTACAACCTGCTGTAGTCTGGCTAGGAACAAAAAAAGAAGTCGGCCACCCACTACTGCTAGGACTACTCTCCTAGAAATTTGCAAGAGATCTCTCGTCCCTTCTAAAAAGAACTCGGCCTGGCAAGCTGACGCCAACAATGCATCAACAGCCAGTTTATTGTCATTTTGGCCACCACCATCACAAGAACTCCTGGCCAGTGCAAAAACATTCATTGCAATTCCTTCTGCAGATTGCAATTCCTTCATCAGATGCGTCTGACATGAAAAAAATAAAAACGACTGCGTTACTGGGAGCATAAAATCCCTCCAGGACAAGTGTGTGCTACATCAAAAGAGTACAAGCAGCACGCTAGCTTTCATCCAGCCAGAAGAACGTCCTCAATTCCCCAGCCCGCTTAACGAAGCAAAGTCTTCATATGTTCGCTGGAATCCCCACGCGAGTGTTGCTCTAATGGAGCCTGTTTTTTGTGGGAAAGTGACACTAAAATGACGAGCAAGTTTCAAAAATTAGCAGTAAGAGTCTTGTCGAAACAAATATTTGAGAATTATATTATATTTAAAAAAGCAAGGAACGCGCAGCTCACAATGTTTTTTGTAAATTACCGCAATTTTTAACTTTTCCTATATACTTGGTCGAATGCCAAAGGTAATTCGTTATCAAATTAAGTTTGCGTATTAGTTTTTGCTTATTGAATTAGTAGAAGGCAGGAGATAAAAACCATCTGCTTAAAGTATTGCTTGTATCTGATGCGAAGTTATTGTTAATTTTTACAATATCAATTTGAATAGTACTTAAATCTATCAAAAACGATGAAACATCATGTTCATAGGTTTAGAATAATGTCATAAGCTACTATTTTTAAATGCAAACAATATTAAAGATATTTTAAAACTATTTGATACAGCGAAAAGACATCCATTGTGATATATATGAAACACTAATATATCGTATTTATAGATATACAAAATCATGATTAGCTAACAATTTTATTATACTTTTGCTTCAGTCAGCAGCTGATTTAGAATATAATTTTAATGATATTAGGTCTAAACTGTATTCTGTCTCAGTGATCCTAATATTTTTGTTTATTTACAAGATTTAAATTAATGTTCATATTGCTAAAGGAAGTTATTATTAGCGTTATATACTCGTACTTTGTGCACAAATTACGCAGGCTTAATTACAAAACGTCGGGACCTGTTCGTGTCACGGTTTATTTTCCAGTTCATTCAAATTGGTATATACCATTTTCCATATCATTTTAATTGAGAGAATTTCAAAAGACACTTTCTGCTCACGGATTTGTATGAATACTCCCCAGACTAATCGTCGTATTAGGGGATAAGTACTTTATTTTCGGCTTATACATACATATGTATTTTAATTCGAAGTAAGCTTCACGGAACATACAACATACTTTCATAATTTTTTTAAATGTAAACTGAAACATTGGAATCGATGATTCAGTAACACATTAATGGCATACATTTTTTTGATTTTCAAGTAGATTCAGATAAAGAGCGAAATATACTGAAATTAGGAATTATAATTGCAACATATGTAGATATTTATAAATCATTTTCTTTATAATCGAGTTCGGCCTAGAACTATGCTTAAGACAGAAATAGGTAATCTAAATTAAATTCTCACTGATGCCAAGAGGTCAAATCCTAGATTTGAATTCTTTTTATATTATAATTTATTTAATTAAGCTTAATACAAGCTATAACATAATAATAATACTAATACTACAAGCTATACTAGATGATAAATGATGGAATAATAAATAAATTGAAAAAGCTACAATATGAGCTCTCATTAAGGAACAAACTGGCTTGAAGGAAAACGAATTAAGAAATGCTATCAGGATGGACGGGGTCAAGATATAAAGATTTGTGAAGGGATGATTTACTTAGATGGAAAGGTCGTTGACTTTTCGAAGCATCCTGGTAATTGGCTCGCTTTGACCGTAGTTTGTGCGATGGCGGTCGAGTCGGAAAAGGGGAGTGGACCTAAGGTTGCGGGGATTAGTATAGATGGGTAAAGATTGCAGGATTGAAGGGCAGTCTATGGCTCCACTTAATAGCTGATGAATGAAGAGAATGTCAGAAACATCACGACGTTTACTTAAGGGTTGTAAGTCAATCAGTTTCAGACGGTTTTCATAGGGTGGAAGGTTGAATCTGTCTGCCCACTTGAGATCACGTAGAGCGAAGCGAACGAACCTACGCTGGACGGATTCAATCCTATTGATATGGGTTGTTTGTGTAGGTGACCATACCTGGCTGGTCTAACGAAGGAGATATAGAGAGATTTGGAAACATATGGATTGGAGAACTCTCTAGACCAGCGCATCACAAACCCTAGCGCGGAGTTAGATCTGTTAATTATGCTGTCAATATGAGAACGGAAGTTGAGTTCGCTATCACAGATTATTCCAAGGTCACACAAAGAGGTAACAATAGGGACCGGTACATCGGTTAGCATGTAAACTCTCGGGGTGGTGGTAAGACGCTTGCCGGAATAAGAGATGGACTGGCATTTGGAGACATTGAGTTCAAGAAAGTTTTTCATGCACCACGTGGTGAAGGAATCGAGATCTTTTTGCAGGAGAAGAGAGTCGGTTGTGGAGGAGATATGTTTAATTATTTTCATGTATGTAATCAGCATAAATGGACAGCTCTGAGTGATTGATGACGCATTTAACATCATTTATTGTAAGGATGAAGATCAGTGGACCGAGGTGGCTGCCCTGGGGGACGCCGGAACGAGCGACAATAGGGTTAGAAATGGATGAACTGAAAAGAACATTGTAGCGACGGTTGTTGAGGTAGGATTGAATCCAGGAGATGAATCGGGAAGGGAAGCCTAGGCGATCAAGTTTGAACAAGATAACATTATGGGAGATCTTGTCGAAGGCTTTACTAAAATCGGTGGCAATAACATCAACATCTTTACCGTTTTCCAGAGCACATAGTGTCTTGGAGACGAAGTCAGTAAGTTTGGTGGTAGTAGATTATTGTCTTTATTGTCAATATATTAGGAAGATAAATTGAATTATTTCTTCTTATTTTAGGAACCCTCATGAAGTTTTTTCCCTTTCTTGCTTCCCAAATCCCATTTCCCTCATGTGTTAATCTTTTTTAATTTTATTTTGTTTGCACGCTTTTAAGGTTGAGCCTACACCTTAGCCAGGTGTAGGGATAGAGATGGGTTAGAGCCTGAACCATCACATAGGGGGTAACTTGTGAATTTTCTCGATGGTTCAGTGCGGCTAAGAGTAACAGGTGACACCAGGCTTGTTGCTCTTCCTTCTATCTGTCTCTATGTCGCTACAGGCACGCGAGTTTCAGTTTGCTAATGTGTGATAGGATGTTCAAGGACTCAGACCCCATACCGACGAGCTGCCAGCTAGCGCGTGCCACTTGAACATCCCGCGGCAACTTCACTTTGCTTCACACGCGCACACATTACAGCAGTTTGATTTTGACGATACTAAGATGAAGGGTAGCACAAACCCAACTGGGTATCAGCCGTCTTGCAAGGCACATCTACGTAAGGGTACGCCTCAGGGTGGAGTTCTGGCTCCTCTACTTTGGCGAATCGTAATGAACAACATATTGTTGAAACTTGACAAGTAAAGAATTAAGGCTGTCATTTGAAAATCCTGGTATCGGGGAAATTCCTTCCCGTAATAAGCGCTATTATGGAAAATACGCTCAAAAAAGTTATCAGATGGTGCAAAGACTGCGGACTGTCTGTGAGCTCGGGGAAGACCGAGGTGATGCTCATCACCAATACAACCTAAGTACCCAACACAGTCAAGTAAATGGAATAAGAATTAAAGTAACATCATCATTGTTACAATATCATCTAGTACATAAGGAGCACACTAACGTCTTTACAAAATAGATCTAGTCCGTACAGTTGTCAACATCTATAAAATACTTCTCTGTACAAAAGAGGAATACATATTTGAATAAAGCTTAGTAAATAAAAGAAACGTGTTTTAATTTCTACACAGCAATCCTAGTCGGGCAGACGGTGGCGTGAGTTCATTTATTTAATTAATAACGTGATAATAACCACAGGTGGGGCACTCTACAAGAAATACTTGGGAGTGCTTTTAGACTCGAAGTTGAACTGGCAGGAAAACACAGAAAAAAGAGTCAGAAATGCGAATTTGGCACTAACTATAGTAGAACGGGGTAATGTGGTGCACGGGGTAATGTGGTGCATTGGATGTACTGACTGTACCAACGGAACAAACTGCTTGCCGTTGGTATAGTAGGTGCGTGGTGTTCGACGATGCTCATGCCAGTCATTGCAGCTACCTTAATATGTCACAAAAGTTGCTGCTTCATTCGCAAAACACGTGTTGACGGAACGATAATTTTTTTATTTATTTCAGTGAGAACAAATATTATTTCCCGTTAAAAAAATATCAGGTCAGTATTTTCTTGAGTGAAATTTTCCGTTTAACAAGAATCTTGTGTTGTTGTGGCGATTACTTCGATTTTCACCGAGATGTCGAATTTGACGTGAAAAAAGTGCTTCGGGGCAATGTGGTGCATTCCATTCGGGACAATATGGTGCAAACTTGAAAACCACCCTTTTTATAAATGCTTTTGTTTTTCAGCAAAATGGTGCGCAATCGACGAAGAACAACCCAAAAACCGGACGAAGAAAATATTAATAAAGCAATAGAAGCTGTCCAGGCTGGAAGAAGTGTGCGAGGTGCAGCAAAACAATTCGGAATTGCGCCGCAAACTTTGCGCCATCGATTGCGAGGTCGCAAACCGAAATCAGTAGAGTCTGTACAGTCTTTGCGCGCTGAACAAGAAGCAACAGCCCAAAAGAAGGTAGCTCAAGCAGCCAAAAAGCAGTTGGCTGCCAACAGAAAGATCGAAAAAGAGGTGGTGAAATAACAAAAAGCCGCCGAAAAGTCAGCCAAAGTCGCCGGAAAAGCAGCCACTAAGACAGCCCCAAACGAAAACGCGGCCGCCCTAGTGTCGCAAAGAACGTCGACTTCGGATACACTGACGAAGAAGAAAACATTTTGAAGCACCAAACAAAAAGTCGTAACTAAGTAAATAATTTTTACAATGATTCTCTTCATAGCACCATTTTTTTTGTAAATTTTACAGTTCTTTGTATTTCTTCCTAACGTGGGTATATAAAAACCCTTAGTTTGCATTTTATTTTCATTGGCATATATTTAATTACACTCCATTTCATTCAATAAAGCTGTTCAAAACCATTTCCGACACATTTTGGTATTCCTACTGCAACCGGAAAATAGTGCACCACATTACCCCGAAAATTTTGGAAGGTCAAAAAAAGGTACCGTCGGTTTTTTCATCGCAGTTCAGCGCCATTATGTGCAACATAAAAAATTTTTGCATAAGAAATGTAGTCAGACAAATTGTCTTTCTAATGAATACTCAATTTTCTTATTCGGTTAATAATCACAGCCGTACGAGCACTCCAACGAAACGTGCACCACATTACCCCGTTCTACTCTACCTTATACGGTTAGTAAAAGGTGGGGATTACCGCCTTAAATGATCCTGTGGTTGTACAAAGTAGTGGTACGTCCTGTGCTCACCTGTCTCCCTAGTTTGGTGGCCAGCTATGGGGAAAGTAAGTATTAAGTAAAGTGCAAAGAACCGCTTGCATCGGGGGCATTACACACTACCCCGACCGATGCTCTTAATCTTCTACTGTACCCCTTACCGCCTGACCTATACATTGGATATTAGGCGTGGTGTCTGACTATACAATACCCAACTTCAATTTTACCAAAAGCTTTAGTGTATTCCAGCCAGGAAGGAATGGCAGAACACTACACCAGGAAGAAATGGCAGAACACTAAACTGCTCAACTGGTACGACATTATCCTATTCACTGATTCTCTGAAACACTACATATATATCGGAGTCCTACAGACTGCTGAACAACGGAAGCATATTCCAGGAGGTCCTTGTGATTCTGAAGGCATACTCCCTAGTGGGACTCGGAATCAGAAGAGTCAGTCAAGCAATGTAGAAAAAAAGTCAACTCTAGGTATAGGATAGGTACTATATCACCCTTCTCTGTGTTCCAGATCATAGGAACATACCAGGGAATGAGACTGCTGATAAACTTGCCAGGAACGGCTTTGCTCTCCACAAAGCTCTGGAATGGACGACGTTCACATACCGCTGAATTTCCTCAAAAGAAAACTTTTCCAGCACTTTAAAGCGAAAGCTAACGTTAGATGGAGTGCGCAGTGCTAGCGGGTGCTAGGAGAAAATTTCTGGGATATTACTTCCTGGAGGTACTTCAAGCAACCTCAGGAGTGAAGATCGGGGAATTAGACCAATTCTTGAACTCCTCAGGTTGGTTTTGAAATACCTCGTTGTATATATATATATATATATATATATATATATATATATATATGTGTGTGTGTATATACATATATAATATTTATATTTAAAAAAATAAAATAAAAACTTTTTTATATTCACTTTCTCACTTCTCAGTTCGTAAACGCGGATTCATTTATTGTTAACTCAAAACCTATTGGTCTGATTACGGTGAAAATTGCATCAATCGTAAGGTAGCCGAAGGTAAGAGGGAAAATGCTTTAATTTTTTTTATTAAAAATTACATTATTAATATAGTTGTGTACCATTCAAAAATTTATGAATTTTCAACCGATTTCAGTAACTCTTTCAACACTTAATTAAGGTTGTTATTTAAAGTATTAAATCATATAAATTATTTTAACCTATCTAACTAAAAATTATTTTGGGATCAAAAACTGAAGAGGTTTTCGCATTACCAAGTGCGTAATAAAAGTTTATAATTTTTGGATTGCAGTGGGGTTAGTTCCCGATTAAGTTAGAGGGTTGATATTTTTTTTAATTATGTCGTCATACCTGAATTACTCGGCGGTGAAATTGAATGTTTCGTTCATTAAACGTTGAGTTCTTCAAATGAATAACATCATTTTGGGAAACTCGACTATTGAGAATATAGACTCGGCGAAAAGTCTGTAAGGTCAAATAATTTCTAAGCTTAGTTGCTGTATTCATTTTAATGCAATGATTGGTAAGGTCTATGGTACTCTCTGTCGGTTGTGAAACAGCTCTGCAGTTCTGAGCACTGAAATTTGTTTAAAATTGGTGGGGGCTGTTGTTATACCTTACTTTAAATATTACAGCCTTGTATTTAGTAAACTGGATCCGATCTGCCAAAGTAAATTAAAAGTATATTAATTATTGACTACTCAAATCTCGTAATACTTATGTAATGAGTTAAGGTTTTTGCGATCGACCAGAGGACTTCAACTTCTTGTTCCAAGACGAGCTTCAGGATTTGAAGAGTAATATTTGATCTGTCAGCTCTAAGAAGAATTTCATCAGATTAATTTAAAATAAAAAATGTTTGCTATATTTGTTTTATTTTTTTATTTTCATATTCTTAATTGAAGTAGTATTGTTAACATCTTTCTTTCTTTCTCTTATATCTGTCAAATAACCCACTTTACTTTGTACTCTATAAGATTTTGTAATCTTTTGCGCTTGACCTCTCTTTAGTTCCAGTAACCCTTCATGGGGCATCCAGCTGGAGAAGAACTTCCTTGAATTCTAGACAACGATTGCAAGTGTACTTACAATTTGAAGTGAATTCCGAACAACTCACATTATCTCTGCAATCTCCATGGCCTTTCTATCGTGATTAGTTGTCAGCAGCAGACAACCATGGGTCGCCGCTGCCAGTGGTATTCGAACCTGGGATCTCCGGATTGGTAGGCCGACACGTTATCACTTACTTCACTGACGACTTATGAATTAATTTGGTAAAATTTAAAAGGGATTGCACGCATCTAATTTGGGTTTACAATTCATACCGATCTGATAAAAATGTTTATACTACATAGTATACATATATATCTGTAGCCACTAGTAATAACTCCAAATTTGAATTTTTTATTACAGTCCTTTTAAATATTTAATTACAAATATAACGACTTACTTTTTATTCGTATACTTATTATAATAGCATTAAACATTAAAACAATGATTCGCTAGTGGATAATATCTTCAGTTTTTTAACGTTATATTTGTAATTTTATATTATTTTAAAAGACTGTAATGAAAAATTCAAATTTGGAGTTATCACTAGTTGACCAGTGGCCACAGATTTAACTATATACATTTTTCTCTTTATGAATATAATTTGATTACATTCAGTATAATTTTTTTGTACGAATAGAAGGTTGGATTTTCAGTTGACCTGTTTTACAAATTAACTACATCATCCTACTATATTGTAAAATTGAAATCAATAAAATCGGTTCCTTCGTTGATGAGATAATAACAAAGAGTGACTGCACTTAAGGGAGGGGAAGGGGGTCATTTCACTTTTAAGGCATATGTTTTTGCACGTTTTGATTATTTAGGATGATTAGATTATTGCTGTGTGTTTGGGAAGTATTCTGAATTGAAAAACTTATTTAGTAAAAAAAAAATTCTTAACTTATGTAGCTTACCTGAACCAAACTGTGAAGACGAACACCTGAATATCTTTAAATTGAGCAGAAATATGGCTGAAAAAATACACAACGTACAAGCGAAAATTATTGTAATTATTGAATATAAAGTACGAAGCTGTAATTCAACGTGAAATTAAATAGTGAATATAAAAGAAAGGTTCAAGGGATTTCTCTTATGTCACCTGTACAGTCCATTAATTACCTCAACACTGTGAGAACATTCTCTGATATATAAAGCCGTTACAATATTACTGGAAATTTAAAACGCATTTTCCGAAGTATTTTTATATCTGGCAGCCAAAAGATCTGATTTGCTCAAATTTAGTGTAAAAATGAGTTATCAAAATTGTAGCAGAGGATTTGTGAATATGTTACCTTTCGATTTTTTCAACACTCCTTGCATTAAGGACTTGGAAAAATTGGCGGCCAGAAAGCAACGTATTTTCTGCACCTTAATACGCTCGCACCTTAATATAGCCCTACAACATACGAAAAGCCCCTTGCTTTTATTTTATTCTTAGTATCAGAAAAAATTCATTAAATTTCCCTTTTTCCGTTGCGCAGGATCAGTAAAATAAAATATTATTTCTTTTAATTACAGAACTTTAAGATACATATATTGTAACAAAATGACTTACCCGATGTATGACCAGTTGCTTCAACGACGAATCCTAGTGAGCAAAAATCACCTAAAGAGTAAAAAAAATCATGAATAAATTACCTAGTGAGTGAAAAAATCAAAGGAAAATGGACGAAACAGAGAGGAGATTTGAAGAAGGCTTTCCTCACATTATCCGCTGAAATAAAAAAGAAGCACGACAATATTGCAACAGATTAAAAACATACACAGCACCATATCACATACTACAACGACACACCAATTACACACAACAATCCAGCACACCACACCTCTCCGAACCACACACTATTCCATCACCAATATTGTCCTTATCTGGCGAAACCGCAAACCTAAAACTCATCCGACTGATTGCCTTCTTTCCTAATCCTTTCTCCAACCAGGGTATCCAAACAGCCCTCGCCTTTGTCCGCATCCTAAAATTAAATTAAATTAAAGATTTATTAGGCGTCTTTACATCACAAAATAGGGCTATAGTAGTCAGCAAACTTCCAGGAATCTTACCTGAAGGGAAGTGAAGCATACTAAATCTGCACCAGCGGACACCATTTGACCACAAAATACCTGAAAACAAACCCAACACAAGAGCAACAACTGAGAACAAAAGCACTTACCTGGTCATAGCAGCTGTCAAAACTGGCCATCTAAATTGTAATATTTCTGCCCGTACTCCATATTCCAGAAAATCCTGCAACTTCAAAATCCTGCAAAAACGCCCAAGGAACCTGAAAATAAAAGAAAGGAGTCAAATTAAGATATAACATTTTGGAGAATCGGCCCCACTAAACAGGATTTCGACGGAGAGAATTAAATTACGAAGGCCCCCGAAGAAATCCCAGCCAGGGAAGCATGAATTTTGCCACACACTTACACGTTGACCACAAAAACGAAACCAGATTTTCAAACAAAACCACTAAAACTCTACACAACATACACCATCCGACAACATCAACATAACACACGTCAATACCGCAAAGAACCTTAGCACGTCCCGACACATACTATATGTATATATATATATATATATATATATATATATATATATATATATATATATATATATATATATATATATATTCAAAAAGGCGCAGTGGAATCGATGGATGAGTGGCACGCTCTCCTCGCTATGGGAGCTTCGGTCTCTCCAAGAGTCTTTGAAATTAAAATTCCAAAATGCACTCCATCTCTGGGCTGTTGTCTAGCTCGCAGCAATGCAAAAACAACACATTCATTTTTCCTCATTCCCTTTACCCTGATTCCTCTCCGGTAAAAGCCATGTTAATATATCACAGGCTTTGGCTACATCATAAAAAAAGCCATAAAATCAGCCCATGCATCTATAATCTTGATATAAGCAGGGTTGTGCGTCTACACGTGTAAATCAATAATCTACATCGACGTGTAGAGTATTTGTAAATTAAGTAGAGTATGTATTATGTAGAGTATTGGTGTAGATTATAGAAATTGCGAATTACGACTGCGTAAACATGATGATGCATTCAGCAGCGAGTCTTTACAGAGAGATGGTGTTTCTACCGTAATTCTTTTTCTTGTCTCATTCAAAACAAAGATATTATGAAGCAAATAGCAGCCCATCCTAGTCTCAGAAAAATTAAACAAAGTGTCTCACTATTCTTATTTGATGATAAATTCATGAAGGAGGTTACGGACTCAATTAAGCTTCTCGATCCAGTATGTGAACTTGTCAATTTCTCCCAGAACTCTTCTGTTTTTATCGCAAATTCAGCATTATTGTGGCTAAAATTAGAATTACCAGAAAAATTCAAGGACAATTTAAAAAGAAACGAAAGGAAATGGCTTTAACAATGTACTCTTTAGTGGCATATTACCTTCATTATTCACATGACAATGCGTTTCTGACTATTGAACAACAAGATATCATAAACGATTTTCTTTTCTACCATCTAGATACCAACGGTATTGAAGACTGGCATCATTTTTGAAAACAATCAGGGCCTGTTTTTCCAAAATTAGTAGAGAAAAATGTTGAAAAATCTATTGCATTTTGGAGCATGGCTGAATTTAACCATCCAGCTTTATCTAAATTAGCCATTAAACTTCTGCAAATTTCAGCTTAATCGGCTGAACTGGAGATATCCTTTTCCAATTGGGCATACGTTCACTCACCAACAAGGAATAGATTATCTTTTGAACATTCAAAAAAATTGTTACATGTATACTTTACCCTAAGACTAGCAGACTCAAATGTTACAAACGAATACTAATTAATAATGTAAAAATTATGGGCTATATAAACGTTAATACCTTTTCATTAAATCTTGTAAAAAATCAAAATTATGTATTTACTTTACGTGTAGATGTAAAGTATACCATGTAGATTGCGTGTAGATTACACGTGAATTATCGTGTAGAGTACACGATGTAATCTACACTCACAACACTGGATATATGTAAGTATCATACTTTTTTGTCAATAGTGACGGGAATAGTTTTGTACTGGATTCTGCTTCCTATTTTCACAAGAAAGGGTACTTTCCATTGTCAGTAACTATTTTAAATTATTATAACGAAGCGGTTTTCTTGCTATATGTCGATGGAGGAGGCTATATAGACGTCCTTTAGTATCACGTTTGCTCTTAAATATTTATGTAGTGATCATTTTAAGCTAAATTTTTTGTTTTCGGTACCAATAACTTCGGTGATTATGAACTCATTAAAACTATTCCTTTTAATCTTAGTTAATGATATTATTGATTATTTTAAGAAAGTCCTTAAAAAACTAGAAGAAACAAATTTATTTGGTTAAGTTATAAAAATTTCACCTCCCCCATTGAAAACGGCGTACGCAATATGAATTGAATTTAAAATTTTATTCTGATTCAGTAAAAATTTTAAATGTTCGCCTAAAAAGTTTCTTCATAAATAAAAAATGTAAACTTTCATGTGCAAATTCTACGATTCCTACAAAGTATTGATATATAAATATTAGAGGGGAAGGCCATGATTAAGTGCTATTCCAACTTTTTGGCGGAATATGAGTTTTTAACACTACAAATGAACCCTTATAATGCCTGAAATAAAATCCTGGGAAATAACGGAAGTCTTTTGTTTCCTTTTCCAAAAATTCTTTCATAAGCTACAGATACCATTCCTAAATTTCTCCAGTCTTTATTTATACACTGATAAAACTCCTGCAAGGCCACATATTCTTATCAAAATTTACAAAGCCTCTATCATCATCCCATTTCGACTGAACCTTCAAACTATTTTTTTTAATTTATTTTTTATTTATTTATACGAAGTGGCCGAATCCTAGGGGACAACCCTTTGATGCGTTAGCATGGTTTTGGCCGGAAGGAAACTATGGTAAGGGAAGTGAGGAAACTTGAAAGTCTTGCTTTTGCATTGCTGCAAGCTCTAGCTCACAGACGGAGTGGATTATTTTAATTTCTTAATAAAAGCTCACAGGGAGACCTGGTCTCGAACCCGGGACCCATGGCATGGTGGTCGTGCGGCTCAACGAATTGATCCAACTCCGTCTCCGGAGTTTATTGGAATAATACTTTGCAGACGAAGACTGCGGGAACCACCCAGTAAATTAATAAAACGTAGTTAGTAACTAACCCCGGCATATTGAAAATCAAATAAAAATCAGTCTAAAATATTTCCGCTCTAGAAACTTCAGATAAGATTTGGGAAAGAGAGTTGGGCGAACAGATAATAGGGTCCAGTAGATTTATTTTTAAATTTTTCATTAACTATTTTTGCTATAGTTCTTGTTATAATTGAACTACTAACTACTACTAACTAAAGCCTACATTCATCAATTAAATTTAGAAATTATAGGGCTGTGTCAAACCGACAAACGGACAGATCGAAAGTATAATGGTTTTTAGTTAAACCCCTAAAAAACTAAATTTCTTATTTAGAGTAAAGTTCCTAGTCTAATTATGGATGTAAATATTTATTTTAAAATTAAATGATTCACAGGCAATAAACAGTAAAATTTCATTTTATTTAGCAGCAATTAACACGGAAGAACATCTTACAAATTTTATATCGAATGGTGTTCGGTATTTGAAATCATATTTATTTGCACTGACTTATTCTGCGTTAGTTTCTCCCTTAAAAATCCGCGACTTATTGCACAATTCACTGGTTTTGCTCAATTTTTGTTTACATTTATAGCATAAAAATCGTTCGTCGATTATGTAATGAAATCACAGATTGCTTTCTATAGATGCACTTCTCCTTTTTAAAATTAAGTGCATGTTAACTGAACCTGATAAATGTGAAGTAATTGTAAACATATATAATGAAACAACTGTTTAGTCTTTCAATGGTACGTGTATCACATAGTATAGTACTCTACTCTACATGAACCAGTTTCTATGCAAGGAATCGAACAAGTGCCACACCTTGCACCTTCTAAAGTCAATTGCATAACATCTGAAGTCGGTAATTGCCGAAAGGGTTACGACCCGCACGTTTCCAGATTTCAGCATCTTAACTCTAACTATCTGAATAGCAAAAGACTACTTCAGTTGGGCATTTCCGTGTTCAAAACGTCGAACTTTAAATACTATTTTGCTATTGGAATTATTTAAGTAACTGAAACTGAGCAAAATCTCAGAAATTACTAAATTCCAGCTGTGAGTTCCCGCCAAAAAAGCGCTGACACCTATTCTAATCAGCTTAAGTCAAGATAAGATCGCAAATTTACAGTCAGGAAAGGACAGTGAGCCAGTGTCAACGGCTATAAATGGATTTGCCATTGTCGTGACAACAAACAATGTCATTTGCGGTATCGTTTCTTCATATTTTTCCCATGCCCATTGTCTCTTGATTGAAACTCAGTAGTATCTACTTCTACAGAATTACGCAAAACTTTATTCAAACAAGTTTTTATTAGCAAGAAGACTTCTTCAACTGCAATGCATTGCATTGATGAGAACTTTTAAACAACTCAAAAAACTTGCTTGTTTTGTTTACCTTTAAAAAAAGTTTTCTTTTAGGCTGCCTTCGTAAATTTTTACTTTGAAGTTAAACCTCAGCCTTTATTTGATGGTATTACGAATACTTTGATATTCACTAGTATTACAATGTACCGCGAATGCATAGTCTTGCTAGAAAAGAAATAAAGAGTTGAGGTAAGACGATGACAATGCACATTTCATCTTAATAAATAGGTCTACTTAAATGAGGATAACCAGGATAACAAGTTGTTTCGTTTGTATTTGTTTGGTTTAAAATGGATTTTCGAAAATTTACCGCGGAAACGAATTTGACCTCGAGGGCGAATTGCTGATAGCGATAGGTCTACAAGAAATCCAGCTAACGATTTAATTAGAATATCGCCGTGGAAGAAGAAATAGAAGAGTGAGAGAAAACTGAGGTTATGTCGATGTTACAGGGAGTAAATAGGAGGTATAAGATCGCCAAAAATTATTTAACTTTTGTAATGGTATGGGTGTCCGTCCAACAAAAGACACAGTTAGACCTCGAAAATGTCCATTTTGATGACGCGGTAGTAAGATCTCTTACAACTTTTTCACTGAAACTATCGATGAAGCGTCGGAGATTTCTTAAGTCCATCGTTTCAAGATCACATGGACTATCTAATAAATAGTCTCCCAGGAAGGGCTTTCACGTACTTAACAAGGCCGAGCGCGAGCAAAGGAGATGAAATACAGTTTTCTCCTCCTTCTTACAGCTTCTGAAGAAATCAGTTGAGCAGAGTCTGAATCTCGTCGCGTGTCTACTAATAAGACAGTGACCGGTGATCACCCCTAGGGGAATGTGGTACTCCTCTTCCAGCTAACTTAGGTATGAGCGACGTATGAGTGTCGAAGAGATATTGTGGGGAGACCTGAAATGCTATTACTTCCACTTGGAATTAACTACAACTGTCCAAAAGGCGAAAGGATAGGTCAATGTTAAGTATTTCCGAGAAGAAAAGCCCACACGTTACGGAGCTACCGTTGCTTTCTTAACTTTCTCCTGAATGTTGGCTTGCAACTGAATTTGCTATCCAAGATAGTAGCCAGATGTGCTGCATTGGTTTATTTCAGGTATTTAATTAATTCTAAACTCTACCCCTTCCAGGATTAGAAGTAGTTCCTTTACCACTAGATTCCAAAGAAGAAGATACCACATATCCCAGCATCGTGCTGATAGCGCTGCCCCGAAGCACCTGACTTATGAGCGCCACAAGAGTGGCTCCCATCCCAAAAGAAGCGAGTACTCCTCCTGTGATGGCTTCCGGTTTGACGTTGATAAAAGGTCCCGCTAGAGAGTATAGAGCAATTTCTTTAGACTTTGCTTTACAGTACGCATGTTGGGACACCGATGCTAGTTGTCCAAGCTAGGTATACTTGGGTTCTTCGGTAAAATTTCCCTGAGTCTGGGGATTTCAGGGGTTTCCTAAATTTTATCGCAGTACTTCCTCCACGACTTCCTCAGTACCCTGAGTGCGCGTTTGTAACTTATTAGTTTATCTTTGCATTAGTCCCACGAGTGCGTATTCCTATTGGCCTTTGTCAAATTTAAGAGCCTTCTGTACTCTTTTCCAAGAGGTGCAAGTTGGGCAGTACATCATGGTGATGTCTGGCTTGCCCCTAGGTCTTTTAAGGAGACAGAATTGAGCCATTGTAGGGTAGGGTCTGAGGGCAATGATGTCTCAAAAATATCCCTATATATATATATATATATATATATGTATATACCTGTGATCGGAGAAGGAGTGTTCTTTGGAGAGCTTCCAATGCTTAATAAAAGTCTGATGTTCTCCGAAGCAAGGTCTGATGTTCTCCGAAGCAAGGTCGTCCTAAAATAAGCCATACTTTGCGTCTTCCTGCCCAGGGAACTACATTGTCCACTGTATCCGGTGGCGGGGACTCTGCCTCATCAGTGTATAAAACCATCAAATAACGCTTTCTACATAACTTACATCTCCTTAAAGAAGAAACCTTAATTTATAATTCTGTTTTGCAAGTTATACAATAACCATCGGTCAAAATATTACTAACTGTTACCTTTCATTTTATTTATTTTTCTTTAACACTTGTTCGCTCTATGTTACGAAGCATTATGCATTCGTTCCGCACCATTAATCTACTTTGCGAACCCAAGGAATTTAAACGAAAACATTTTGAATGCAGCACTATTTCTGTCAGTTTAGTGTTTATCTTTGTAATGTCAGGTATTGAAAACGTGAATCGAGAGCCCTGCGCTGCGACATTTGTCTCAAGTGTCACAGTACTTTTACCGGCTATGAGCTATTGCGCAATCACAATAAAATCGTTGACCACAAAATAAAGCACAGTCGAGGTAATTGGGTTAAAAATCTGTAGAGGACTTTTCACTCTTTTGTCCGCGGTATTCTTGTGTTTTCTTTACTTAAGGCAAGGTCGCAATGAATTGCAAATTATCTCCGACGATCGTGATCCGAGACCTGCTTTAGTCAAGCTCAAGCATAAACATAAACAGCTCACAGGGTTTGCGCTAATTGCTGAAATCGATGAGTAATTTATTGAGATTAAGATTACTGCTTAGTTTCCATAAATCCATGCAAATGGCGAGTAAATTAAGTACTGTCGTTGCGCTATAAATTAGTTATACCAGGTGGCTTTAAATGCGATTAAAAATTCCCCAGAAATATAGGGTACGCTGTCGATAAATATTTTGTGGTACACTGGACGGATTTAGAGATTACCGTGATATTTTAAAAATAGTTATGGTCGGTCGGGAAGTTTAAATGCGGGAAATGCAGGCTATAAGGCATAACTAAGAAACTCGTTTTATGGAAAAGAAATGTTAAATATAACCGAATGACAAATACTATGCGATAATGGATATATATTTTTCTGCCATTTATAGGTTAATCATACCCACGTGAAAGTACATTCTATTGAGAAATATGTATTCGCCATAATATATGTCTGAATATGTATATACGGTAAGATAGTGACCCACTGACCATTTATACAATTTCCTTTAAAGAATATACGAATTTATTGCTGTTTTAAATTCAGTCAACTTGTCCTGAGACTGTGATAAAATCAGTAAGGAAACAGGTGCGCGATCATAGCTTTAAACAGGATGTTCAAAATTGGTCTGCAGTATTAGTAGGAAAGAAACATTTAATTTATTCATGTTTTTTTGTAATTTGCGTCAATTTGAGAAAAACTTCAGTGAGTTTCAGGCAACTAGTCAAAACTAAGTTGTATTTGAAATATAGGAACTTATGTAAGCTTATTTAACCCAGTTTTAACTGCTTTTAAATGGTTGTTTGTGAATACATTCTTCCTGGCTTCCTGGCCGTAAACAAGTAATTTTATTTACACTTTTATAAGCCTGTGCGCAATTCCCAGAAAAAGTACAGCATTAATTAATTAATTAAAGTTCCAATGTTGTCGAGGCATTGCTATGCATTCTCAAGTTAAGGCGTGCATTTTATTTATTTATTTATTATTAAGGATTGGATCAAGGACTTTCCGCATCCTTTAGTCACTACGACCAATTTGATCTTTTGTGACCTGATCCAGGTTCAATATTAGGGCGCCCCGTCAATTTTTAGTTCCTTTATCATAAATAAATTTTATTTTTTTATATTTTTTTCTGAGGGCTATCTTGGCTATGTCTGTCGGTGATGGGAAAGCCCCACCAAGGTGTCTAAGCCTCATGCGGCCGAGGGCCTCACAGTGAGAGAGGATATGTTCCGCAGTCTCTTCCTCTTCTAGAAACGACAGGTGTCATCATCAGCCAGTCCAAACTTTTTTAGGTGGTAGCCCAGGTGACAGTGACCAGTTAAAAGTCCTATTATCAGCCTTAAATCTGGTCTGCTGAGTGAGAGCAGCTCCTTCGTTTTCTGTTTTGAGTAGGTTATAAACCTCTTTGCTTGTCTTGACCCTGGGCTGTTTGTCCAGTGTGAGTGCTTACAGTCGTCCTCCCATGACCGGATACGCATTGCTATTCGGCTTTTTGAGTAGCCGCAGAATGGCTCCAGTCCAATAAACTGAGAATCCGCACCTTTTTTTGCTAGGTAATCCGCCTTCTCGTTGCCTTCGATGCCCTCGTGCCCTGGTACCCATGCCAGCGTAATGCTGTTGCTCCGGGCCAGTTCTTTGAGAGCAGTGAGACAGTCCCAGACGATCTTAGACTCAAAGGTGTAGGATCCTAAAGCCTTAAGTGCCGCCTGACTGTCAGACATAATGTATATTTTAGCACCGCGTATTCCTCTATTGGCAATTTCGCGTGCGCAGATTTCGATGGCATGTATCTCTGCTTGGAAGATGGTTGGTGTAGAACCAAGCGATTTGTATATCCTTGATCTTGGTCCGAAGACCCCGATGCCCGTTCTGTCTTCCATCTTGGATCCATCCGTGCACCAAACCAGAGATCTCCGTTCATAGATATGTCTATTACTAAGCCAATAATCTCTGCTCTCAAGGATCAGCTTGAATGGTATGTCAAAGTTATGCCTCTTCGGCATAATATCTGTTATTGAGTTGATCACCAGATCACCCTTGAATTCTTCAAGGATTTTCCTATGATCAGACCAGTTCCCTGCTGTGAGGAGATTGGCGCCAGTCAGCCTTATTGCGCTTGAGGCAGCCTCCTGCTTTAGATGTAGATGTAAAGGGGGTAGGTCTAGAAGGGCCTCCATAGCTGCCGTGGGGCATGTGCGCATGGCTCCTGTAACTCCTAGACATGCTGACCTCTGCAGTTTTTGCAGTGTGGATCGCGCTGTCTTTTGTTCTACTTTTGGCCACCACACGAGAGCTGCGTAGGTGACTACGGGTCTTATGATTGTTTCATATGCCCAGAGGGCCATTTTGGGCTTTAGTCCCCAGGTCTTTCCAAAGAGTCTTCGGCAGGACCATAGGGAACTCATAGCCTTCCCTGTAACCCTATTAAGTTGAGGATTCCAAGTGAGTCTTTGATCTAGAATTATTCCTAGATATTTGACCTCACTTGAGAATTCTATCCGTGTTCCTTCAAGAGTAGGAGCCTCTAGCCTTAGCTTCCTTTTTCTTGTCAACGGTATAATGGTTGTTTTACTGGGGTTGACTCTGAGCCGCTCCCTAGTACACCAGGATTGTACCATGTTCAGAGCATTTTGCAGTCTTCTTGAAATGATTCTATTGTTTGCTCTCGATAGTAATGACCAGGTCGTCTGCGTAGCCCTGGCAATCGTAGCCAGCGTTGGTCAGTTTGACCAGGAGATCATCGATAACAAGTGACCACAACAGTGGGGAAAGAACTCCCCCCTGAGGACAACCTCTGGTGGCCCTTACTGTTACCGAATTGTCCCCCAGCCTCCCTGTGATGTTCCGGTTACTCAGCATTGCCCCAATCCATTGGACCGTCGGCAGATCAATACCTCTATCGGTGGCCGCTCCTTCGATGGACGTGAAAGACGTATTGTCAAAGGCGTGCATACTTTTGCCTTTCCAAAGGCATCGCTATTAATTTACTGAGTATATATTTTTAATTGTTTTTTTAAAGTAAGGTCGCAGTCGCCTCAGCATACACCACCAAAAATATGGTTGCCACATCGATTTTACCACCATTTTTGTACTGCAAAGTAATCATTTATTGGCACATATTAACCACTGTACACACAGCGGATATGGCAGTCAAGACAATTTACTCCAAACATTTCGTCACTATTTAATTTTTCTGCTTCACAGATTAACCAATCCTTGCACGCAAATAAAACTGCACATACTCCTAACCGAAACCAGAGAGAAATGCTGATGTCATTAACGCATTCCAAGCTTGTTTCGGTTTTTATACCTCCAACGAACAGCTGTTCGCATTTGCTGCCAAGCATGTTTCTGTAGACTGTAACATTGGACCTGGGGTGTACTCGAATTGCCTAAGCATACTGAACAAGATATTGAGCATTTGGCAGTCTTTATTTCAGTGAATTGAGGGAGATCTTGTGTAGGAAAATTGGAAAAATCACCCACTTTCTGAAATGTTACAGGGAGAATCTGATTACTCCCTTTCGATCACATATCCCAAGACTTATAATATTTCTTATTTTCGAAACATCGCTTACTATATATTTGATAGTGATTGCTCAAGGTTCGACGGAAGAATAAAAAGCCTTCCACGATACGGCGATTCTCATCCGGACATTCTGAAGTGTTAGTTGCACCTCCAAGCGGTAGCAATCGGCAATGCAATCAAGAATGTACCCAAGTAACTTATGCGGGAGAAGATAACCCCTTTAAAAAATCCCCTATCTCCAGGATTGTAGCAGGCCTTGAGAAGGAAGTCTGCAGTGGTTTATTCTCTGCACAACCCAGGGGGGTAATTGGGTCGCGAATGATGTCTCCTCAGGAGCCACTGAATCTTCTGTTGTATTTTAGTTGAAAAGGGTGGGTATGGTTATCTCTGTCATGTTACTTTTATTTCTCATGCGGATCGTGGGAAAACTAATTGGTAAATAAAAAGAGAATAGTTTAAAACTAGGAAGTGTAGGCACTTCTGTAGGAGTGGAGGTGGAGGGAATGGTGGAAAATAACCTTGCGAAGGTTCTATGGAAGCTGAACTGGTGCCAGCTGAAAATGCTGTTGAAGTACTGGTCATTGGCAAAATTGGAGTTACCACTTCCTCAAGTGCGGCGATGGCAGAGATGGTAGACTCTAATCAGTTGGCTCTCTCCATGGTTCATGCACCAGTAGAAGATGCAGAAGTGGACTCATTACCCTCGTCAAAAGAACAGGGCGGTCTAGGCTAAGGGTAAGATCTCTTTGGTAGTACTGAAGACTAAAGTTTCCAAAGAAGGGACGGTAGCCCTTCTGGCGGCAGCGAATGACCTGCTTCTGGGAGTCATGGAAAGGGGGGTGGGGCGGAGGCTAGAGTCTGTTTAACTATGGACTTTTAATGAGGTCCTATTGAAGGCTGTAGACTCCCTTTCTGAAAACGCCCGGGATATAGGGGTAAATTCTGTGACTATTGAGGATGGTCTGATAACACTGAGATGTTTTAATCAACAATCCAAGGTCTGGGTATGTTAAACATTTGGGAAGGAGCTGATTTGAAGATGGACCGTTTGGATGTTATTAAAGACATTAGAAGAATGAAAATATTTGTCCCGGAGGAACCAGTGCACAAGGATAACATACTAAAGAGGTTGAGAAACCACAACCAGTGTGTCAAACGCATACCCGAGTAAAGAATTTCTCGGATGTAGAGATATGGGGACAAAACCTGGGGTGGAACCTGTCTGACGAGCTCGTGTCTGACGGAGGATACGGAGGACGTCAAGAAATTAAAAAAAAATCGTTTTTTTGCATTTTTTTTTTAATTTTTTGATTTGATAGTACAACTCATCAAGAATATCCATAAGTATACACAAAAAAATAGTGTTAAAACATGTTTTTCTCGAATATAGCATTTTCAAAGTCAGTGATTACTGTAACTTAAAAACTATTCATCTGATCCTTCTCAAATTTTGCAAACTTCTTTTATACATGACTTACGAGGTAAGAACGTCGAGATTTCGTATTTTTTATTATTATAATTAATTTTACAACAACCAATTCGCCGAGTTTTATCAATAAATTTTCATAAATTCAAGTCTTTTTTACTTCTAAAAATTGAGAAAACAATAAAATAAACAAAATCTTGACGTTGTTACCTCGATAAACTCATAAACTAACGAAATATTTTCGGTTTTTTGTCAGCAGATGATCCAGTTATGAGTTATGATGATCACCGCAAAGCAACATTTTTTTTGTTTACGAAGATTTCATGTCAGTTGCTCAATTCACAATATTTTTACCTAAAAATTTAACAGAAGACTCTTGAAATGTTGTACTATTATATTCTTAACTTACAAAATAAATATTTTTTGTTTGTTTTCTTAAAAATTGGTTTAAAATATTGAAAATTAACCCCCCCCCCCCCCCCCCCCTTAAAACGAATTAGGTAATACCGAAAATTTTGTATGGAATCATCTTCGCACAGCATCTGGACTCTTTTGCAGACCTATTAATTTTCGATATTTAAAAAGATAAAGGATCTTGTTTAAAATTTATTTTATAAAAAGTTTATTATATAAAATTCATTAGTGCCGACAATAAATATTCAGTAAAGAAATAAAGGTATTTCATAAACCGCATTTACTATAGTGGACATATAAATTATCCAGAAGTTTATAACATTATTAAATGTTCTTTCTTGTGGTCTTCCATGTGAATGCTAAAAGATTTGTGACATCTACTAAAGACAGGGAACATGAAAATTTTTAAATCAGAAGTACTCTTGGAGAAAATTAAAAACTCAATTCACAAAGTTTTAAGGTAGGGGAAAAATATAATACTTCATTACCTACTACCTATTGGTGAGTTGTCCGAACATGCATAAGAAGCCAGAAATAAGTATTACAACCATTATAGATATAATAACAGCAGACAAATTTCCCGAAAAAACAAAATAACGAACTATGACTATACTTTTAATATCTTCCGATCCTTATGCAGGATGTTTCATACAAGGTATGCCAAAATAAATGGGGTGATAGATCTCACCTAGGCAAACAAAAAATTGTGATTCATAAACTTGAAAATTTTTATGGTCTGCACGTCGTTATTCTATTTTTATCTTTTGATCTACTCAACGCAGCAACAAACGTCCAAAAACTACTATCGCGATAACCTTTAAAAATTACCAAAATTGCTGATCTAACTCATAGTTACCATTGCAGGTAATTAGTTGAAATTACCCGAAATTTTTTTGAATTCTCTGCGTTGAGTAGATCGATAGATAAAAATAAAAGAATGATGTGCATGCCATGAAAATTTTTAATTTATAAATCACCCTGTAACTCTTCAAAGTTGAGATTGCCCCCCCCCCCCTTCCTGCCATACAATTTTTGTTTGTTTATGTAGGATCTCTCATCCCACTTATTTTGGCTTATTTGAAACATCCTATATTTTACCATTTCCAACATTAAGACGCAATTTTGATGTAACTAAAATAATGAAATTTTTTATTATGTAATAGATATTGAAGGAAATACGGATAATATAGTGCAAATATTTCAAGGAATCAATCAGTAAAACTTAAATAAAAGTTAAAGTCGTAAGCTTTAGTGTTTTTCTTAAATCCTGAAATCTGAAGTCATATTTGACTTTAAAAATCCGGTCTGCGGGAGTGAGAGACCAAAAAGAAAACAAAATTAATAAAATAAATCTAAAAACTAAAACCGAACTACGGCTTCCAAAACCCAACTACTCCTTCAAAAACCTAACTACGGCTGTAAAATTTATAAGTAAGACTTAGTATCTAGACCTCTATTCTGTATAAATGTGTACTATATGTAATAAAATAGTTGGGTACGTAAACGCCACAGTCGCATGTAACTAAAAATTTACCTAAAATAAGATAAAACGTGTGACTATGGCGTTTACGTAGGCGTATATTTTATTACATAAATATGGATACACAATAGAGGTCCAGCTATTAACACTTGTTTACAATTAAAAGGGCTGTTCCGACCTGAAAAGAGAAAACATAATTTATTAACAATCACAAATTTCTAATAAATGTAGTTACAGATTATAGTCACCCTGTGGTCCATTCAAGTCCAGCATCATCTCGGGGCGATCCGCTAGCCAGATGTTCTGATTCTCATCAGTTTTACTGCTTCAAATCAATCCGCTAGATGATCACAGATCAGTTCGTCTTCAGAAGTTTTGAGCACAAGACATCACAACACAGTAATACTTTCAACAAGTTTATATAGTTTATACAGAGTTTTTGTAGAGTAAAGTAATTAAAGTACATTTGTAGTGATTAAATTAATTGCATAAAGTGAACTAATAGTGTAATGAAATTAAAAAACGCATTATATGGGATTATAAGAATATATTTGGGTTTTGAATCATTTCTCTTACACGTGCCCTAATCTCATCTGTATTTAAGAACAGCGCAACACACTCCACCCCCTAACAGGGCAGTTGAAGCCGTAGTTGGGGTTTACTTTTTAACTTAATTTTTTTATGGAGTTTTTAACATTAAAACGTCTCCAAGTTTTGATCGAAATCAGTCTATTCGCCAAACTCAAAGTGGGCTTCGTAAATTTTATGACGGCATAAGTGGCCATCTGAGCAAACTGTTCGTCGAATTGTGAAAAGGTTTTAAAAAGTAGTTTTCACATGATTTGACGATGCCGATAAGATAAAGAAATGCCCAGATAAAGTGAAAGGAACGATTCAAATTTATCAATTTCTCAGCGACTGCAAAATTTGGCGTATTTAACGCAAATGATAAGAGGCAGAATTGCCGTACCTAAAGTAAGTAAAACGCAGAAGTAATTAAGCCGAGTTTTTAACCGACTTCTCAAAAACAAAGAGGGTCTAAGTTCGACGCGTATTTTTATTTTTTTAAATTTTTTTTAATGTCTGACCGGGCATAACTTCGTAACGCGTCGACCGATTTTGATGATTCTTTTTGAGGATAGAGTATGTTCACCGATTGGTACCATGTCAAAAACATTTTTGGTAGGGTGGGGGTGAAACCTAACTTTGTAACGCGTGGTCCGATTTGGATGTTCTTTTTTTGTTGTAATGAGTACGATCCCCCATTGCTAATAGGAGAAAAAAATTTGGTCTAGGGTGGGGGAGGGGTAGTCTAACTTTGTAACGCGTGGACCGATTTGGATAACACAGGCCAACAAGATTCCAGAACCAGAAACCAGAGTATACTTTTTCGAAGGTTTTCGGTGCGGAATACACCGACATCAGATCCTTTGCAAGGTGTACAAACTGTACAAGGTTAAAACTGAAGGTGTACAATCCATGAGTATTCCAAACTTCAATATTGGATATCTCAAAGAAAAAAATGATTTTAGAGCACACTAAAGCGCATTTGAAAGGGCAAGGCTTGTACCTTAAGATGCTGGCAGTAATTTTACAATAAAAGTTAAAATCGTTATGCTACATAACCTCAAATATAGGCAAAAACCACGATTTAACTTAGGATATCTCGAAAACCTGACGTGATGGAGCAATTCTGAGGCCAGATTCTTTTTCAGCGCACCGAAAACCTTCGAAACAATATACTCTGGTTCTGAAATTTGTTCGAATTTTGTCGGCCTGTGTAATTCTTTTTCTGTTGGGTAGAGTATGTTCCGTGGTTGACTGCAGAAAATTTTTGGGGGATTGTGGTGGGGGTGGAACCTAAATTTTTAACGCGTGGTCCGATTTCGATGGTTCTTTTTCTGTAGTATAGAGTATGATCCCCGATTGCTAATAGGAGAGTAATTTGGTCCTATGGTGAAAGGTGTGGGTGGGGGGGGGGGAGGAGTAGTCTAACTTCGTAACGCGTGGACCGATTTGGATAATTCTTTTTCTTTTGGGAAGAATATGATCCTTTGTTGATACTACGAGAAAACAAATGTTGCTGGGGTGGGGGTTGGGAGGGTGGAACCTAACTTTGTAACACGTGGACCGATTTGGATGGTTCTTTTGCTGTTGTATAGAGTGTGATCACCCATTGCTAATAGAAGAATAATTTGCCCCAAGGGGGGGGGGGGGGTGGGGCGAGGGGAGGAGTAGTCTAACTTCGTAACGCGTGGACTGATTTGGATTTGAAGGTCGGCGCTGTTTTAAGGGATTAGGGATAGTCAGAGGCGTGAAAAAATAACTAATACTACCCAGGAACAATGAAATTCGCACGACAAAGATAAAAGAGTGATGTCACCGTTTGAGAGCTAATGTAAGGATATTATGGAAACCAATTGTTTAAGATATATTTTTTATTGTTAGTGTATTTCATCTATAACTTAATGCATAAAGAAGGAAACCTAAACATATTCATTTAAGTAAAAAATTTAAAGATTGTAGGGCACACTTTAGTTACAACGAATTTTGTACGAGTTGTATAGGCGACAATGAAATTCGTTCGGACGCGCTAAAATGGTGTAACATCCCCTTTAACTTTAATAACTACTTGTAAACGCTTGCACATTGTAGTAACCAGTTCTTAACACTGAGTTGGAGAAGTAATGTCCCAAATACTTTGTATTTTTTCTTTTAATAACGCTTTTGTTGTGGGATGCTCTTTGTGGAGTTCTTTTTTGATTATTCCCCACAAATTCTCCATTGGACTAAAATCGGGACTCGAGGATGGTCACTCCAATACAGTTATTGAGTTGTTCACAAAGCATTTTTAGTTCTCCTTGAGTATGACACTAGTTCCATCTTGTTGGAATATAACACTGTCATTTGGATGCAGTCGTGCCATTGATGATAGGAGTTGGTTTCGTAAAATACGTTGACATTTTTCGGAATTAACAATACCATCAATACCAAATGTGGGGCATGGGTCGGGAGAATAACTTAACCCGATTGGAGACAATGATTGCAAGTGGACCTACAATTTAAAATGGATTTCGATTCACAGACATTTTTTCTGAAATCCCAAATGGCCATTGTCTGCAGAAAACAACCATGGGTGGCCGCTGGTGGGATTCAAACCTTTGAACTAGAGATGGGATGGAAGGCCGACACGTTAATAAGTGACGTGAATAATTAAAATGGCATCTAGCAAAGAAAAATTTTTCAGGATTGGGTTTTGAAATCATAAAAGTATCAGACATTTTCGAAATGATTTTTTTTTAATAAACTGAAAGGAAAATAAATTTTAAAAAATGCCATATTGTAATACAATTAATTCACTATAGAATTACATCAAAATTATTTCAATTTGTTACATGACAAAAATCGGTTTATGCTAGCTGCACGGCATTTTGTCCCACTGTGCGGCGTAGTAAAAACGACCGTTGACCTCTTCGCTATATTAAGTATCGTATTGAAAGCGAATTATAGAAAATTATATCTCTCACAGAAGGCAATAAACTTCTTTAGTCAACGAATCTATTTTCCAACAACAACAATCTTCCCTATTAAACTATAGTAGCGCTTCTGCAACACTTGTTAAGATAAAAATAAGATATAAACTACTTACCCAAAAAATGTTGAATAGTTCTCTACGGCTTATTAGAAGTAGGTGTAATGCATACACAGAATGATGATTATTTTATTATTTCTAATATCTCTTGGACCATATAACTTCAGAACCATGTGTTCACTCAAATCGATTTTATTACCAAAGACCATATGTTTCTGTGACTGGTTTTGTACCTTTTGCACAAAATCGAATCTTTACAATATCGCGCCTTGATTGAAAATTATAAAGCAGAAAGCTCCCTGGTTGATACCACGAAAAAAAAAAATTGTTGGTGTGGTTGGGGTGGGAGAAGGGGGGTGGAACCTAACTTTGTAACGCGTGGAGCAATTTGGATGGTTCTTTTGCTGTTGTATAGAGTGTGATCCCCCATTGCTAATAGGAGAATAATTTAGACCTATGGTGGTGGTGCGGGAGGGGGAGGGGTAGAGTATGTTCCTTGATTGATACCATGAGTAAAAAAGTGTAGTGGAATTTGGGGGAGGGGGTTAAAACTAACTTTTTTTGAATTTGTTTATTTAAGCTTAATACAAGCTAATACATAATAATACTACAATTACAAGCTATAACATAATACTAATAGTACAAGCTATAATAAATGATGACATAATAAATAAATAGTAAAAGCTACAATATGAGCTCTAATTAAAGTAGATACGGGCTGGAAGGAAGAAGAATTAAGAAAGGCGATCAAGATGGGCGGGATCAAGATATTAGGCTTTGTGAAGGGATGATTTACTCAGATGGAAGTCAAAGGAGAAAAGGTCGTTGACTTTTCGTAGCAGGTAATGGGATCGCTTTGACCGTAATTTGTGCGATGGCGGTCGAGTCGGAAAAGGGGAGTGGAGTAAGGTTACGGGGATTGGTATAGATGGGTAAAGATTGCAGGATTGAAGGGCAGTCTATGGCACCAGTTAATAATTTATAAATGAATAGAATGCCGGAAACATCACGACGTTTACTTAAAGGTTGTAAGTCTATCAGTTTCAGACGGTGGAAGGTTGAATTTGTCTACCCATGGAAGACAACGTAGAGCGAAGCGAATGAACCTACGCTGGAGGGATTCAATCCTGTTAATGTGGGTTTTTTGTGCAGGTGACCATACCTGGCTGGCATATGCAAGGAGAGGTCTAATGAAGGAAATATAGAGAGATTTGGAAAGATAAGGATTGGAGAACTCTCTGAACCAGCGCTTCACAAACCCTAGCGCGGAGTTAGCACTGTTAATTATGCTGTCAATGTAAGAACGGAAATTGAGTTTACTATCACAGATTATTCCTAAGTCATACAAAGAGGTAACGATAGGGACTGGTACGTCGGTTAGCATGTAGACTCTCGGGGTGGTGGTAAGACGCTTGCGGGAATAAGAGATGCACTGGCATTTGGATACATTGAGTTCAAGAAAGTTTTTCATGCACCATGTGGTGAAGGAATCGAGATCTTTTTGCAGGAGAAGAGAGTCGGTTGTGTAGGAGATATGTTTAATTATTTTCATGTCATCAGCATAAATGGACAGCTCTGAGTGATTGATGACACATTCAACATCATTTATTGTAAGGATGAAAATTAATGGACCGAGGTGGCTGCCCTGGGGGACGCCGGAACGAGCGACAATAGGGTTAGAAATGGATGAGCTGAAAAGAACATTGTACCGACGGTTGTTGAGGTAAGATTGAATCCAGGAGATGAATCGGGAAGGGAAGCCTATGTGATCAAGTTTGAACAAGATAACATTATGGGAGATCTTGTCAAAGGCTTTACTTAAATCGGTGGCGATAACATCAGCATCTTTACCGTTTTCCAGGGCACATAGTGTTTTGGAGACAAATTCGGTAAGATTGGTGGTTGTAGATCTTCCTTTGAGACAAGCGTGTATTTCTGAATAGAACGCCTCTAAAGCAACGTCAATTGGAAGATGTTGAGGGATAGTGGCAATGTTAGAGTTGAGGAGCAAGTGAGTTAATTTTTCAAAGTCGCCTTTACGAAAATTGAAGGAGATAGAAGACTCGGAGCTTGAAAGTGCATGAGGGTGTTCGTAGGAGAAAACAAGGAGCAGGGGAGGATGGTGACGTTCGAGAGGAGAGAGGAGATGGTTGCTTTCCGCGACAGCCGAGATAACTGGGTCTGAAGAAAAAATTAAGTCTAATTGTCTGTCCTGAAAGTTCCTGAATCCACTTACTTGAAAGAGACCAGAAACGGAGAGCTGATCGGTAAAAAAGGCTTCTTTGGCCGAAGATGCGTTAAGGGGGACAAAGTGAGAACAGTCCTCAAACAATGACCATTGAATACGGGGGAGGTTAAAGTCACTCAATAAAATAAATTCATCGGAGGCGTTCTCAAGCAGGGTGTCGATCGCTTCAATTATTGGCTCGTAGGCATCTAGAGGTTGAGAGGGACGAATATAAGAACAAATAATGTACAGAAGACACTTGTTTAGTGCTAAATATAAATATATTTATTCATTTACAATATTTCATCAATGTGCTGATTACTACAAAAAAGAACTAAACAATAAACTAAACAAAAACACTTTAACAAATCATATAAAAACAAAGAACAAGAGGAGAATTCGCAAAATATAAATGCAGAAAACAAAAGTGCTAAAGTGAATAAAAAGTAAATAAAAAGTAAAAAGCACAACAAAGTGAAAAGTAAAAACCCAAAAAGTAACCTCAATAAAGCTGACTCCTCACATGATTACGCGATAGATGAAAATCAATGCAATTAAAAGCGGAATTAAAAAATCGCGACATCGACGTTATAGGTTCATTTAATCCATAATTAGTACGATGAAAAGGTAACCGAAGAAAGTCGTGATTCCTCAGGGAGCGAGCTGGAACCGATATGCCAAAACGAGCCAAGAGAACAGAAGAATCAATAGACCCACGAATGCAGTCGAAAGCAAAAAGGATCCCGGCGTTACGGCGTCTCTTTTCAAGTGTGTCCAAGTGCAGAAGTTTAAGTCTTTCAACATAAGGAGGTAATATAAGGGAGTTATTCCAAGGAAGGCCTCGAAGGGCAAACCTAACGAACCTCCGTTGAACAGCTTCAATGCGATTGATATGTGACACATAGAGCGGTGACCAGACTGGAGAGGTATATTGCATAATAGGGCGGACAAAAATGCAATATAAGAGCTTTGTAATATAAGGGTCATCAAATTCCTTTGACCACCTCTTTACGAAACCAAGAGTCATATAAGCCTTATTGACTATTTCATCAAAATAATCCTGGAAAGAAACTTGAGAATTGAGCCAGACACCCAGGTCTTTAGTCTTAGTAACTCTTGTTAGAGGACAACCCTCTATGGTATAGTTATATTGAAATGGAGACCTTTTTCGAGAGATAGACATAGATGTACACGAGTTAATATTTAGGGAAAGGTCGTTAATGGAACACCAATTCTGAAAGGCGTCCAAGTCAGCATTTAAGAGTAGGCAATCGGCATTATCAGACACAGTCCGAAATATCTTAGCGTCGTCGGAATAACAAAAAATATTTGAGTTAGACAGTTTCGCAGATACATCATTGATATAAATTATAAATAACAATGGGCCAAGGTGGGAGCCCTGCGGTACACCGGAAGTGTTGAAAATTGCATCAGATAGAGCTCCACGAAAAGAAACCCTCTGAGTGCGTTCAGACAAGTACGAATGAATCCAATTTACAAAAACTCGGGGAAACCCAAGGAGGGAGAGTTTGAGAATAAGAATTCTATGATTTATTCTATCGAAAGCTTTGCTGAAATAAGTAAAAATACAGTCAACTTGCTTTCCACCTTCAATTGCAGAAATACAGAAGTTAGAAAATTCCAATAAATTGGTGGTAATTGACTTACCCCTAATGAAGACATGTTGAAACGGCTGCAAAAACGGCTTGCAGTGAAAGTATAGAACATCGCAAATAAGTGCCTCAAAAATCTTGGATATACAACAAAGATTAGCAATTGGTCTATAGTTCGAGATTTCACATTTATCTCCTTTTTTGTGAAGGGGAATAATTAATGAGGTTTTCCAAGCTTTCGGTAAAACACCGCAACGAGTTGAGAGATTAAATAAATAACACAAAATAGGAGCAAGAACGGAACCACATCTTTTCACGAGTGAGGCAGGGATACCGTCAGGACCAATTGAAAAACTATCAGTCAAGGTAGAGATTTGCTTCAAAATCGTAACTTCGTCAAGTAATACATACAAATTCTGATATTGTAGAGTCGGAGGTCTTTAGCAGGGTGGCGTCATAACGGTTGTGAGCAGCTATGAGAACCCTGAGACCTGGTGGATCATTGGTGCCTACACAACCGTCGACACAAAAAATGGTATAGTTTGGAGGGAATAGTTCGTTGTCAAGAATTCCTGGTGTTAAGTGATCTATAAAAGCTTTTTTCATTGTGAATAAATTGTGCGTTCTGTGTTTTTCTATCCGTACACTTTCTGTATCTTTTTAATCTAGTGGAAAGTGCCGAAAGTTTTTGAACTAGTGTATCTATGTGCATTGTTATGTTTGTATTAATTGTGTCTCTGTTTGTGTGTAATTTTTGTTTTTCTAAAATTTTGTGAACTTTTTTAACTACCCTCTTACTTCTGTTACCCTGTTTATACTGGATAAGTCGGCCGAGATCACAACGGATCCCATCGATTCGCCTCTCCAGTCGTTTCTCCCAAGCCGGTTTTTTCAGCGTCGCGTTGTTGATATTAGTTGGATTGCGCGTCTTTGAACCATTGCATCTGATAGCCGCAACAGCAGCACAATATATCGCTGTATGCACTTCAGTAAACGTTCTGTCGTGTGTTAAATACTCTGGCAGAACGTCCGTATTTAAGATGTCAAGAATGCTGGATAATTGTTTAGATGTGCCCTGTTTTGGTATTATGTGTCGTTGTGTTGCGTTTAAGTGTGCAAACTCTGTGAGTGCATCCTCAAACGCTTGTTTGACCTTATTCCTAAGAACGAGATCAGAGCTATTGAGTATGGGTGGGGTGTTTGGGTGTTGGGTTTGTGTGATTGGGTGGATATGGGCTGGATGCAAAATCTCCCCAGTATTATTGTTGTTTGGAGAAGATATGTGTACAGTTTGGTGTGAAGGTGTGACGTGATGTGGCGGTGAGATATCGCGTGGGAGTGTGGTATTGTGTGGTGACGCGGTGTGGTTTTGCGATGTGTTCGGGGTTATGTTGGTGTTTGGCGCTATGTGTAATGTGTTGTTATTCTGCAGATCTCTAGCCACTTGGTCCTTAATCTCTTGCAGAATATTTGGTGCAAGTAGGTTGTTCCTAACTATTACTCGTCTTTGGTCGGCAATTCTCTGCTCTGTCACGTTTGTATTAGGGTATTCCGTCATGAATGCCCTATGTAATTCCTGTCGATATGCAGTCACGTTCGCTTCCAAATTCGTTATCCTGTAGTATGTGCGCATGATGAAGGTATTCACTTCAGCTGTCCATTTCATGCGCACACGAGAGATTCCTGCTCTCGTGGTCGCTGGCAACAATGGATTTGCTGTCTGCGAAACACTTTGAGCAGGGTCCGGGGACGTTCTTGTGGACGGCCTACCAACCCGTGAGCCAGTGCCACTCGCTCCACTGTCTAACACGGAGGACTGAGTTTCGGTGCGTCTGAGTCCAGTCCGACTCCTCAGCGCACCCCGATCCGAGGCAATTCTTTCATTGTACTACATAGAAAAATGGGTTGCATTTTATACCTACTACCAGGTTTAGTAAAACGGCCGCCCCTAACATGGAGAACAGACGCCGACCAGGGAGCCGCCCTATATGGGAACAGACTCTCCCTGGATTTAACTGGGGTCCGCGGGGTTGTCAAGCCCGTGACTTCAAGAAAGTCCCCCTGCGGGGTTGTCAAGCCCGTGACTTCAAGGAAGTCCCCCTGTAGTATTAGTGAAGCACAGATGTCCAACTCCCAAATCATTACAGAGCTTGGAAATTTTACTTTTTTACTTAGGCAGTCATTTTGGAATGCTTCAGTTTTTTTTCGAATGACGCGTTTTTTATGGGATTGCATGTCCAACTCAAATCGTGCTTCATCACTCTGATTAAGTGTCCAATTTTCGTGGGCTTTAGCAAAAGCGAAGCGTTTTTGTTTTTGATACCGGTCAAAAATGAGTTCTCCTTAGCCTTAAAATTTAGAGATCATTGCAGGATTCCATAACAGAATATCAGAAAATTTACCTTATAAGATTTATAACCCATTTCTCTCATCCTTCTCCTACAGGTATCCACAGAAAAACTTTTTCCTATGCTCTCTGTACAAATTCCAGGCTCTGTTGCAGCACGATTTTGTTTAATTGTTTTCCTTAAAATTCGACTTTCGCTTGAAGTAGTCAGTCTTGGTCGTTCTGGTATCGGTTTTTTCTTCATACTTCCAATTGTCTCGAATAAAATAATTATACCCTGTACTGTAGATCTTGAAAGTTTAAATTTTTTTGCAATTTGATAAGAAGGTTTCTTATTTTTATAATCTTCAGTTATTAACTTTCTCAGATGAGATGGTTTCGCTTTTCCGCGTGTTAGAAGTTACAGCAAATTGCCGTCTAGCCAAAAAATAAACTCACAACTACAATTTCAGATTATTTGAATACAATTATTTAAAGTTACTCGATTGTTTGTAGTATTTTTAAAAACAATTTTCTTCGAAATTATAATTTGTTCAGGGTAGACGAACCTTTTTGCGGTAAGTTTTATGATAGACGAAGATTTTTGCAGGTTGATGCACATAAAACAAGTTGCATTTTTGAAAAGACTTTTAGTCGTATTTTGATTGTGTTAGTTGTATTAGAATTACTTACACTCGGAAATGTATTTGCCACAAATATTTCATTACAACTTTGCCAATATACTGAATTATTGAAAAAAACACTTTTATTTTCGAACTAAAATCTTGGCTAGACGAACCTTTTTGCGTTTGGGTAGTATAGGTTATCGTATTCTATTCGTTGAACCCTTCATTTGATACCCATAAAAATTGAGTTGCGAAGAAAAGGGTAGTCCGTCATCTTGGAATGTCCGCCATATCAGATTTAGAATAATATTATAATAGTGCATTTTCAGCGGACGTAAACACGTGTGCAATATTTTAGCTCAATCGTTTGGGAGAACTGGTTTAAAATTTGCTAGATTTGAACCACCCACACTAACTAATACACAGATGAAGTTAAATAACATCTTTTAAAGTGAAGAAGCTGCAAACGTTACAGCAAATGGAGCGCGTTACAGATCATGATCACACTGATTATTTTTTTTAAATTCGATTTTTTTAAAACAATATTCAGTGACTTAATCAGTTGCACAAATCGATCGGCCAATTAGTAGCCTAGATCTTGTGATATTACACATATTTTTTTATATCGATTAAACCAACATCAACTGAACGACTAAAAAGCAGTACAACTCGTGTTATTGTTGAAATGATGTGAAAGTGTAATTGAAAATTTGCTCCAAATAATGCAACTTCTAAAGTATTAACATATAGTCGTATTGCACATAAGCATGAAATTATATTTCATCTTTATTTTCCCATTATAAATCCGTTATTCTAAATAAATAAAAAAATGCATTCATAATACTCGAATATCACGCTGATCTGTTAAACTGTTATAAATAAGAAACGTAGCTTATCACCAGACTACTGTCAAATGTAATCGATGCGATTGCTACCGTGTCCATGCCTTCCATCCTTGAAGGGTTCCCAAGAAAGTGTTTTTGGCAAGGATAGAGCGTTGTATGGTTACGTATGCTATAACAGAAATTAAATTCTAAAGGCTGGAACACAATGAACGCAACGCAACTGAACTGAAAGACGAGATATGTCACCTCGGTTTCTCAGCATGCATTTTCTATGGGTGTTTTAGATTTTGCTTCGGGGTTAACCCTTGTCCCTTGAAGAAGCAAATGCGTGTTCGAGTGCCATGACTCGAGTTATGCTTTGGATTGTTCGTTTTTGGCACATTTTACCCTTGGTGCTGGAACCAATATCCCCTGGTTCGAACCAGGAACAGCTGTGACACTACTAACACAAATGAAGTTGATGAGTAAAGTGAACTGGCATTGTGCATGCACACTATAGAACTGAGCACAGTGGCCGACTTAGCCGCATGACATAATCTAACTCTTGTTTGTTTATGGTTTGTTCGCTATTGCATAAGTATATTTATACTTAATTTGTGTGCAATAAAAGAAATTAAGAATGAAAAATATCGAAGAGAAGTTAATTGTGGCATTATAGAACCATTGCTTTGCAAATTTCGATGCCAAACGTAAGACATCTGCCAAATTAATATCCGTCCATTCTAAGCATAAAACATTTACATACCTACTTTTCGTTGCGTTCATTTAACATATCTCTCCTTTCAGTTTCGTTGCGTTGCGTTAATTATGCTGCAGCCTTAAATCATTGCAAATGATGGCCGCATTGTGTGCTTCCATATGGTAACTGTAATGGTTTAATCCAATCACTTGCCCATTAGGTGAGAATTTTATAACAAGTCATTGATAACTGCGTCAATAATACCCTAATGGCTATACAACTTTAACGATAAAAGGTAAACACAGAATTTAAAGGTGTTTTGTGTATAGATAACCCATGAGTTTCGGAGAGTAATTAATACATTTGTTCCAACGTTCTATGTTTTTGCATAGCTGAACCAAGTTCTTCTCCTTCCCGAACACCTCCAATAAAAGGACAAAATTGTTTGAACCGTAGCTGTTCGCTTTAAAGAGGCTCACTGTAGTATATTTTCTATGGCATACCTAGCTTACCTAGCTTCTTCTAAAATTGGCATTTATTGACGTCCATTTTCGACCCGTGATAAAAATTCCGCCCAACACCCTTAGTTGCTACCTTCCGGTTGACATTTCTACATCACTTGCTTAAGTTGTCAGCTTAAAAGGTGGAAAATTCGTTCGCCACAGAAATTCGCGGTTACTTTTCAAGTCAAATCACGCCGTTCCAACTTAATCGGCGTGTGATTGTGCGGTACGTGCACTTACTTTCGGACAGGTTTGATTTGATCTTATTACCATTCGCCAAATAATTGCCCCTGCCTGATAAAGTGCGCATAATAAGATCAATTCCCGTTCAATTACATACTTGCAGATCTGCAAAAGTCCGGCAGCTTAAACGCAATGAAAACTCGGCTGACCGGCATTTTCGGTTGGTTTTAAAGTTAGCCACACACGCAGGCGCGTACACAAATCATAATCGTTTGACTAAGAATTTTCCTGGTCACTTTTTTTTACCAATTGGCTATATGTTCAAGTTATAGGTAATAATAGCGTGGAATTAACCGTAACCGCTTGCTGTGCCGGTGTTTGGAAAGTAAAAGAACTTCAGCGAGGTCGCTTTGGCGGCACTAGCAAAGTACGCTGTGGAAAACAAGAGCGAGTGCGCAATTTGTTAGTAATAGTGACACAGAGAGGCATTATGTGGTACAGCATGACTCTGGTTGGGGCCTTTGCAGGAACTTATCTTTTTGTGCTTCTTGTCAACACCGTGTTAGGCTGGGTGTTGGAATGGTTTGCTTTTTTTTGCAATTTCCACATGGACTTTTTGGAGTGAGGGTACCCTTTTTAGCTAGCAGTTTAGTGTATAAATACACATCTGGGGTCAAATCGAAGTCATTCAGTCTCAAGCAGTAACAATTCTTGTAACTAGTTCAGCAGCAACTAAATAAAATTTGCTAAAATGTTTAAGTTGGTAAGTGTCCAGTGGATTATTTGGATAGTGCCATAGTGTATCTTCAATAACATAATATTTTGTATTATAGTGTATTCTTTCATTGTTCTTCGCCGCGGTGTCAGCTGGATATCTGGGAGGACCGGTGCTAGGACACGGATATGGATACGGCCATGGTTTGGGATACGGATATGGACACGGTTTGGGGTATGGACATGGCTTAGGCTATGGACACGGACTAGGATATGGTTATGGACATTCTGCAATCGCAGCTCCTGTAATTGCTCATGCTCCAATCATTAAGGCTGTAGCTCCTGCTCCAATTATTGCTCACGCTCCTATCGTTAAGCATGTTGCTCCAATTGCCACCTCTTACGCTAACACTTACAAAGTTGCTGTAAAATCAGCCCCAATTATTCATGCTCCTGCTGTTGTTGCTGCACCCGCATTGGCATATGGTCATGGTTATGGATACGGTCATGGATTGGGATACGGACACGGATTGGGATACGGACATGGATACGGTCATGGATACGGTCATGGATA
This sequence comes from Leptarthrus brevirostris, assembly GCA_964036015.1. Taxonomy (NCBI): domain Eukaryota; kingdom Metazoa; phylum Arthropoda; class Insecta; order Diptera; family Asilidae; genus Leptarthrus; species Leptarthrus brevirostris. The sequence goes on from OZ038373.1 coordinate 73,804,667, forward strand.
TGGTCATGGATATCTTCATTAAATTGTTATTAATGTTAAGATTTTTGGAAGTTATCCATTTTAGTGATCGTGCAATTAACATTAAAAATTTAAATTTTTTTGGAATTACGCTAGGGTAGAGCGTTTCAAAAAAGTTCGAATTTTTTTGTTGAAGTTTTAGAAAAATATCAAAATTCATATTTATTTTCGTTGTGTAAATATGTAAAATAGCGCATCCATCTCATCACTTTGTGCAAATTTTGTGGTCAAAGATTACACACTTGTAAATATCAGTCTACATAGTCTGACTCCAAATAAATTAATTTAATGCAAAAGTTTCTCATTTTTATTTATAATTTTATAGGGTACTTCAGAACCATGAGAATCCTCTGAATATCCACAGTTACACTAAAATGTGCAAGCACTCAAGCAGTGGAAGCAGTTAAGTGTAATTATCCTCTAAAGAATTATATTTGGAAGCAAATTAGTTCCATGGAGGGGGGGACAGTTTATTTAAATAAATATTGACAACAAAATTCTCAAGGTCGGACGTATTTAATTTAGTCATATTAATCGTTTGCTGAATTTCGTAAGAACAAAAATCAACGCAACAGAACAGTTGTAAAATAAGTAACTCATTACTAAAAAAATCATTACTTTAGAAACTTTTACATTAACTATTAAGTTGTAACGGGTAATTGAACATTTCCGTGTACAATAACAATTAAATCTCTTGCTTAACCTGAGTATTAATTTTTTAAGGGTGTTTTTCTACTGTGATATAACTAATCTCCTCTCTAGTTCCCGTCGGGAGAAGCACCTCGCCCGATTCGAAATAAGGATTGCAAGGGGACCAACAATTTAAAGTGGATTTCGAACCACTGATATTTTTTCTGCTACCCATGGCCTGTTTTTTTATAGCGTAATCTGTTGTCAGCAGCAAACAACTGTGGGTCGCCGTCGGTGGGATTAGAACCTGTGACCTCCGATTTGGTAGGCCAACACGTTATCACTTACTCCACCGACGACTTAACTAATGGAGTGCTATGTACTTGCAAATTGAGAAAATTTCATTTAGAACAGTTTTTTCCTAAATACCACTTATCTGTTCAACAAAAAGGGCAATAAAATAGCATTATTTCTTCATCATATATAATTTGTGAAAGTTTTTATAAAACTTTTAATTGAAAATATGAAAATGTACAAAGACTTTTTTGTTATTCCAAGGAAATATTATAGGAGCGTAGAAAAGGTTCCTGCAACAAAAGATTTAAAGAGTCAGAATCCACCTTCTTACAATATCTTACAGGGGCGATTATAAGACCTTGCTTGGGTTATTGCCCTTTGTGATGAAGAAGTAAAAGGTTCACAAACCGAAGAAATGTTGTAGACATTTGGCCTGGAAAATATGGCATTATATCTGGAAATATCTTAAAATTAATGGACAAGTCGACAACTAACTTGGAAATGCTATATGTATATGACAGAATGCCCCGTATCCAAATACATGAAATATTACAAAAAATCTAATAATTTATATTGTTTCGCGATTCTCGAAATTTGACGGTACGTCCAAATTTGACTTGGAGAGTGTAGGGTTGGGATCGACTTGTAGCTCTTGTATCACAACCGACACTCCGTCGATGCTCCAGAGAGTCAAGAACCTCAGAGAATGAGGAATCGCCAATAAGTTTAATACAGATATGGGCATTTTTTATTCGAATAAAGATAAAAGATAAAAGCTCAAATAGATTGAAAAATCGAATAAAAATTTATTTGATTACAAAAATTATTTGTTATTCGGAGAATTATTCGCAAATAATTATCTGTTATTTGGTGCTTTTTATTCGATTATCAAATAATTATTTGTTATTCGATCGTGCGTTATTCGATAATCAGATAATTATTCGTTATTCGATGAATTATTCGCAAATAATTATCTGTTATTTGTTGCTTTTTATTCGAATTTCAAATAATTATTTTTTATTCGATTATCAAGTAATTATTCGATGGAATACTTATGGAATACTTATTTGTTTTATGGTATCATTTACTAAAATCTTTACTGTAAACACCCAAACATAACAAGATAGTTTTAATTTCCTAAGTACGAGACACCTTGTGATATGAAATGCGTGTACCAAGAAATAATTTTTTGAAATTGAACTAATGGACACCAACAACAAATAATTATTTCATAAAGAGACATGAACTATCGAAAAATTATTTAATAATCGAATAACAATAATTATTTGAAATTCGAATAAAAAGCACCAAATAACAGATAATTATTTGCGAATAATTCATCGAATAACGAATAATTATCTGATTATCGAATAACGCACGATCGAATAACAAATAATTATTTGAAATTCGAATAAAAAGCACCAAATAACAAATAATTATTTGCGAATAACTTAAAATAAATTAAAAATCGAATAACAATTTATTCGACTAATTTTTTATTCGATTTTTAAAAAAAATCGGTATTTGATTGAAAATTTATTCGAATAATGCCCACCACTGAGTTTAATAGCCTTACGCTGGACTTTGATTAACACGGACAATGCGGTGTGTCCGGCCCATGACCAAATATTTGAATTATATTCACGTCTAGGCCTGATGTGGGACTTGTATATCAGCGCTAAGTCAGGTAGGGAGAAATATTTCTTACATATCTGCTAAGTTTGCTGGATATCTCAATACCCAAGATGCATAAAGCGGACGAATTGGGTATATTCACTCCGTTGACTGAAATGGGTAACTGGGTTTTTTTTAAGGGACATTAAACTGCATTGAGTTTTGGATGTATTAAACGAAACACGTTCTGCTCGGCCCCAAATCAGGACAAAAAAACATGCGTTTCTCGATTTCCTTCTTTCCACGAGAATTCATTACAGACTCTAATGAGTACGCGAAGCCAAGGGTGCCGTCGTCGATAAAACTATGAATAGGTTTGAGTGTAAAACATAAAAGGTCATTAATAAAAAGAAGAAATAAGGTTGGTAAAAGAACTCAACTCTGAAGTACACCGGCTTTTATTTCATAGGAATCCGTAACTCCGTCAATTATTACACGGATTGAAAGACCTCTCAAAAATCTGTAAACAATTACCGAGGTGAGGGTGCATACAAAATGTTTGACGTTTGCCTACAAGGGTGCCAGACTTTATCAAAAGCCTTTGAAATATCAAGAGCGACGTTTTCAACCTAACCAAAATTAAAGAGCCAATGATTTCAACGCTCCATTAGAACCACTAGTAAGTTTCCGATTGAGTGGCCACAGTGGAAATCGTACTGGCAATCATTGATGAGATGGTAATTTTCTAGTGATTCAAAAATGTTAAATAAGACTGAAGTTAGTGCAATTGGCCTGTAGTTAGAGGGGTCAGATTCCTCTCCTTTTTTAAATATCAGCTTGACTTAAGCAAATTTCTATGCACTTGGAAACACTCTTGTTGAATATGGCAGGTGACGAAGTTTGCGCCGAGGTTTACCTAAAGCAGAGGCGAAGCATTTTAAAACCAGTAGCGAGAAACCACCAGGCCCATTAGCTTCGGGTACTTTTGCCTACAAGTGCACTGTGATGGAGATTGGAGTGGCTACGATGAATGTAGCAAGCAAAATTGGAGCAAAATTAGCAGCAAATAGGTTGGCCTTGTCCAATGAGCCGGTAAAAACATCCCCATTATAAATGAGTGGTGGATTTGACGAACAGTTGAAATTGTTCTTTACGATTTTTACTACAGACTAGAAGTCTTGAGTAGAAAATACCTTTCTACCTGAAGGGCACAATTTATATGCCCGGAAGGCTGCTTTCTTGTTTTTAATGGATGCGAAACAGTTATTATTAAACTAATTGGTGTTAGATGTTTTTGAAGCTATGAGGAATAAAGCGATGCATTCCAAATCATAGGATGTTCAAGATATAATCGGTGCTTCTGTTAACATCTCTCATAGAGAAAAAGTACTTATTTGTGTGTTGTTACGTTCCAAAAATACTTATGTATGGTGATGGCTCGTGTTGTTCACCCTTGTTTTGATTAGTTGATTCTGCTCTGGTCTTGTAATTCCAGGTCATACTACTCTAAGGATTTTATCGATCAACGGGGAAGAGGTCGTTTCGTTTATTAAATAAATATGTTGCTTACACTGATTGAGGACAAAAGAAGTACGCAATATCTGAATTTAAATTTTATTATTTATGGATCCGGCAAGATCGGCGCTATCTTTTGCGCGACACTTTAGTAAGAGCCTGCAACCTATTTGTATACCTGCGTGGAAAATGCTATCCACATATTTCTGGAAACAATCCTATTTTGCATTCACCATCAACCAAAACCTTTGGTAGATCTAAGGGTTATCAACTTGGAATTCCAATCGCACTTTCCAACATGAAAATTTTTGATATGGGCAGAAATTGGGAGAACCTTTTATTCACGGAGTCTAGTTATCACCATGCGCTTCATAGGAATGTCGGATATCGATATAGGCTACGATATAGCTAGGGATGTAGATACTATTTAAGCTAGTGTAAAATGAAGTAAAATGTTAAAAAAAAATGTCGTAGAAGGATTATTTCAGCCTAAGAGTTCTTTAGTTATGTTATGTAGAGTAATGTTCCATCTAAGTATAACTTTATTTAGTATCTGTAGCATATTTAAGCTAATTCATATTGATTTAAGTAGCTCTGAAATTCTTATTTAGAAAGTAGCAGTTAGCTTAAGAGTTAAAAGTTTTAAGAATTTTTGCATATAAATCGATATGTGTAAATACTATATTATGATTGATCTGAACGTAGATTTATAATTAATATCTCCATCGAAATTGATAATTAATAGAAAGAATAATGAAATATATAGAAAGAATAATGAAATATTATAGAAAGAATAATGAAATAGAGGAAGGCTTAAAAACATAAGTTAGGGAAAACCTCAAAATCGAATTATTAATTATACTGTTATATTAATTCTACTGCTCTATTTCCGATACTTTTACTATTGTAAGCTTCGAAACGCTCAGCCACATAATCCCGAAATGGTAATTCGATCTAAAATAAAAAAAAGAGCATTAACTCAAATCTTCTTACCTCGCAACTAAACAACCTAACATATTTATAATTTTTGGAAAATATGCTCCAGGCTTCCTTAAAAAAAAAATGTATAAAAAGAAATAAACAGAAGAAAGTGCGGATGAAGAAAATAAAATCAGTGAGTGGTATTATGAATCAAGCAAAAGACTAATTTGTTTATATAAGCAAAAGACTTATAAATAAAATGTGAATGAATAATAGTTGTATCAAGAAACATTTATAAGGTTAATTATAACAAAGCATTTACGAACAGCCCATCTGGTAGTACAAAATTAAACCGGATGTTCGAAAGTGTATACCAGTGAACGCACGGACAATATTAAGAAAAGAGTTGGGAAAAGCACGCATGTGGACGGGATTCCTTCTTCTCCCGGTGGCGTTCATAGTGAAAAGTTCCTCAGAGATCAGACGAAAAAAAAAAGTTTAAATAAAAAGAAACCAAAAGTTTAAACAAAAGCCGGTAGTAAAATAAAACTAAAAGAAAGTGAGAGTACATCTAAAGAAAAAAAAAGTAAAGGTTTTCTGGAGTTAGTAGTGATAACTTAAGTCCTAGAGAAGAAATGGCGGGGCAGGAAGGTTTGGAGTGTTAAACGAAAGTTAAGTATAAATTTTGCGATTATTTTGAAATAAATTTTGTTTTTGGTGGCTGTGCGACAAAGGCGGTATATTTTTCCCTTTTAATTTTTGAGTTCCTTAATGGTAAATTTGGAGAATTTATATACACATATTTAGATAAGTGAGACTTTATAATGTGTTGCTAATAAACGCCAATTTTTCTTTATATTCTTTTGTTCTTCCTGATTTTAATGTTTGGTTTCGTGATCTATCCAGCCGCAGGTAAAAGATGACGTGGCGCCCATGAGATCTTGATATCTTACTTTGTCCATATTTTGAACCCAGCCCATCTCCTGAGCTAGATCCCACTCATACAAGAAGAGTGAGGTAACAGTGTGTTGTGGACTTTGAAATCGACAGTAAGAACGATTTCGGATTTATCAATAGCGGAAGACAACTTATCGAAGGAACACACCGTGTTAGGCTGCGTTATAAAAAGTAGAAGTGAAAGATGTGCCGATAGAATTTAAATCTAATCCAGACATAATTAAATTCTGGATTAGTATAAGAGAATTGAGGAAGATGGGAGAATGGCGTATAATTACTAATATAAACCTCAATTTCCCCCTGGTTAATATTAAAATCGGAAACAACCTAGGTTTCACTTAGTGCAAAAATAGCCGGATTTTCCGCGTTCAAGTGGCAGTAAAGTAAACCGAAAAATGGTTACTTTTCAAACCACGAATTTTGCAAAAGTTAAGTGAAAATGTTTGCATAGTCCTCGTCTTAATTTGGCCAAAACAAAGCAAAACGAAAACGAAAACAAGGACTTCCAGAATCCACGAATGCGAAGCAAAGCCGCCTCTGATAGAACAAAGCCAGCAGCAGTTTTATGACCGCTGTGCTGAACTTTAATCTCAACGAAGGCAGTCAACAACTCAGCAGTGTAGACCCGTTAAACTCATTCAATTATACACGAGTCTACTACCTTGAATGTTGGATGGTAAAAAAGATATAAAAAGGTACGGACTCACCATACTGTGCTTACAAAGAGAGCATAAAAGCCCTTCCCTTTGGAGAAGATGGCATTAGCACTTTTAATAACTTTTAATTATTAATTTGCTGATTATTATGCTCAGAATGTGATTAATATCTATACTAATATTAGAAAGATAGAACGAGAATTGTTTATATGTAAGAAATAATTTTTTCAAACTACTCTCTCGATTTTTCAAGTTTCTGTATTGTTGACAAATTAATAATGCAGGTGATCATAGGCCATACCTAGATAATGGTTTTGACTCAGATAGTTCTAGGCAAGAACCTGGGATCCCAGGATTGGTAGGCCGATTTGTTATCACTTACTCCAACGAAGGCTACGCAAAATACACTACCTAATAATAATTGCCACAAAATATGGTCTTACCTTACAACCTTAAAGAGTCAAACTGGTTTGCTGGTTTACTGGACGACTTGGCTAAGAGGCCTCTCACTCAGACGACTTCTCTTTCGTCAGCTAATTAATATTAATATGTATTAATATGTAGAATATTTTGTCTTTTGTATACGGAGAGAAAATTCCAGGAAAACCTCCAATTGCAGTCACTGTTTTCGTGTTGCTAGTAGTACATTATGATAAATTTAAGTAACTGCACCATACAATTTACGATCCGTCCAGTAATTTTTAATGTATTCCAACTAACTACGTAACTAATTTGATGACTTTTCAGACTTTTGAATTCTATACTCGGAATATAATTTGGAGCCGAACAGATAATCGTACAACATTACAGTTGAGAACCGTAACTTCTACTGGAATTTTCTTATAAAAATTCCAAAAGATTTCTTCCGTGTAGATAGTCATGCTCCCTCTCCTTTGACACAGGCCTGCAGAATATCAAACGACCACGTTTTTTTACTGACCTATGAAACTATGGTTATGCGAGGTGTGTATCAGCTTTCTTTTAATTCAAGCCTTTATCCTGCCCTACACTCTATTTTGGCTCTGGATCATATTTCCTGACGACTTTCGTTATAAATGTAAATAGACGGCTGTAAAGTTCATTTCTACTTTAGCTGAGAGCTCCTAAAAAAAGACTGAAGCCTGGAAGCTTTCTTTATATACTGCATTGCATAAAAACGGCAGTAAAGTGCAATACTTTCCTATACTTTCATTTCTATCCAGTAAGATGAATAGAAAGATTCATTAGAATTCTCCACTTCCTGCACTTCCACTACTATATAATACATATATGAAGTAAGGTGTCTCCATTGTTGCTGATTTCGGCAAAGATTTCAATAAAAAAAGCATTAAATTCTCCTTTTTAAGCTTCCACTGCTGAGGTTTTCCCCGGCTTTTATAAATTGGTTATATTACTACTTGTCAGATTAGATTCAGCATGTCTTGTTTCCAGGAGCATTATACAATGTAATTTTTAGGGTGCCACAAAATAGCCATCTGGATCCATTGATCGCCATTATTTTTTCAATGATGGTTCTTTAATTTTGACACCCTAAAAAAATCTTGGATATACTAACGAGACCAAGATAGTTCGTCCTGTGTCGAATACTCCCTATTGTCTTCTGTTAAATTCTGACTTGGAGGCATTCTAACATTGGTGTACCATTAGCCACGGCCGTTTAATTTTTTGAATTTCCCTAATTGTTTTCTCTACTTTTTAATAATAAATAAATATTACTTTATTGTATTTTGCTATTGTAGTCAGGTTTTACGTAATTGATAATAATAAATAAGTGAAAGTTTTGGTAATATTTCGCCTTGAAAAAAAAAATACGTTTAATAGAAGTTGATATTATAGATTCTTTAAAAGTTATTATTTGAGGATTACAAATTTATGTTATTCCATAAGTTCGTCGACTTAACATAAAATTCACCTGGCAACCTATCGGTCACGCGTCCAGTTCCCACACCTTTAGTAGCCACAGCAAAGTTGAGTACATGTTAAAATGTGTAACACTATATTATATTCAAATCCAAACTCACCAAAATGGGTAAAGTTGTTACTTACAACGTTACGGTTCTGCGCCACTCTTTTTAAATTAATATTGTGCCAATAATAATATTCAAGATTTAATGTTAAAATTCTCAAAAAGATCTTTTGTGTGATTCATATACTTTTATTTTAAACTAGCTGGGTGTGCCCGGCATTACTCAGACCTGTAAAGTGTCATTATTCACCTCAGCGACTCCAAATATTATGGATTTAACACTAATAATATCGGTCATTTTCGATTACTTTTACTCATCAATTCCTTTTCATCCCCACCTCCAGGTATGTATTACCCTCAAAATATCTAACTTCAGTCATGGAAAGTATGGCTTCATCACTAATATTTTCAATTCTTTTTACATCACATTTCCTTCCATATCCACCTCTAGACTGTCATTACTCATCTCAGCGACCCCGCAAACTACGGATTCGGTACTAATATCGATCGTTTTCGATTAAGTTTTACATGCCACTCCCTTGTCACTCCCACCCGTGTCTTATCCCCGTAGTATCCAACTGCATCGGAAGTGTCATTAGTCATATTAGCGACCCCGAAAACTATGGATTGGACCTTAATATCGCCCGTTTTCGATTATTTATACATATCGCTTTCCTTTCACCCCCACCACTAGAGGGTGTCTTACAGTATTTTTTTGCATATTTTAATTGATCTGTGTAGCCAGTTTGGTGTATATTGCTCGAAGCATTTTATAGTTATTCTTCACACCCATACATATATAGATTGTTAATAATTATGCCCGAAGAAGAAAGTGCCTTATGTAATAGTTTAGTAAGTAGAAATCAGTCTCAATAATGATATTTAATTTGAGAAACATTCTCAAGATTTCGTTAGATAGTGCAACTACTTGAAATTGTTTCGACCTTCACATTATTGGGTATAATTAAAGATAATGTGCTCAAGGGAATGCCTATAAAAAAACATCAAGAAAATATTTTTGCAAAGACAAATTTTTGTTATACTTATATACGGTGGAAGTACATTTTCGCTAAGGCAATAATTTGTACGTATACTTTCAGTCATATCTTCGCTACATGGTTTTTCCAGTTAATGTACTATGTCTGGTACAACATTTAAACGATATTAATATTAGGATGAAATTCCTACATTTTTCTATGGCATCTGGTCGTAAAAGCAACAGAAATGAAATCAGAAGCAAGTACAGTACTGCCTACCTAAATAACGTTAACACGTATTTCAGTTTCATAATCGCTCGGGTTGTGGAGAAACGAAGCCGAATGAAATTTAAAACATAAAATTGTTGATAATTATGATTTATTTTTGGTAACATTATTTTCTTAAATTGTGTTATTAAGATTCACATATTTAACATATTGTGCTTTTAATATCACACTAATTTAACGGTAAGGTAGAGTCGCCAAATTTCGTCCCCAAACCTAATTTCGTCCCCTTCAATATCTCCTTTTTTAAAAACCGCCATCTATTATCAGTGACCCGAACCGAAAGCTAGTTGCATCAGTCGGCCATTGTGTAGAAGTGAGTGCGCCACGACGTTCGTACAGACAGAAATTCGAAAATCAGAAAAAGGGTTCAAGGTAAGTTTTTCATTTAAATATTCTCTGATTCCATAAAATATTGAGATAACTGACTTATTGATACAATTTTATTGTCAAAGTTAACTATTAATATCTCAGATGTTAATCGATTAAGTAAAATTTTCAGGTTATGTCACGTTTTTTGCTTAAATGGATGCGACAAAATAAATAGAAATTTCCTAGTATCGTCCCCCTACGTGAACCTAATATCGTCCCCGGGACGGTATTAGGATCTATCGTATAGTGAACACAACGGTCATGTCACTTCATTTTGCATGTAACTTGAGAAAGTTTTTTTTTTATTTTTTAGATGCCGAAACGAAAACTATGGGATGCTGCACTATTTGTATGGAGAATTAGAAGTACCTACCTACCTAATTCACGTACTGATTATTGTGATCTCAATATCGTCCCCGGGACGTAATTAGGAGCACAAAAATATATTTTCATAATTTGAGTATTTTTGTTAAAGCTATTTTATAACTTTTTCTAACAATGTTAAACCATTTTCGATTATTTTTAAGAATAAAGGAATATTGAACTTAACGTTTGATGTTTCATTTATTACTGTAGTATTTATTTTTATTTTTTTAGATTTGTTTTACAAAAAAGGGACGATATTTGGCGACTCTACCTTACATTTTTTAGTTTTTGAATATAGAACTGAATAAAAGGATCAATGCAAAATTTTGAGAAGCATTCCACAAATAATGAAACACTTTCTATAATACCACACGTACATACTCATCATGGCAGTAGTACATTTTTACTTTCAAGTGGGGGTTCATTTTAAAATTCATTAGATGAGTATTATTTTCAAATTTTCTTTTTTAATTGAGAAATAAATAAACAATTCTATATGACATTTATATACTTTTGTACTTACCTCTTACGTTACCAAAGAAGCTCCTGAGCACTCTCCTTGAACTGCGAACAAGCATTCTGTAGAATTCAAAATTTTGTTAATTTTAAACACAGACAAATCAGGTATATATTCAACTACATGTTTAACGTAATCTGACAATTTTTCGTGATCTGAAACATAGTTGTTCTCTTGCAAAAATTGATCATCTAATATTGTGTCAGATGGATCATCTTCAATGTCGATCAATTCTGATTTATTGACCGTAGTGTTAATTTCTTTTGCATACATTGATTATACTAATATCCTCTAGCCGTATACAAATTCCGATACCCCCATAACGAATTTCACAGCGAACAATAAGTTTCTTGTAGACTGAAATAACCTGCCTCACAGATGGGTTGTTGTTGCTGCCCAGAAGCATTCGAACCGAACTAAAAAATAACTTCAAGTGACACTGATTCACTTTATAGAAAGGAAACAATTTTATTTTATTTGTGGCAATAAACCTGTAGTATATAGTTTCAATATTTCTTAAAGATCTAATTAATCCTATGAAACCAACTTTTCTTATGCTATTTAGAAATAGTTTTCCTGACGGTCACCTCAGATTCGAAAGATAAACGATGGATTCTTCAACAAAATGCTGGACTGCTGCAAAGTTATTTTCACACAACACCTTCTTCATGTATTCACATTCCGACATTTTCCTACTATTGAGAATGTCAAAGATGTCGTTCACCATTCAAATAAAATCTGACGTTGGTTTACTTTCCAAGAACTGAGGAGGTTTTAGAACCTCTCAACAGAAATCGAGGGCATCAGCCACTGATGTGTTGAAAGTTTGCACAGCCAATTTGACCTTCATTTTTTGTTGTTCAAAGTAAATATGGCTCGTTTTTAATTTATTGCCAAGATACAATTGTTCTCTTTCTTACAAGATGTTCTGACAAGATGTTCTAAAAATTCCATTTTATAAACCCACCTTCACTATTTATTACAATTCACCAATCTGCCAGAGTATTTCGTATAAGCTTGTCCATGTGGCAAGGATCAGGATGTATTATAAATTTATTATCGCTGCCAATTATTTCAAAAAATCCCTTTGAATTTAAGTCAAGTAAGCTTACTTGCAGTAAGGTTCGTTGCGGCACCATTAAAGGTTACTCCAATGACTTCCACTCCTGCTTCAATCAAATTGTCACAGCAGAGTAAAATAATATTTAGTATTTTTTCTGCAGTCAAGGCATACTGCCTAATATGTATTTCGTCCAGAACAAGTTTCTCGCCCTGTTTTTGAGCTGCTTCGGAACCTTTCTTTATAGCTAGAAAAGGTTATTTTGTGAATTAAGGTTGGCAGTCTAATTTTTCGTTCCATTTCCTAATTGTACGAGAATGAGGCTAGCTACCAGCAAACTGCTGTCTAACATAGGTGTAAGCTCTTGGTGACATGAAGTTAAGATTAATTGCAAATGAGCGTATTGCAGGATCATAGGTTTTCTTAATAGATTTTCCTCTGCTTTTTGAAAACAGCCTATCAAAAATTTGCTTATTTGAGTCTGCTATGCTATCTAAGAACTCATTCATCTCTTCTTCGCCAATTAAGTTTTTCTTTTTAAGATCTTTCAGTAAAGAACTTAAGTGGGAAATTTTCTTAACCGTTCGTCTTCTACACTAGTTGAGAATTTTAGGCTTTTTGTTTTTTTATATAATATATTATTTTAATTTTCGAATTATGGCTTTATCTCTTCTCTGGTACAATGTTAGGTGATTTTCATCATCTGATGCTTCCATACATTCTTGTAATGTTAAAATAATATTAGCTTTTTGTTAGAAATGTTCAGCATTTGATTTAAATACGATCATTACTTCACCAAATATTTGTTTTAGGTAGCTAAATTGGGATAAACTAATTATCTTGTATCATAATATGCTGCGAATGATTCAAATTCTTTCTAAATTTACAGTAACTACATCTACCGGCATTCAGTGCTTGTATCGTTCTAACATAATTTAAAATATTAGGACTATTCGATGAAAGGCCTGGGCAAGTTCACAGTAACAAATTTGGTCCAAAGCGTTGAATAGTTAGAATTTTTTAGTCTGAACTAGGCCACGACTTTCATTAAAAAGCCCTAATATTTTGGACTTCGAAAGACGATACAAGCGCTAATATATGTTTTATCAGATATGTATCTGCGGATGAAATCAGTAACATCACCTGTACTACCTGTAAATATTAATTTTAAAGCATACTTTACTTACATCCTTAAAACATAAAGTATCATCTTATTATCTAAATATATTTTTTTAAATGCTATACCGTCTCAATAATATATAACAATACACTATAAAAATATGTACTGCGTTATTCTAATATGAACAAAACTCGAACGCGATCATTTGCTCTAAACTCACCGACCGAAACAAGATAAATTCTTTTTCCGTACTCCCTAAAATTTATATTTATTTTTATATAAATAGAAATTGCGTTCTTTTTATAATGAAAGTATTTAAGACAATATATGATGAATCAAAGCAATATAAGCGGTGTTAGTAAAGCAATTATGTATATAAATGCGAAAACATTGAAGAAACTAAATATACTTACCTGTAATTCTTCTAAATTGAGTTGACATTCTGTGCTCCCATCTGAACAAAATTGTGCCGTAGAAATCAACAATTTAGTATAACTTTGTTTATTTATATCTTACTATAGATATTTGTTGAATTAGGTTTTCTGGTTAGATATTTATTCCTTCCATTAACTTGAAATGATCGAGTTTCAAAAATGGAAATCTAGTTGTATGAGTAGATGGTTCTATCTCACAGCAAGTTGTTTCAATTACCTGTGTTAAGTTGGTGACATCACACTATTAACAATTACGTTATACGTGTAAGAAATTAATAATTTAAACAAGGGGATTTTACATCTTCTACAGAGATATAGGTACAATCTGTTTCCTCAAGCGTATCCGACGGAGTAAAACACTCAATGCAAAATGTAGCCTGTACATTTTTTAACATTCATATGGTTTTCATTTATATATTTTATTTAAAGCTCATATCGATATACTAGGAATTGCACCGTCTTGTAACAAAGTCTTGCTACTAAATATACATAATGACTTTTGAAATGGTTTGAGCAAACGAAGTCACTTTTTTTGGCTCAAAACTAAGAATTCCAATTTCATCAGGCCACTTTTGGCAAAGGATATTATTTTTTGGAAATCTATAACAAAAATTAAATTTTTAAAAACGCTTTAAAGAATATTTTTATAATACTGATAACCAAATTAATTTTCATAATTTATTGTCACATTGTTTCATTTTGGTATTCATGGATTCTACTACCCAGCGGTAAATGGTTACAGTACATGTAGGGGAGACCGGGTATGGTTGGCTACACTTTTCGAAACTCTGTCATATTGAGGAGAAAAAAAACTGCTATTAACTTTATATTTATAGGAAACTTAGCTTTACTATTGTGCTTTACTATAACATTGTCGCAAAACCTTTATTGGTGCATTTATGGCTGTGGTTGGAATTTTAATAAAGGGATGCAAATGTGCCAACAAACCCCGTAATGGTGATGGTTGGCACAGAAGCAGGGGATGGTTGGCACGTAATTTAGCAACTAAGCAAATCAAAAAACAATTTAAAAAAATAACTATATTTATACATACGATAATATATATACATAAAACAAACAATATATATACATATTTTCAATATTTTGTAGGTTTAAACTTAAATTGCTTCCTCTTCTTTGTTTCTTCTAATTCTCTTTTTACAGGTGAATCAGTTAATATGGCAGTCTTCCTTTTTCTTCTCCTGTTGATGTTCTTTTTTCGTTCCGTTGCCTTAGGAAGTGGTCTGATAGCTTCCAACACATGTCGAAGTTGAGGGAATGGCTTCTCTAAAATTGAAAATGAGCTAACCAACCCCAAGTCAATTTTGGGAATTTAAACGTGACTTATGATGAGGTTATGAAAATACTTAAAAAAATAGTGCATGTACAAATAAAGTAAAAACTTCCTCACATGAATAAATATTAATTACCGTACGTACATAAAAAGTTGTAATCGCAAGCGATAATAACTAAAACAACAAATTTTTAAACTTACGTCTCAAGAAGTTACATATCCAGGTCGCGTCTTAGCAAGTGCTGGCTGAACGCTGAAAACAAATATGCCAGAGTACAGTACCATTCTGCATTGTTGGCTTAAGTATTGGTTCGATCTGTCGTGTTTACTGAGAAATATTAAGATTGTACCAACCAACCCCTGTAGGCAACTTTACCCGTCTCCCCTACTTCGCGGGGACATTTCTCTAGTTATCTAGACTATCCATGCTATTTCTCAAACGTCGATCTAATCAAAAACCTCATTTTCATTGTTTACAATGCAATGTCGCATCAGATGTAGTCGCGGCATTAGGCCAATAACATCGACGATGTAGCCATCAGTACACACAATCATAAAAGGTTTAAATAAATTCTCGTATATTTGTTAGCTAAACAAAAAAGGTTGATATAAAAAGGTTTACATCGCGAATAATTATTGCATTATTGTTATCTCCATAGCCAAGAACGTACGACGTGTGACACTAAATAAATAATTCACTCCTGTTATTGCATACTAAGTGCTCTCGACACGATCTGGCTTCTCCGATTATATACAAATTATATCTACTCACGGAGCGTATGAAATTAACTATCTCAGAAATTGTGCTCCATTTGGCATTATTAATTCGTCAACATCAATGGCATAACGAAAAAGTATATATAGTATAAGTACAGCGAAGCCAAGTCAAATTGCTGGTAGGACATTGGAATGTAGGAGTAAATATCTTAACAATTACAATCTAGGTTATTGGTGCTTCTAAGTATATACTAACTTACTTACTTATAAAATATGTCGCCTTTATCGGTAAAGATATCTTTGGACACATAACACTCGAACTCTAATACACACAACTAAGGTCGTGAGCTGGACAGATCAAAACGGACACAACAACAACTAACATTATGATATATGTAGGTACTTACCTTGATTTTAACAGTGTAATACTAAATACCTGGGCTACTGAGCTTCACCCATATTTGAAACTAATTAAGAGTAATGGTTATATTATGTACCAGTTTAAGTATTTGGTGTTATCAATTATTACTGAGAATAATAATTTCTTTAATGGTAAATATGCAGATTAGAGGCATCACCTCAGATGACCTTGAAATTTTAGTATGTTGCTCAGTTTAGCATGCTGATCAAGAATATATATATATATATATGTATATGTTTTGCGCGGAAGCATATCTTCACATAGTTTTGGAGCATTGAAAAATTAGAATAATGTATGCTCAAAATGGCCGAACTTAAAGATAGCGCAAACTTTTTTATTAAACTTTCTGGGAGGAAGAGGTGTATTAATTAGGCTTTTAGTTCTTTTATTAACTTGCGTCCCCCCACCCTGCAAGAAGATATATTTCAATAGTTAGTTAATAAAACAACCAAAAGCCTAAATAACACACTTACTATATATATCCATACAATATTCGAATTCTTCAATGCTCGAAAACTATGTGAAGATATACTTTATATATATATATATATATATATATATATATATATATATATATATATATATATATATATATATATATATATATATATATATATATATATATAATATAAATATATATATATATATATATATATATATATATATATATATATTCTTGATCAGCATGCTAAACTGAGCAACATACTAAAATTTCAAGGTCATTTGAGATGATGTCCCTAAACTGCATAATAACCTCTTTAATAAAATATTGAGAACAAAATAATTTTATTGAAAATAATTAATATGCTGCTACACCTTTTCTCCGGCGGATTTGGTCAACAGTGGCGAGCGAAAATTGGCAAATAATCGTCTGAGTTCGCTTAAAGAGCTCATCTATTGAGATGAACATTATACTATTAGAATTCAAGTTACTGTAACCTCTTACTAGCTGTTGATTGTATCAATCTAAAAAAATTTATATAATTTTTGAATTCCGCACATTAACTGCCTCCATGATCGGTTGGTTTCTAAGAATGAAATTATCTTCGTGGGGACTTTGACTTACCCAACTTACGATCTCAACGGTCAAATATCAGGTTTCTATACTGCTTCAGATTTCCAGCAATTATTCAATACTGTAGACACACCAAGTCCGAAATCACTTCAAATGAAGATTTCGAGCTAAAATCGCATGATTTCAAGGTGACTACGGAACTTAAAATCATTCATAATTTGGGTGATTCGGAGCAAAATCTCCTTAAAGCTCCACCTATGGGATGATAAAAAATTTAAACATCTCAAATATTCCATATATTTTCCAGTTGCCACGGCAATTTAGACATGTTTAATCAACTGTTAATTAGTAAGAAGACAGTTTTCAAAATTAAAAAGAGTTTAAAATGCCAGCAAAACGGAGGTCTAAACAGACGGTGGAGTAGTCTACAGTTACTAAAATAAGTATAGATCTTCCAAAAACAAAAAATAACTGATATTTATTAAAAAGCATCATATCAATGAAATTGACAAGCGAAATCACCAAGGCAGCGGGTGTCTCCATCACGGTTTCGTCAACTTTATGCACATAAATATTTAAAATACACCCCTGGTACCTATTCCGACTATCACGGAAGAGATCTTCTTTAATCATATTGCTGATCTTCCGACTAGATTTTCTAGTGGTCGTGACAGGGTGACTGCTTCGATCGTAAAGAAATGTTCCTCAATATTAGTATGCCCCAATTTTATCTATGCGGACTTTATTAAGATTTTCCTTCCAATCAAATTTAACGAAGATTATGAGATCTTGCAGTGGGGGCTGGACTTGTTTTATAACTGGTGCCACAACAATAAGTTAAAATTAAACTTCATGAACTTCTCGAGCCCTCGCATTTCCCGTACTTTTTAATAAAAGTTTGTGAGTACTTGTATAGAGCGGGTAAAATGTATGAAGGATTTGGGCGTTCATCTTGATATGCAAATAAATTTCATTTCACACATCGCATATCGTTTGTCAACTCTATGCTGGGATTTATCTGTGTTGTTCTAAAGAATTGCCTAAGCCCCACATATGACTCCACTTACGTACGGCCTTGCTGGAGTATGGAGTATTCCCTACTGAAGTTTGGTCTCCGTACTACGGATCTTACACGTACATAAAACAAATTGAATTCGTGCAGCGTAGATTTGTAAGATCGTTTGTTGAGCTTCATTCCAATACTTTATTGTTGGAATAGGTGGATAATTTCTTGGTCTCAGTCAAGAAGTGCGCCTTCTGATTTAGAAGGAAAGCTCAGCAAATTATTAAAATCTTATATTTATGTTAACGTACATTTAAAATTGAACACAGTCTGAGGAAAAGCTAAAATGTTATCAAGAATTCAAAATATATTTAATGTGATTTCAGCTCGAAATCTTCATTTGAAATGATTTTGGAATTGGTGTGTCTACAGTATTGATTAATTGCTGGAAATTTCCCTAAATTCCATAGCTGATGGATAGTTATTAATCCTTCTCTTTAAATTGATATAATTGAACAATGCACAGGGATCAGAACGAGCTAGTGACGTGGTAACGTCAGAGCAGGGATATCAGCCTTAAGCTAAAGAAATATAACTCCTGTATTAAGGGCCTATAAGTGGAAGTTGTCTTGCGTAGAGTGGTATGGAAAGGCGGCCTCAGACGAAACTGTGCTGATTTTATGGAGACCGGCTGAGGACGAGTAGGTGATAAGGAAAGTTGGGGGGTGGGGGGGGGGGGGATCACCTACGGACTCGAGTCGACATTTGTCAAGTTTTCGTCGGCCAACCGAGGTCAGACGTAAAAGTTTTTAATTGGTATGGCGATTGGCAAACAACCTAAATTTAATAATAAAGGGTGGAAGGTGGGCTTGAACTAGCTAGGTAGGTGTGATCACCCTGGAGGTTTGGCACCTCAATCGAAATCACAGTAAATTGACATGAGATATGATATACCGCTGTTTTATGGAAGAGAAGCTGAACAAATACTGTAGGAACTTTGGGTAGTCAGGAGCAGAATAAGAGGGCTTCAGGAGCGTGTTGCTAACCTCTTTTACGTAAAACTAGATATCATAACTAGATCCTGCATTCTAGTCAAGCGAGCCGTTTAGGTAGTGTTACTTATAGTAGTATCCGAGGCAGCTACGTGTTTCTAGCCTCAATGCTTACGCTGCGACTGAAGTGGTGCATCAATATCCAAGCCCTTGGTGGGACAGGAAAGTGGAATCACTGGAGAGAAAAAAGTAAGAAGGCAGCCAACCGTTCTCTACGAAGTAGGAAGAGAGCGTAGTAGAAGGACTTCTGCTCAAGTGCGAAGATATTTCTGATGTCTGACAGATCATGGTCTCTAATGACCCGATTTCCACACTCTGACGGGATACGACGGGGAAGATGTAAGAGACTTTGGATGGAATAAATGAAATCCTACTGGAAACTCCCTTTCCTGTAAGGTATAGATCGGACATGCCGTGGCCTCTGCGCAAAAAGGGTGCCAATGCTATGGCTCGGTTAGCGGCGGAAAAATGGTGTCACTTGAGAGGGTCAGGTGATCTATTAAGTCGTTTGCACTATTCAAGGCAGCGGTATTAGATGGTATATTATCAGCCAGTGGGCCAGTGAGCTTGTAGCAGCAATATTCAGCGGCATATATATATCGCATGTTGGTCCTTTCAGGTTTCCTGGAGAGAGACCAAGGTAATATTTCTACCAAAACCGGAAAGAAAATACTATACGGAGCCGAAGTCCTTTAATCCTGCAAACCTGACGTCCTTTCTGTTGAAAAAAATGAAGAAGATTTTGGCTTATAACATCCAAGGAACGAAGCTCGAGATATGCCCATTAAGTAGTAATCAGCACGCTGATTGTCCTGGTACATCTACTGAAACAGCACATGGTGAGAGTAGCAGAAAATTAGCTTTTATGACGCAACAAAAGCTCAGGGGCAACTCTGTGATGCTTTAGTGTGGATTTGACTGGAAGGAATTAGGGTAAGGGGAATACAGAATACAGCATTGCTGCGAGCTAGACAACAACCCAGAGACGGATTCGATTTTTTAAATTTTAATTTTTAAAAACTTACAGGAAGACCGAGGAGCGAACCCTTTAACCATGGAGTAATGATTATGCCACTCAGCCGTCGATCCGTCTCCGCTATAAGGGTCATCGAAGACGCCTTTAATAGTATTTCGGACAGCTGGAGGATGCTCTCATTAGACGTAGAGCTAATCCAACCGTAAGCAGATGGATTGGCCTGCATCTGGACTGGTACAGAACGACAATTAGCTTACTTTTTAGATAATGTTTTAAATAAAATGGACGACAATATTAAATTTAATGTTGAAATAGGGCATAAATTATTAAATTTCCTTGACTTGACAATAGAAGTAAATAACCAAAAGCTTTCATTTGACATTTATAGAAAAAATACATATTCAGATGCTATAATACCAAAAACTTCCATCCACCCTTGGAGTACAAAAATGGCTGCTTTTCCCTCCATGCTGGACCGCTTGCTGTCCGTTCCTTTAACCCCTAAATCTTTTAAAAAAGAGTTGGGTGTTATCGAGCGGATAGCGTTAAGAAATGGTTATGAGAAAGGCACCATTTATAAACTACTCAGGAAGAAAATTAAAAAGAGGACTCTAAGTTCAATTTTTCCAGAGCAGAAAGTGGATAAAAGTGATAAGATATGGAAGAAAATTCCATACATCAACAATGTGTCGAACAGGCTGATAACCTCCCTAAGAAATAATAATATTGAACCAGCTTTCTTTAATAACAACACATTAAAGAATCTGCTGGTCAATAATAAAATCAAAACAAAAACTAATAAACTCCTAAAAAGCGGAGTTTATAAAATAAAGTGTAAAAATTGTCCCGGGATCTATATAGGCAAAACAAAAAGAAAACTAAAATCAAGAATTAAAGAGCATATTCAATCTGCCTATTATGCTAACCCAACCTCTAGTTTAGCTAAACATTTAAAGGACACTGGCCATAAAGTTGATGAAAATAATGTGGAATTACAGAGAGAAATTAGAAACCAAAAAATTTTAGACGTATATGAAATTTATGAGATAAGAAAAGCTGAGCAGGG
The DNA here is from genome assembly GCA_964036015.1 of Leptarthrus brevirostris. NCBI lineage: Eukaryota > Metazoa > Arthropoda > Insecta > Diptera > Asilidae > Leptarthrus > Leptarthrus brevirostris. The sequence goes on from OZ038373.1 coordinate 73,825,916, forward strand.
TGGTTGTTCTTTGTTGAACGATCAAATAGATTTTAAAAATAAAAGTCCGTTACTTTGTCCAGCTCTATTCGAACAATAGTTTAGCTTTTTTAAACTTGAGCTTTTCAGTCGTTGCCCTGATGATGTCCTAACAAGACGGAACGCGTCGGCTCTCGATTTATTACTCAATATAATCGATTAATAAAGATATAAATTGTGAAACTTAACAAGTGTTTTTAATATTTATCCGAAAATGAATAGTAATATGTTTCACCAAGTGCTTACAGAAAGATCAGTAAATTATACTTTTTTTAAATTGGCGGGCAAGATAACTCAAGAAGTTCTCAACCGATTCTTATAAAATTTGGGACACGTCTTCTCTATAGTATTAGTTTCTAGTTGAACCTCAAAAATGCCAAAAAAAATTTCAAAAATTACCATTTTTCACCCACAAACCGTCGAAAAAAAGGGTGAAAAATCGGACTTTTCTTCTGAAGCGTGCAAATTTACGATTTTTTGACTTTTTTGTTTTTTTATTGGTTCAACTAGAAGATACATATTTTATGAACACATGAACAAAAAACCATTTAAAAAAAAAATCTGATTCTTGTATTTTAATATATAATGAATAAACACACTGAATTTAAAAACAACGGATTAGAACAGGTACCTCACAATGAGAGGTATAGACAAAAAGGAAGGTAGAGAGGTGTAAGTTAATACAAACATATTTATTTCTGCAGCAACTATGAATCTGACGAAAAAAGCGGCAGTTTTTTTGTTATCTATAACTCAATACCTAGTAAACCTGATAATATCGAAATTTTGGGTTTAGAAACCTTGAATATCAAGGGGAACGGTGTCTTTTGCCCCAAATATTCTTAAAAAAATATTTTTGTAATACGAAACAAAAGATTATATTTTTTTTAGGGAGCGCAACCTGCTCACCGCCCCCCCCCCCCACCACCGCTTTTAAAAATTCAAATAAAATATTTAATAATTCTTGATCATGATCCTACGGCACGTGGTTTTCAATAAGAACGTATGTGACATCTGGATCGGGTTTTTCCTTTTGAGGTGCTGAATCATAAGTACGTACGTTTTTTATTTACACTACTTTCTATTACTAATGGCAATTAATGCTCAAGCATTCAAAACAGAATGGCTTTATCATTTTAGAAATCTGGGTATCTATCAAAAATATTTACAGTTTTCTGATCGATGCTACATATAAAATTGCTTTAGGGACTTCATCGCCTTCTAAAATAAGGATTTCTGGAAAAATTGAATTATGGACAATCTATTGAAGCGGGTCAAAAAAAAATTATTTATATAATAGAAGATATGAGCTTTCAAATTTCGTGCCGTCTTGTCGCGTTTTACGTTTTCTGTCAACTTTAAACGCGTTTTTCTCGAAACTACGTTTTCGAAACTGCGGTACAGGATTGCGCGCAAACTGCTTGACCGATTGACTCAAATTAAATTGATAATAAAAGACAACGATTTAACGCATGATGTCTAGTTCTTTCAAAATTAAATTGTTTAGGCCAATAAATATTATAAATATAAAAAAAAGTATTTTTGTAAAATTCAGGGTTATTTTATTGTAATAAAAAAACAGGTTAATCGTGCTTTTCATTACGCAGAAAAAATTCCTAAAAAGTTACCTTTTTCTTGGTTACTACACTAGCTTCCTCCCTTAAAAAAAGTTCTGTTTAAAAATATTTTTACAAACTAAATTAATTTTTTCCCTAAAATACAGTCCGTTTTATTTCACACTAAAAAACAAGCATTTCATATGCAACGATGTAATACATACCAACACAAGTTACTTGATAAGCAAAGTTAAAATAATTTATTCTTCATGTTAAGCAGTTTAATTTTTGACAGTTAAACTGATTTGCTTTAAATCATATTTGTCGCGGATTAGCACTACATTCCTAACACTTACTGCGCTCTACATGAAAATCAATTTTATGTGTAATAAGCTTGAGACTATCAATTTAAATTAACACAAAATCGTTTTACAACGTCAACTTTTGCTTAGAATGGTCCTATTGCATTCATATCTAGTATTTTCTCGATTAGTCTTTATGCTAGTAACCAATCAAACCATCCGAAATAAATAAGGCATTTCAGTTTGTGACGGTGCTATCAGTCAGACTGTTACCGTTGGCAAAAAGGCCGGCAATTCAAGAATTACAAATATTTGCCATAGAAATTTAATTTTAATAAAGAAAAACGGCAAATCCAGAAAGCATAGCAAGCCGACCTTGCCACGAAAGGCAATAGACCGTGTCATAATTAAAAACGCCACCAATCTAGTCTCAATACCTCCGTTAACCAGGTGTTCTCCGGAAGTTGTAAATATAAATGATTCAACACTTTCCTTTATTGCCTTAGTAAATACCCAGTGAATTGATTATTTGTGCATTTTATTTATTTGGCAATAAAATATAAATTAACGACTCCACAAATAAATATAATAATTATATGTATGTACATGAACAAATCAATTTGTAGTACCAAGTAGAATTTAATCGGTGATTCCAAGACAGAATTGAAAATTTTATAATTAAAGGCAATATCCTTAATAATTTTTCTTCAATTATTAAGGTGCTGAAAAAAAACCGTGATAGAAAATATTTGGATTTAAATAAGGAAAGTAATCCGGAACACAATACTGACCTTTACATTTCTTTTTTTCATTTCTTTCTTTTTTAACCGACTTCCCAAAAACAAAGATGTCTGACCGGGCATAACTTCGTAATGCGTCTACCGATTTTGATGATTCTTTTTTTGTTGGGTAGAGTATGTTCACCGATTGGTACCATGTCGAAAAATTTTTTGGTAGGGTGGGGGTGAAACCTAACTTTGTAACGCGAGGTCCGATTTGGATGGTTCTTTTTTTGTTGTACAGAGTATGATCCCCCATTGCTAATAGGAGATAAAAATTTGGAAAAAGGGGGGGGGGGGGGTAGTCTAACTTTGTAACGCGTGGACCGATTTGGATAATTCTTTTTCTGTTAGGTAGAGTATGTTCCGTGGTTGAACCCATGAGAAAAATTTTTGGTGTGATCGGGGTGGGGGTGGGGTGGGGGTGGAACCTAACTTTGTAACGCGTGGTCCGATTTCCATGGTTCTTTTTCTGTTGTATAGAGTATGATCCTCCATTGCTACTAGGAGAATAATTTGGTCCTAGTGTGAAAGGTGGTGGTGGGGGGAGGGGTAGTCTACCTTCGTAACGCGTGAACAGATTTGGATAATTCTTTTTCTATTGGGTAGAATATGATCCGTTGGTTGATACTACGAGAATACAAATGTTGGTGGGGTGGGGGTGGGGGTTTTCTTGAACCTAACTTTGTAACACGTTGTCCGATGTTGATGGTTTTTTCCTGTTCTATAGAGTGTGATCACCCATTGCTAATAGAAGAATAATTTGGCCCATGGTGGGGGGTTGGGTGGGAGGGAGGAGTAGTCTAACTTCGTAACGCGTGGATCGATTTGGATAATTCTTTTTCTTTTGGGTAGAGTATGCTCCCTGGTTGATACCACGAGAAAAAAATTGTTGGTGTAGTCGGGGTGGGATAAGGGGGGTGGAACCTAACTTTGTAATGCTGGATAGATTAAGATGGTTCTTTTGTTGTAGTATAGAGTGTGATCCCCCATTGCTAATAGGAGAATAATTTGGTCCTATGGTGGTGGTGGGGGTGGGTAGGGTTAGTAACTTCGTAACGCGTGGACCGATTTCGATGATTCCTTTTCTGTTCGGCAGGGTATGTTCCTTGATTGATACCATGAAAAAAAATTTTAAGTGGAATGGGGGTGGTTTAGGGGGTTAAAACTAACTTTTAACGCGTGGACCGATTCGGATGGTTCTTTCTTCGTTGTATAGAGTCGGAGACACAAAAAAGTGAAAAATAAAATAGTTTAAAAAAAAAGTTGAACCGACTTCACAAAAAGCGCTAAAAAGCATAAAATAATTTTAAAATTTTATATCTATTACGACATTTTGAAGTCGTTGCAAATTAAACAAATAAAACAACTACAGTACCGCAATTGAAAATAATACATAATACTACCTGAACGTTTCAGCTTACGAGATCATAAGAAATGACGATTAAATACTTTTGTTGAAGTTGTTTGGTTTGTTTGATTTGCACCGACTTCAAAATGTCGTAATAGATATAAAATTTTAAAATTATTTTATGCTTTTTAGCGCTTTTTGTGAAGTCGGTTCAACTTTTTTTTTAAAAACTATTTTAGTTTGTGTACTCAGATCAGGCACAGAACAATAACTCAATTTAACTCCACTCAATTTAACTCAATTTGCGTATCCACCCGCCCTCCAACTATCCATCCGAAAACCGTGTTATGTGCGATAAGACCATCTATTGTAACCTTACCACTGATCAAGCAGTCAAAGAAAGTATCCAATCCATTAAGTAAGTCAATTTGACCCCGCTGACAAAACTGTTGATCCGAAAGCTCTAGTCCCAGCACTGTAAATTTTCTATACATGGATTTTAATTGTAGCGGTTCTGCGTGAAGTTTTTGCTGGAAAGGCGCTAGGATTCAAATCACCAATTGTTATTCTTGAACCCTTTCTTTTCAAACCGAGGTTTTTCAAAAATCTTTCGACAATTAATGACGTTTGCCCATCAGAGTTCAATAACGCTCGACACACAGGTAAAATCACCTGAGTTTTTCGATGAGTAGCAAAATTAATATTTACCATCTTGACCCCATTTTGAGCTTTGTATTTTCATGCATTATATAACATTTTGCTTAAGATGCTCGTAAGGACTGAACTGCTTCCTATTTCAATACCATAAACAGTTATTATCATGTTCCAGTGAGCAAAGCAAACCGCGAAATAACTTAAGTAAGCTTAGTAATGTGCGATCCTTTCCAATCGAACCCTAAAACTTTCTAAATCTGTACTTGCTTTCTTCGTGGTCGTTTTACTAATGTTACTTCGAGCTTAGTTATTTGTCCCTTTTTATTTTTAGCTCTTCCATCTTTCTCAATACAAAAAACAAACAAAAATAAGTACGAAGAGATTACCTTAATTTTCAACTCGGATACTTGCTTCTAAATAATTCATCAATTAAACAAAATTATGTTTGTTTTTGTTTCGAAATCCGGTTATTTAAAATGGTCCATACACACGAATCCCGCGATGGCCGCAACTCGTATACCACCTCTTGAGCCAAAACTTCCACCGCCACCAGATCCAAAGTAGCCTCCTCAGAAGCCATTTCCACCGCCACTAAATTAACTGCTTCCACGCGGTTCCTGCTTTTGGAATTTAGGGACCAAAAAACAGGAATAAATCTTCATGATCTGCTAGAACTGAACTAATTAACGCCAAACATATTTAGTATTTACTGCTATGTCTCCGACAGTGAGCTGTAAGTTGGGTGTCAGAGGGTAGTAGTGAATGATAGAATGAAGGAAACACGTTGTGTGCTGTAAGAGAACCCAATTTACATTTGCAATCGGAGAACCCACAAAGTTTCTGTAAAAGCATCTCCTGATTAATTATATCAACTGCCTTACTAAAATGTGTAAATTATGGTCGATTTGTTTACCCAAGCTAAAAGCAGATACGCAGTATTTATCTATTTTGGAGAGCACCCATTTAGTAGAAATCCAGAGAATCAAAAATAATTATATTAATCACCTTGCTAACAAGAATTTTTTTCCGTTACTAATTATCGAGAGTTTTCATAACATCCCAATACCTTGTTTTTAACGCCATTGGTGCCATTCAAAAGGTAATTCCATATAACATCGATATTAAAGAAATCCATGTTTTGAGTTTGATTATTATCGATATATGTAAAGGTAAAATAGAAATAATAAATAAGAGAAATAAGGTTGGTGAAAGAACTGAACCCTGAAGAACTCTCTCTCCCCAGTTCCCGTTTATGTGGCATGAGGCGGGAGAAGAACTTCACCCGATTTGAGACATCGATTACAAGTGTACCTATAATTTAAGGTAGATTCTGAAACTCTCAATGGTCTTTTTATAGTAATCTGTTTTCAGCAGACAATAACCATGCCACCACCAGATGTAAGGTTGACACGTTCTTGATACTCACAATCAGGTTTTCATATTACTCATGGTAAAAATGATGTTAATAAAAACAATAACAAGATATGAAAAAAAACAGTTGTTTTCTTCTTCCACTTTAATTTTTTATTTCTATAAACTTATAAATAGCTTACTTGATGTTCAAATAGACAATGCGTGGGCAGTTTGTTATTTTATAGCAATAAGAAATTAAAGTGGAATAAGAAACAAGTGTTTTTTATATTTTGTTACGGTTTTTATTTACATCGTTAATAAATTATCAATTACAGAAGGAAATATTTGTATTATTATTGAAATGAATCAGGAATAGGTACATGGTATATATATATATATATATATATATATATATATATATATATATATATATATATATATATATATATATATATATATATATATACATTATATACACGCAATACCCAAAACGAAAATAAAACCGGGTTCTCGTGCTTCGATGTCGTGTTTTTTTAACAAACTGGTTCATTAGATCATTTAAGGAACGATTAAGGAAATTGTTAAAGTTAAACTGTAACTAACTTTACGAGTTACCAAGTGTCGAGTTACAATGTTAAACTTTTCGAAGCTATTGTACTAAAAATAGATTTTCAAACGTTAAACGCGTTTTTCTGAAAACGATGTTTTTTGAAACTGTTGCCACAATCGCGTTTGAACGAATACATTTTTTTCACAAAGTTTCCTGAATATTGTTCAAAAATATGTTCTCTAGTCCTCTTACTTACAAAATTCTGAAAACCGATAATTTTGGAAAATAGGACATTTTTTGAACTTTTTTTTTAATACGCCCAATTTTTCGGAAAAATGCCTATATCCGGTTTTTGTTACTAAAAGGACTGCTTTCAGACCTACACTATAAGAGGATTTTTTTGTTAGATCAATTAGGAGAGCGCTATCGTGGCAAACGCAAGTCACCTCGAAATGTTAGCGTTGTCTGTGGCGCGCCCTCTAATAAAATAACGTTACCAAGAACAAAAAAAATTGTTTACGACGGTTTTTAATATGTAAAAGGTTTTATTTAATTGTATGATAAAACTTCCCCCATAAAAAATCTTAAACTTTAGTGCATTTTAAATTCCAGATGAGGATACCCCCTTAATAGTAAATTAAAATTTTGTCCGAGGCTAACAATTTAATTGCTACAAAATTTTATGTATTTACTGAAAAATTTCACAAATTGATGTTCACCGACTTTTGCACAGGAGTCTTCGAATATTCTAATGCTTCTCAGCATGTGTCGAATTATGTGTAAACACTTGGTAAATCTTAAACATTTAAATTTTTAACTTCTATAAACATCGACATGAAAGAAAATGTGATTTTTGTAAGCAATTAAGAATAAGCTAAAAATTCGCCAAATATAAAAAAAGCCCCTAATTAATCTGCCACAAATTAATTTGCCACAAAGCAAAAATAGTTAAATTTACTAAATTGTGCAAAAAATTAGGAAAACCACTAATATGCCAAAGCGAAAATATATTGGAAATATTGGCATTATTTAGCTTAATTAATATGTTCTGACAGGAATCATTAACAATGAAAAATAAAATATAATCCCAACTTTTCTATAAGAATCGAATTTTCTGACACCCACAGTTGGATGTAGCAAGGTGCAATGAACAAGACAAGAAAATTGTTATCAATCTCAAATAAGCTTTGTAGATAAGAAGCCGTTTACAAAGACCTCTTGTCTGGTACTGTAGCAACGGTTTCTATTTTGGATGAATTCGTTGCCCTACCTCATTCAGTATTATGTTACTAACTGCATCGAAAAAAAGAGGTTATTGTTCAAGGACTAAAGGCTTTTAGACTCTTATAAATCAACTCAGACTGGCGGAGTATTTCATTCAATCACACACGTTATGAGAATTAAATCGTTGTCTACATGAAAAGTGAAAATATTGAGTTATGCGTTGTAGACGTGATTGGAAATGAAATGAAACACAGAACTAAAAGGAAGAGGAAAATGGAAAATTAAATTATGTCATGTCCACGAATAAAAATTCCATTAAAATAGCTTACTTAGGAGGTACTCTCCGAAATTGGTAAGTCTTGCTAATAGCAATTACTTCCTGGACGTGTACGTTAGTACAGAAATAACTAACAAATAAATACTTTTCTATTTCTCGGCAGCGCAAGATGTAACGACAAATTCCACCAAATCGCTGAAATTGTTTAGAAAATGTCATAGTCGTATTTTTACTCTTTGCAATTAAAATTCCTAAGCTTAAATCAGAGTTACTTTGTAAATAATCAGTTGATTCATTAGCTATGGAATAAAAGCACGTATCTTTTTATATTTCCTTTAATTACCGCGACCGTCAAAGAGATATGCACGGAAAACCGCTTTTTGTGACTTTTAACCTGACTTGAAAATTGTAGCAGCGATTGAATTATTTAGCACCAAAATGTGAAACTCTATACAAAAATACAGGTTTTTGGAAATTTTGCCAAATAGTAATAACGAATTATGTGGTCTGATATTGAGTATTTGAAACATCGTTATAATGTTTGTTGTGTCTCACTCTCCCACCATTATTTCCGCCACTGTTCTAATGAAATTGATACCCTGATTTCTTGTAGACACCGCAATGCAAGTAATTCGTTCACTGCAAAATTTTGGGACTCCTTCTTGAGCAGAATGATTATGGAATAGTTCGTTATTTTGTGTTTAGCCCGTCAAATCGGATCACATGCCAATAGCATCATACGGCATCCTCTAAGCTTTGGCATCATCGAAAAAAGACACCGCAACAATAATAATGATCACCGCGAGTTATCATAAAACGAGTTATCAGAAACCGTTATGGATAAATCGTACGATAGTATCAAAAGATAAATAAGATAATGATCCGTAACGTCTTCGTAAAAAAGATAACCATTTACTCTTCAGCAGATAATAATTATAAAAAGTCTTATGAACGCCCTGTAAAATGAATAAAACATTTATCTTACTTGTCTCAACTTTTATAAATAAATTTTTTGTATTTCTGGTAATGAAAGGCGTATAGGTGCATATGGATATTATAGAGAAAATTTACCATTTCACAGTTTACACACATTAACTTATAAGAACAGGTTTCAATGAATTCAAGGATTTAAGGTGAGAGATTAGTTTCGGAAGCTATATAATCGTCAGTAATAGATTAGAACTAAATATCAGAACTAATAGTTTAAGTGTTAATTGGATTATGAAATGTAATGTGAACGTTCTTACATGAAAGCTAAACACTACATCGAACGTGACTAATCGGTTAGACCAGCTGTTGAGTTAAATTCAAGTCAGCTCACGACTAAGATTTAATCAGAGCTTGGCAGCATTTGAAATAGAGTGGTAATTGAGTTATGGAAAACGCGAATTAACTGTGCTGGCATATCAGTTTATAGCGGTATAGTAATTTGCATATAATGATTTTAATAATTTAAATATATTCTCTTAATGAACAATTTAAATTGCCCCAGAATTTTTAAGTAACCCTGAAAATTATCCGTTTCATAGAGAGAAATCTGAAAGAAGGTTCATAAGAGTTTTGTGTTTACAACATTTATATATTCTTTATCCGCGCATTAATTAAATAACAACTATCAACTATAAACCTGTACCTGTACCTGTGCAGATTTCATAAAAATACAATGACAAACAACTGCCTCGAATTGCTTCTTTAAATAAGAAAGGTGTCAATAAATAATGTACAATAAAAAATATTTCCTGTTTTTTTCCTTCGATGAAACAATTACAAAAGATTCACTTCGAAAAAAATTACAAGTACAATTTAGTTAAACAAATGTATTAAATTAAAAACATGTCTTGAAGTTTATTATTTTTTACATTTGTTTAACTGTAAGAAATCAAAAAGACGCAGTAATTCTGTTAAACAGTTTATTCTCCGAGGATTAATTTTATTTCCCCTGAAAAAGTTTCTCCATGTTATACTGATACTAAATTTTTGCGGAGTCGAGACGATTCCTGAAGTTCTTTTTCAGTGATACTCTAGTAGCAAGGACTGTTCCCAGATAGGTATATTCCTTAACGACTTCTATCTCCTTACCTGCGAAGGCACAATTTTCGTTTCGCTTTCTAACTCCCCCTCCACGTTGAAAGATAATAATTTTCGACTTATCCAGATTGACCACCAAGCTTCATAGCTGACAATACTTCTCCTGATTGCCAATCATTATTTGTAGCTTAGTAGGATCATCTGCAAGAATCACTATATCATTTGTGTACAAGGGTAATTTCAACTGTAGGCCATCAACATCAAGTCCCGTTTCTAGTGAATCCTCGAGGTCATTTATAAACAGCGCAAACAAGAGCGGGCTTAGCACACAACCCTGTTTGACCCCAGTATTCGTAGAAAAACCTCCCGAAAATTTATCCCCATTCCAAACATGTGATTTTGTGTTTTTATAAAGACTTTGTAGCACCCGCACAAATTTTGTTGACATCCCTAATTGAAACATTTTGTAAAAGCAGCCTTAAAATCCACAAAAAATGCATAAACTTTTTTGATGTTGCAACAATGGCTAAGCTTTATTATGCTAAGAAGGGTGAAGATATTATCGATGGTTGAATAGCCAGGGCGAAAATCAGCCTGGCATTCAGACAAAATTTTATGTTTTCTTTCCCACAATGAAGCTCTATTATAAAGCAATCCTGTAAAGATTTTAAGTGAAGCGTCCATAAATTAATTAACATCTCCTTTTTTAAGTACAGGAAAGATTATGGATTTCAGAAAACTTTCCGGAACTTCGGCATTATTAAGAAATCCGTTATAACACTTAAGGAGATGGTTTAAGAAGTTCTCAGGGTCATATTTGTAGAATTCATATGGCACCCTATCCATACCAGGTGCCTTATTATCCTTCAGTTTACTAAGTAGATCGTTCAGTTCCCAAAACTCAAATTTATCGTCTAGCATACCGTCCTCTTTAAAAGGAGCAGTATAAAGAATTGTGCGGGTATTAATTGCTGGGTTTAATAGCGATGTAAAGTATCGCACCAGTGCGTCTATATACATATACTACTGAGCTTATGGAATGCTTGTAGCCGCTTATTTCCCTCACTTAACTCCACTGCGGGTATGTTATAATGAATGGGGCTCCTTGGTTAATAAATATAAGAGGGCGTAGTCCCTCTCGTTGTACAGTCCCAAATCCTAATACCTATTTTTATCTATAAATTGTTTAGATACATTTTAGTTTTATTAAAGCAAAAGACTATTTTATTTTATTAGTTTTAAAACTTTATTTTTTATTTATTTTAATGTTTTCAGATCGGCAGATCTTGTTAGACTAAAATCTATTTACAGTTTTTGTATCCTACTTTACATTTAATACTTAGATAGTTTGTTCAATATTCTCTCTGTATAGAGTACAGTATTTTATTGTCAATGAATAAATGATTATTATATATTTCAAAGTGTTTGTGTTTCACACTATTCAAAATTTATCGAAGTGTACAGGTTGACTAAAATAAATTTGACAGTTATTTATCTGTACAGTCTGATTGGATATTATTAAAGTCGATTTTAATAAAAATGTTATATTAATAATATAATCAACTTATGAAATTTTAATTAAAAATTAAATTTGTAGCTACTGCTACATCCACCATCATTTAGAATCCCTCACTGATGAAATTCTTTCTACAATATTGTTAAAATATTCTTCTTTTCTTTCTCTACAAAGTCGTTTGAATTCGCAATTGTATTTCAAATAAGTTCTTCTTGCTGTGTCCGATCCATTCTTGCGAAATATTTTTAACCAAGTGAAGTATACCTTTCGAGCGCGATAACAAGAACTATCGAATCACTTTTGCTTGAACACTAGTTTATTTGAGTTCGTCGTTAGTGCAGCACATTTTATAATTTCAACCAAGCCATCAATCGAATTCACTAATCTATTTCTTTTACAGCATTGGCTTACTTTAGTTTTATAAAGGTGAGGTTCCTGAATCTTCCAATTAAGTTTTGGAAGCAGCGATAAAGGATGCACATTTGTACCTTCTTGAAAGGTATCTAGTCTCCACGATAAAACCAAAGGAAGATGATCAGAGAATATTTGCTCATCTATTTGGAACCGATATACAGATGAACATAGCCTATAGGATACCGCCACTATATCGTTAACCGAAGCTTCATTTCCTCCCACAAATATATATTTACCCTAATAATCTCCTTCTGTACGACCGTATAGAATTACTAGTCCCTTGTCCCTGCAAAAGTCCAAAAATCTCCTCCCTCTACCATTAACTGTAAGGTCTTGCGAACTTCTCATCAGCTTCATCCTCGAGTCAAGTTCTGCTTCATCAGGAAATGCTTGTTGTTACATTAAAGTCACCTAAAATTACTGCATGTACAACCTCACGGTCAAATAAAGCTTCAGTAAATCTATCAAATTCAACTTCGCAGTTCAGACAATTAATATAAGCAGGGAGAAAATTAAAAACCTTCGATCATTGAATTAATTAAACAAAAGGTTGGGTACACATCTAAGACAGTCTCAATAAGCCCCTAGAGAAGAGTTCAGACCTAATACCTAGTAGATACCCCCACTTGCTCTCCTGTATTGTGACACCCTTGTTGCACCTAACCAGCAGAGTTCAAAACCGCCAAAATATTTTGTAAAAGTGCTATATTTCTCTTCCGAGACAAAAGAAATCAAAATCTTTGACATATTTAAATAAAGCTGGAAAAATAGTTTTGTTTATCAATCCTGCAATTTTGTACGAAAGCATTTTGAGTATTTCATGATCTCTCCCTTCCTCCTCCAGATCTAATTTGTTTATCTGCTCAGCTAAAGCATTTTGTACATTATTATACCTAATATTAGTCCTATCAGCGCTAAACTTATCACTATCTATATTTAATATTTCTAACCTATCTTAACAAACGTTTGTATCCTATTCTATTTCTCTCTTCGCACAAGGCCCTTGACTTGTTAATTCACCTTAATTATTTCCACAAATCCTAAGTACTGCCTCTTTGTTGCTAAACTTGCTGCAAATTAAATCACCCGCTGGTTTGCCATTGCTCACTAGTTGATTATTTTCTAGGGTGAACATTGTTTTATCTATAATAAGCTTATCTCATGTATATATATATTCGCTTTTCCTCCTTCATTTTCAACATCTCATACCTAAGATTGAACAGTATCCGCCGTTTCCTTCTTACAAGATAGCCATAATCTCTTTGTACTGTGATCTTAGTGACCTTTAATTTCCCAGTAATTCTCATAATCTTTGAAACTGATTCCGATGATTGGAATTCTACAAGCAACAGGGTTTTTTACGCCCACAGATTCAGTTCGTCGCGCAGAGACAATTCCCAGAGGCTTTGTAACACCCAACACTTCATTACATAATTTAGTGACAACTTGCGTAGCCTCATCCTTATGCGCAACCTGCAACCCTTTGAAAACTAAGTTGTTTCTCCTGGCTCTGAGCTTAAGAAACTCCACACGTTCCCGTAGCTCCTTTTTACGTGCAGTTTGTTCTGTCATTGCCTTGCGTAGTTCGATGTTTTCGTTTTTCAGCTGGACCAGCTCCGTCTTCATACTTTCAAAGTCCGCCTTCATTGCTAAATTCGAAAATTGAGTCTGCAACAATAAAGAAAGGGAATCCATAAGTTCTCCCATAATTTTATATCTATTACGACATTTTGAAGTCGGTGCAAATTAAAGAAACAAAACAACTACCCAACCACAATTAAAGACAATACATAAAACTACCTGAACGTTTCAGCTCACGGGATCTAAACGAAAGACGATTAAATACTTTTGTTGTAGTTGTTTGGTTTGCTTGATTCGCACTGACTTCAAAATTTCCTAATAGATATAAAATTAAAAATTATTTATGATTTTTAACGCTTTTTGTGAAGCCGGTTAAACTTTCTTTTTTTTAACTATTTTATTTTTCACTTTTTAGTGTCTTCTACTCTATACAATGAAAAAAGAACCATCCAAATCGGTTCACTCGTTAAAAGGTTAGGCTCAACCCCCTACCCAACCCCAACCCCCACCACCATCCCACTAAAACTTTTTTTTTCATGGTATCAATCAAGGAACTTACTCTACTCAAGAGAAAAAGAATAATCGAAATCGGTATACGCTACGAAGATAGGCTACCCCTCGCCCCTCGCCCATAGGACCAAATTAGTCTTCTATTAGCAACGGGGGATCACACTCTATACAACAGTAAATAAACCATCCAAATCTGTCCACGCGTTACAAAGTTAGGTTCAACCCACACCCCAACAAACATTTTTTCCTCGTGATACCAACCAGATAACATACTCTACCCAACAGAAAAAGAATTATCCAGATCGGTCCACGCGTTACGAAGTTAGACTGCCCCTCCGTCCTCCCCCTACCTCAGACCAAATCATTCTGCCAATTAGCAATGGGGGATCATACTCTATACAACAAAAGAAGAACCATAAAACCACCAAAATGTTTTTCCCTTGGTATCAACCAGGGAACTTACTCTACCGAACAGAAAAAGAATTATCCAAATCGGTCCACGCGTAACTAAATTAGACTACCCCCACCCTAGACTAAATTTTTTTCTCCTATTGGCAATGGGGGATCATACTCTGAACAACAGAAAAAGAACCATCCAAATTCTTCCACGTGTTACAAAATTTGGTTTCACTCCCCACCCCACAAAAGTCTTTTTGACATGGTACCCAACAAAAATAAAATCATCAAAATCGGTCAACGCGTTTCGAAATTAATGCCGGTCAGACATAAAAAAGAAATAAAAAAAAATATACGTCGAACTTGGAATCTTTTTGTTTTTGGGAAGTCGGTTAAAAATACTTCACATTCGTGTCAAAAGCTGATAAAACTACACATTTTTAACAATTTTTGCGATAATAAATGTATACTATCCTAGTTTTTCAAACACTCCTGAGCATAAGTATAACAAAGAGTGACGATGACCTAGCATGAGTTAACAGAAAGACTGAAAAATTTTAATTGTGATTGTTGTAAAATACTTAAAGGAGAAAAGACTATTTAGTAAGCTTATTAAAAGGTTTGACTTTATTTTATGGTTCGTATATATTGTAAGCTTACGTCATGTATGTCCGAGAAAATCAAACTTTATTCAGTACTATATTCACCATTATTATCTGCAACTGCTTGCCGTCTTAGACCATGCAAATAAAAAAAACCGAAAATCGCAAAAGTGTCGCGAAGGCACTACACGAAATTTCATCTCCCGTTTTAAAGAGCTTGTATTACGATGCGAGTAAAATTGGGACTACTACATTTTTCAAACTACTCCTAAATGAATAAAATCACCCCTTTTTGTAGTTTTTGGTGTTGATTATTATTTTTGTTTAATCTTTTTAGAGTAAATCAAGGTAAGTTGATATACAAATTTACAAAATACAAATTACTTAACCTCTCTGATGGTGGTTTCAGCGCCCGGAATTAAAACCAACCTTTAAATGGGTGAACACATACATATATGTAAGTCAAATAAGTGTTGGCAAAACAAGTTTTAGTCCGATTGGGCGCTCTATCCCCGAGTTATATTATAATTATGAAAAATTTCCCGTTCTTTCAGAAAAGAAACGGTCCATTTTGAATCCACTCTTTTTCTAAATTTTCCCAAATTTGGAAAATAAAACACGACTTTGGACATTTTCAATTTTGTGTTTTTCCTGACCAATCGATTAATTGACCCAAAAGCTACGCGGTACCAAAATTTTAGAGTGCGTCTCAAAAAGGCGTATAAATGCATTTTCTGGTAACTGTAATGCGATGTAACAATGGCAGACGATTAAATCATATACAGAAATTGCCAAACAGAGATATCGTCCTGAAGCAACATTATAGTACTCTTCCAGCGCATCCTTTGCCTTGTTCCTGGCAACCAATATTTGCATCTTGCATGTTGACTCAATATTCCGCCTTCCACACACAGCTGACTATATTACCCCCAGTAGTTCTTTAACATTGCACTTCTCTCTAAAACATCTTTCCATTGGGGTATTTTGTCGTTCTCTTTCCGCGTCAAAATTGGAGATATCTTTTCGTCTTATTTGCACATTTCTCCTTCGCCGTCCGCTGGTCGATAGTACCATAAACAGCCTAAGCTATCTACCGCAGTATTTAACGGCTTCCGGAGTGTCATTAAGGCCATTCCACATCCAAAAGTTCGACTTGATCGTCGGTTTTAACTAAGTGTTAAATGAATTGTTCTTCTACATCTCGGCTTGGTCGTGGGCGTCGGCGTGGACGTCAGTTCCAGCTTTGAGAAATTTCAAAGCCGACGCTGAAAAAGCAGGCGAGCCAACTTAATGACCCAAATCAATGTTACCAATTCCTTCACTTGAAAATTGTTTTGACAAGTGTTTCATGTAAATATAAGTAAAAATTGAGAGTTATGTCTATATTTTTTATATTATTACTATATGTACATACTTTCACAAAAAAACGCATTTCAAACACAACATCCAGTGACTTCAAATGACGTTTCAATCATATGTTTCCTGTCAAAAATCACGCTGAACTTTTCCAATATGAAATATGAGCGTTGAATTGAGCTGTGAAGCCGACGACCAAGTTGAACTTTTGGATGTAGAATGGCCTTTACTCAACTCAGCAACACCCAAACAAATATGGACTCGACACGAATATAGCTTGATTACTTGGAGTTTCTGGAAGAGAGAAATAAAATGCGAATTCGACTGAATTGACCAACATAAGGTTTTTATTCCATTATCCCTTAAAAACAAATTACAAAAAGTTTATCTTAATTTCTAGGAATATCTAATCATATGTCAACTTAAACATATCCGCTGGTACAGTTTTGCACTTAGAAAAAAATACTTTTTTTTTAAATCAATAAGATGCCTTCGAGCCCTTAGCTTTTTTATCAATTCAATTGATTGCTTTGAAGTCACTTGGTAAACAACGTATTAACCATTTTGATATTAACTTAAAAACACTTGTTATCAAGCAACTAAATGAAAGACATCCTTTACTCTTGCGGGCATGCTACCGTAAAGATTTTCGATAATTCTGGCAGTAATACTGTTCCAAATATCCTGAACACGATCTCATAAATCAGTTATCACTTAGTATGTTCTATGGGATTCATGTTAGGAATTTGAGCAGGCCATGATATCGTCGAAAATATTTGCTGTTTGAACCAATTTTTAAAAATTTTTGACTTGAGTTGTGGGGCTCCGTCTCTCTGAAAATCGCTTTCTTCTGTAGAGTTCGTAATTGACGCAGAGTTTGGTGCAAATTTACCTAGAGAATGGCCAATACTGCTCCTTTTTTTATGATCCCAGCGATTTTCAATAGTGGTTCAACAACATTGCTGGTGATGCATTCCCAAACCATTATGTTTCCAAAACCACATTTCCTGGTCTTCTTAACTTTGTTAGGATGCAGTGCGGTTGGATCTCTACTCCAGTGGGAACCACTACAAACAACTTGAAGAACTGTAAAGAATTCTTCAGATTTTATGTTCAGGCTGCTAACAATGATAACCTTTCCTCCTCCCAATCGATGACAATCTAATTGAAAATACAGTCCACTGTGAAGCTTTTACCTTAGTCTTACAGAAGCTTCTCTTGGTATTTTTTCGGCGCCTAAAGTTAAAGTCAATCTCTAGCCCGGCTTTATCCATCAGAAATTAACCTTGGTGCACCTCCAAGTTGCACACTGGGGAAGATTCCATTTTGCTCACAAATTCTTCTAACTGACCGATGGCCTTTCGATAATGGCTCGTATTTGATCTTCATTTATTTTGCCTATTTGTCGCTTCACTGTACTCTCGGTCACTAAATAACTTGAAATAAATTAAAAATTACGACTTTGAATAAAAATTGAACTAAATAAAAATTTTATAGAATGAACCTGGAATGAACAGCTTAGCAAGGTGACCAAACCTGAGATGCATACTCGAGAACCGGTCTAACCAAGGAGAAAAATAAGTGAAAAAGGGTCAGTCGATCAGAAAACTCCCTTGACCACCGTTTAACCAAACCCAAAACTGAATTACTCCGAGACACGATATAGTTTATGTGCAGAGTGAAATCGAGTTTTTTGTCTAACTTCACACCAAGGTCAGTAACTGACTCAACACGACGGATAGTAGTTACAGCAAAGGTATAATCAAAGACGAGCTGATTGGGGTTCCTACAGAATGACATAACTTCACATTTATACAGGTTAAGCTGCAGGCCATTTGAGGCACACCAAACCATGAAGGTATTCAAATCATCCTGAATGCAAGAAGAATCATAACTGTTTCTAACACATGAGAAGATCTTCATATCATCTGCATAGATTAAGACTTTGGAGTGCCTAATCAGAGGAACAATGTCATCAATGGCAAGAATGAACAGCAACGGCCCCAGATGGCTGCCCTGCGGTACACCAGATGAAGCTCTAATAAATCTAGATAAAGTGTTACGGAAAGATACTCGGTATGACCTATCTTTTAAATAAGAGCGGATCCAGTCAAGCATTAAGGACGGAAAACCCAGCTTTTCCAATTTAAGCATAATCAGGGAGTGAGGGAGCTTATCAAACGCCTTGCTAAAGTCGGTGTAGAAGCAGTCGGTCTGGAGACCTCGCTGGAAGGCAGAGATTATGTGATATGTAAATTCAAGCAGGTTAGTTGTCGTCGATCTACCAGGCAGAAAGCCATGCTGATTACACTGCCCAACAAGCTGCGAATACATAACAGATTCGAACAACTTGGGTATGTAGGAAAGCTTCGCTATTGGCCTATAATTAGTTATAAAGTTTTTATGCCCCTTTTTGTAAACGGGAATTATAAAGGAGCTCTTCCACAATGTAGGAAATCTGCCGGCTTGAATAGATTTGTTGAAGATGAGTACCAGCGGAGTGAGTAAGGCGTCAGCGCAGGATTTCAAGAACGCAGGTGGAACACCATCAGGACCAAAAGAAAAGTTAAGTTTAAGCTCATTGATAGCATCCATGATAATATCACGAGATATAATGGGCAATGCAATGGAGGCAGCGGGACGGTCTTGGATATGACCAAACTCATCCAGGGAAGGCACAAAGTCTTCAGATGAAAAGGCGCCCTCAAAAAATAATGCAAAGTTATCGGCTATGTCGGGCACACTGCATTTAGAGGTTCCATTATACCACATTGTAGATGGGTAATTATCAGATCTCTTCTTCATATTAACAAATTTTAAAAAAGTACGAGGATCATTATGCAAGTTATCGCGAACATTATCAAGGTATTCTCTGTATAATGATGAAGATAATGCCAAAAATCTGTCGTGGCAATTTGTTAAAAATACTAGAAATAACCTACAAAAAACCTACACAATTATTTCCCTACTAATTTTAAGAAAAATCTTTTACGTTAAGGTTCTTTCATACCAATGGATGGAAACCAAACTTCACTATTTAAAGGTAAGTCAATTTACTCATATTCACTCCAGAACACTCGATGCCGCCAGCAATCGCAACTGCAGCACAAAAAGCTAAAAAACGGGGTTGGTTTTTTCCATGTACGGGTAATTCGAGAAGTTTAGAGTGCAATATTTCACACATCGTGCTCCCCGCCCTCGAAATGACAGAAAAGATCTTACAGTGCATTTGCAATATTTTAAAATTTTTCGTTACTTCGCATGGACTATATTTGCCGATTTTATTTTCTGGCGATTTGTTAAAAAAAATTTCAGGCAGCGCTCTTCTGAGCACAGATTAGCTTGATCGAGAACTGCTGCTGTTGGATATTTTTATGAAAAAACCACAACAAAAACAGTTCTTCGATTACACCGTGCTAGAAACTGGCGCAGATCTGATATTCTGAACCGTAATGGAACTTGAAATACACATGGATAGCGTATGCAAAATAAGGTATTAGAACGATGTCATGAAACCCTTATCTCCAAAAAATCATTTCGATTCGGAATTGATTATAGATCTGGCTTCAGGAACTTTTGGCGTAATCACGCGGTAGGAAGGTATACATCTGTGTCTCAAGCGGAGATGTTGCACTGCACTTTCTGACAGAAAGTCATGTAATGGTGAAGGAAATACTCATAACACGCGACAATCAGGCGGTCATAAGGTGTATGTAACCTAGCGGATGGCGGATGATTTGATAAAACATTGCTCGGGCTCAAATTTCCATGGAAGAAGTAGGCAGAGGATTCCGTCTGCTGGGGGGTTCACTAGCTGGATGCGAACAAAATGTATGAGATATCCCACAGGAGCATATTTTGACTGACCCAGGATATCGAAGTAAGTATAAATTTTGGGAGAGACTGGGGGAACTGAAGAGCGGTAGGGAACTTTAATGTAGTCTGATTCAGTTAATTTCCGGGACCTTGTTTTAGTGACTAAGAATGTTGCAGTAACAGAGAGTATGGGCTATCTGGTGTCTTCTGGAAGATTTTAAAAACAATAGTATTTTTGCCATGTAAGTATTGCAAAAAAATTTTACATGTGTAAAACTTTAAAACCATATGCTCACCAGCGGCATAAATCACTATTGCTAACTTTGCTGTTTATTTGGAAGAGGAGGAGTCTGGAAAGAACTTTTAGGTACACTTAGTAAACTTTCACATCTTTATAGATTTTGTACAATCAACACCAATGCACAACAAATAACAATTGAAAATTTGTTTTTGTTTTTATTGTCAGTATTCATAATTTATTCACATTATATTCACTAAAGTCAACCGTTTGTATTTTAGTCCTTTTTGCGTCGTCTCCATGAAGGTCATTTGCTTATAAAACGTAACTGGCATAGGCTGCTGGCGCAACAAAAGGAGAAACAGGAGCTGCAACATATGGTGCAGCAGCTATGAATGGAGATGCAATAGGAGTTGCGACCGCATGGTTAACCACATGTGCATTGTAGGAGCTAGCATAAGGAGCAACTACTGCAGCAGGCAATATCCCTCCTTGAACGTTGGCAATAAGCGCTATGACTGCAACAATCTAAAAAGATGTTATTTTATAAACAAATCAATGATATAACAATTTCAGCTTACTATGCATTTAACAATCATTTTGTTTATAAGACGCTTTGGGTTTCGATTAGAGCTTGAAAGAACTTAACTATTTGATACGTCTGAACTCTAAATCGTGGCTTTTATACCACCTCAATTGTGGTTGGTGTCACTAACTGAATACTGATAGGCTTTCTAAATGAAACCAAAAGTGATTCCGTTGTGTCATAAGCGTGCACATGATCGCGTCACAAGCGTCAAGTCGTGCACTTTCGATTTATTATTTTTAGGGGTTCTTACTGCCTGTTAGCGTTCGTGATGCGATAAACTGGTACCACAACTGAATACTAATTTCCTGTTACTCATACCTTACAAATGAACCGTTGCCCACGAATTAGAGTACCTTGAAAGTTTTAAAGTATTTGATTCTTATAACAATAAACGGTTAGGCAATCCCATGTAGGTGGTAAGCTCTATAATATTCAATGACCTTGACGCTTTGCAGCATTATCTTTTTACCCTATCGAGATTTTCTTATATATATCTAATATGATAGAAACCAGTTCGCAATTTGACACCTTTTTTCCTAATAGTTTTTGCCTAATATGACTCCTTTCAGGCTTTACAGTATTAACATTATGAAGTTAGTTAGTGCTTTTAACTCATTATTCTTTGATTTAATACTTATGATGATGTTAAAGACCAGAGGATGTACTATAAAAGAAGTAAAGCTTGAGTTTAAAAGAAACCCGGGTGGAAATAACGAGATTAAAAAGTTGAAAACAATTTATTATTTCCAGTTTCATGTAAATTTTCATTAACAGTATATAAAAGTAATTTTAAAAGCAAACTTTAATGACTGGAGAAAATAGCATTTTGATCTCTTCTTATATAATTTAAAATTACATGGACGAAAACTCTACGATAAAATGTTTTTTTTAATTTCGACAGAAAGATAATTCGTCACCTAAAATCGATCCCTGCAGGGGTACCAGCGGGATACTGATTGACCGCGATATGGTAATTACATTAAAAAAAAGTTTAATTGTTGGAAATAATAAAAGTTGAAACATCCTCAATTTTTTAATAACATTTAAATAAGACATAAAACGAACTCCTGCAACTTTTTCGGTAGACTTATCTACTCCTGAAATTATTTTATTTATCTAAAAACAATTATCCATTGATAAAAATCATAAAAGTTCAACAATTTTATATAATTTCATCAACAACAAGCTGGGGTACCGACTTCGCTCAGGAGTTGATATGAGATTGTGTGGTAGTTGGAATAAAAGGATAAACTTTAAAGTAGAAGAGGTAAACATTTTTTATCGAAAACATATTCTAACTATTTACAAGACTTCTTTATAAACAACATTTTTCATTTTGTTATCCGAGATATATATGTAAAAAGTCTTCGAATTTCCTACTCGAGAACAAGCTACGTATAGTTGACCGTGAGAAAAACAGGAGTCTTTGAGGTTGATGCCGCAATGTTTTAAAGTTTTTCCTTGCGCTTTGTTAATTGTGAAACTATAGGCTAATTTTATTGGAAATTGCAGTCTTTTAAATGTGAATGGCAGTTCAGTAGAGATTAGTGGTATTCTGGGGATAAATACTGTGTGTTCTTTGTCCTTTCCAGTCATAAGTTCGGCTTCGATGATGTTATTCAATAGCTGTTTGACGATCATCCTTATTCCATTACATAGTTTTGGTGAGTTGAGATTTCTGAGTAGTATGATCATTAATTCAATTTTCAGTCGAAGGCAGTGTAATGGCATTCCTGGTACTTACAAAGAGTTTAAAAATTCTGTAAGGAAGTTGACACTTTCCTCAACGTTTAACATCGTGTCGATCGATTTGGATATTCTCTCTTCACCGGGAATTTTCTTTTGAATATTAAAGTTGATATCGTCGAAAATATTATTTTTAATTGTTGAAATTGCCTTCTCCGGATTGGTACAGTTGTGAACAATGTTTGGATAAATTTGGTCGACGAGTTCATTTTCAGTAGTGGCTATGTCGCAGAAATCAGAATCACTGTTGAGTTTAATGAGACCATTCGTCTGGTCAGTAGGATATGTGCATTCGCCTATTTGTAAAAGTTGTTGAGCAAAATGTGCTGTTGGTTCATCTTTCGATAGTTCAACTCTCATATTTTTTGTTAATCGCAGTATTTGCATGTGTGGCCAGAGATGTGATTTCTTTAAACATGCATTTATTTCGTCTGCTGGTTTTGACTTGGGGATAACTGAAAGTGTTTGTCGAAAATCTCCTCAGAGTATGAGTAGGGCTCCTCCCGTTCAGGTGCTCTTGAGATTTAACATACCGGGGATTGTTCTTCGGTTATATTCAACGGTAGTTGTAGGGCGGAATGGGTATTTCGTAATCCTTCCATAAGTGTGGCGGCAATGCCGGATGATGCCAGTGCACGAATTTCTGCTAGAAACAGATTTATTAGAAACGTTTTTCCTGTGCAGCCTGGTGCGTCCAAGTAAATAATTCCGCCAGTGTTGTTATTGATCCGGTCCATGATAACTTTGTTAATTTTTTTTTGATTTTCATTGAGGAGTGGTTTGTTGCGAGCCATGTATTGAAGTAGTTCGTTGATGTTATAGCTTTTTTCCTTTGTAATTTCAAAGTTTAGCACGCTGAAAGCATATTGTCTTGTACTAAGGTCTGGTTGTTTTATTTCTAAACATTTATCTTCTAGGCGAATGAGTGTTTCATTGACGACGTCGTCGTTGAATTCGATGGCCAGTCCTGGATGATGGTACAGTATGTCATCACTCATACTCTCTTTGAAGGAGTCCCATAGCTGTTTTGGATTCGATGGGTTACATGTTGTTAGAATTATGGCGTTCTTGTGTAAAGAAAATAATTTTTTCTTTTTTTTCCAATTGCAAAAAACACAAACTGGCTTGAGTGTAGGCATTATGGAATATTGTAAATGCGTCGTATTCATAGTTTGCGCGTCTATTAGGTATCACAGCACCAAACGAACTGAAGATCAGTCATCCATATGGAATGCAAAATACCCAAACATTTGCCTCACATCAGGCCCCATCTAATGTCTAACGCATTGAGAACCTTTGGGTTTGGAATTTGGAATCCCAGAAATAGTGGATATATAAGGTGTTCGTGCTCAACAACTTTGTTCCTGCTGAAGCCACGTGCCATCAAATGACTGGCAGGATATGTTTTTTAGTTATCTTAATTAATGATGAAATGATAAAACTATTTTAAACTTTTATGATTTATACCAATGGATAATTTTTTTTTCACATAAATAAAATTATGGCAGGAGTAGATCAGTCTACCGAAAAAGTGGAGGAGGTCATTTTATGTCTTATTTCAATGTTATTAAAAAGTTGAAAAAGTTTCAACTTTTATTATTTTTAACGTTTGCACTATTTTTTAACATATTTGGCATACCGCTTTCAATCGTTCTCCCGCCAAAATGATGGCAGGAATGCATTTTCTTGATTAGTGATATTAATATTAAAAAATAAACAATAAATCAAGTTTTATGAAAGGGGACAATGAAAACTGTCGCTAGCTCCCGGACTATTAGGATTTTTCTGCATCGTAGTGACGAATTGTTGGAAGGAAGGAAAACTAGATGTCAATAGGACTGACCGTTAAATTGAGTACGGGAATAACGACAAGTAAATGAATACACCACTACTTTTTGATTTAAGGGGTTATATCACCTTGAGATATTCAAAAGGTTTTTTTCGGGCTAGATAAATTGCTTATACTTTTAATAATATTTCAGACGTTTAAGCATTGCAAAATTCCAATTATTACCGGAGTTGTAGCAATTCGAAGTGAGCGCGGCAGATAATAGATCCGAAATCTCAGGTTGCGACCGGACAGATGCGAGCAGCCAAAGTATTGCAATAGGTATTGTTAAAATTGTTGAATATACTTTTATATTTTATGTTTGGCCGATGCGAGACGATGAATACTTTGTGCACGACTGATTGGCTCAGCAATCTGAGATTAAATCTATATAGAATTAACCCTTCTAACTCAGAATATAACAATATATTGAGGCGAATTAGGCTCCCATACCAGCATGCAAAAAACATTAATAAACAAAAACGAAAACATGATTTAAAGTCGCTGACGCGGTAAGTTTTTTTTCGAAACTACTTTTTTCAAACTGGTGTACACGGTATCTCAAGACCTACTTAACCGATTTTGTTAAAATGTACGAAACATATTCTTGATAATATTATCTAAGATGTAGCGTAGGATTTTTTTGATTGGGTGCCTTGTTCACAAGTTATAAATGTTTTAAACTTAAAATTTCGATAAAAATTGCGTTTTTTTTTAAAACAGCTGTAATTTCTAAAAACAAAAAATTTAAAAAAAATATCCTACACCGCATCTTAGCTATTACCTTTCTAAATAAGCAAAAAATTATTGCGGAAATAGGTAAACCATCAGCAAGCACTTTCAACAGAGGGTCCTACTGGATGGCTTATATATTCTTCATTTTATAATTTTTTTTATTCGTTATTATTTCAAATTATTCATAAAACTACTGTGGATATGTGTAAAATAACAATTATTTTATATATTTAATAGCTGCTTAAAAAAAGTTTTATTTGTATACCTCTTTTTACGAACGCCAAGGTGATGTAACCTCTTAAGCCACTTCAACTTACACTTTATAGGCCTGTCTCGTTGTTTACATTTGATCTGCTACAATATAACCCTACCGCGCTACCGCGTAGTTTTAATGACATTTAGGGGTCCAATTTATTTTTATTATTTTATATTATCTCACTGTAGTGTGGTTTTCAATTTAATTATTATTTGTGATAAGAAATTAATTTTGTATAGTATAATAATAAAGATAAGAGGTCCTGTAGAGAAAATACAATTTTGGTTTTAAGGGGACCTTCTGGTCTAGTGTCTTTAAATTTGAGTTTTTAGGATTTTATTTTTTAATGAAAATAATGAGCAATAATATTTAAACTTTGCAGATATATTTTATTACATTATAACTATACAAAAATATAATTAAAAAAAAATTTAATTAAACTAAAATAGATTTTGAATGTGTGCTCTTCAAAAAAATGGATCTTGGTGGTGCGTGATGTTTTGACTCTTCCACTGATCTGAAACGGAAAAAAAAATTTTTCACTAATTAGTATAAGTGTAGTTCTCGCAGGAACTAGAATGAAAAAAAAATTTGACCAAATGCCGCGTTGTTAAAATTTACGTTTCGAAAACAGACAGTTTTTTCATTACTTTTTGTATGTAAAATATAAGAAATATTCAACAGAAAACGGGGGTTTTAGTTCCACCGATAGGCACTGGTTTACTGAATAGCGTAGTAAAATTTGAGACGAATCGGTGGAGTAATTTTTTTTTTGCCTTGCACCGTGCAGAAAAATATAGTTTCGAGGTAAATGAGTTTAAACTTTTAAGTAAATGTATCCTCAAAAAAATCTGATATAAAACTATACTTACTATTAATCCGCAATACCAGCAAAAAAATATATTTGGAAATACACGTAGCCAATAGGGAATATGTGTGACTTATTCATATTTAGGAGAAGGGAGAAATTCCGAGTAGCTGCATTCCTACAAACAATAGAGCTATTCATCAGACCGGTTGACCCTTTTACCTGCTTCCGCGCTGACCTGCTAATTAGGCTGTAGAAGTCAAAATACTGAAAATATTTATACGAAAATTTAACAGTATATTTTTAAAAGCCTATACTTTTGAAATATCAATTAAAAAAAATTGATTTTTAGAAAAATCTAGACCAGAAGGTCCCCTTAACAGGAAATTTTTTGAGTTGATGAAAACCTCTAACATGAATAGGTTTTTTTATTTTTCTAATATATTATTACTCCGAAATTTTCGATAATGTAATCCATTGTCAGCATAAAACGTAGGACGCGACTGAAAAGCTAGCATATTATCAGTTAAATTTCCGAAGTTTCTTGTGAAGAGTGTTTTGAAAGAATACTTCATATGGGTTTCTATGTGCGCCAGGATTAATTTTTAGTCCAAACCTATTTCACGTGAAAACAAGAGTTTCTTCATTGGGTATAATGGGTGTTAAGGCAATCTATTGAAATAGTAATTTCTAATTCAAATACCAATTTTCTACCAATAATGCACTTGGAACTGAAAGAGAACGCACCACCGCTCAAGTGGCCGTTTTGACGCGTTGTAGAAGTTCAATATGGACGGAAACGCCCATTGGCGAGTTGCCATGTATTATTCGAACTGTCAAGCTGTGCGCACTTCCGATAGAGGAAGCAGAATCTCAATCTTAAGTTGGAAGCAGCACTTCCAAGGTGAGAGAGAATGTTAAATCACGCTATTGAAATGGCAATTTCTAATCCAAATATAAATTTTCTACCAATAATGTAATTTTATAATTTCTGCCAGCAAGGTATTTTCATAACAGCTTAGTGATTGTATTCTGTTAGGAACCTTCAATTTAGCAGTGATAGATAGCAGTAGCACAAAAATAATATATTTTATGTGTGATTGGACTTTTCTTATTCTCCATTCTGTGGTTTTGGATTTGGAGACCAGCATTTATAACATTGACGCCAAAGCAGTAACGGCTCATCAGGTTTTCTCCGGAAATTTTGACGTCATCGCTGAAATGAGGTTTCTTATTTGATTTGAATTTTTTGGTGATATTTTATGCTGCTGCTGGGTTCAATTTGTTTGGAACTCTTCAAGTCAACCCCGGCTGGTGACCTTTGAAGTACACATGTCGAAAAGTTTACCCAGTATAAAGCGATTAGCTTGAGAGTTATAAAAGAGCGAAACTTAAAGAAAATACCGATTTCAAGTTAGATATATTTACATTTATTTGGTCTATAACAGTCCGGCTGAAGATTCTACAGAAAAACTCACAAAATTACAAATTTGGAAGATCTAAAAACACAACACAATTAGACGACTTTTATCGCAAGTCAAACATAATTCAACAAGTAAGGCACGAATACTTTCTCAACAACAAATCAAGGTAGAGTACCTGACATCCGTATTTGAATACTACATATCATACCATAAAAATTATTGAAAAAAAACTTTGAATAAAAATTATTAATTATCTGAAAAAGCTCGAGTGAATCAAGAACTTAAAGGGGTTTTCTTGACATAATCAGCGTTTCTTATAAAGAACAGTTCATTATTTTTATTTTAAGTTTTTTCAATATTTTTTTATAGTACGATAGTGTACGAATGGGAATGCCACATATTTTATTTACTTCGTGCTATAATAAATACATTGTGCAACAAGGGCCGAAAGTAGCCGTACTCAGCTTGTTTGAGCTCAAATCGATTACAGAGACTTAAATATCACAGGTAAGGACTTTGAGTGATACAGTTAATTTGCGTTTGCAGCTTTAAAAAGTATAGCCACTAGGGAGCAAACAGCAGATAGCTTATTGTTACAACCTTTTGGAAATAAAATTGATAATGCTACAAGAATGAAGTGGGAATAAGATGGTGATGGTTTGACACCGTGGGTTGAAGTGGATCCTCTTGCAAACTTTACAATGATGTCATATGTGAGTATTTTATCAAAAAGTCTCCGTGGGACAGATATTCCGAAGTGAAATGCTTAAATTTATGCATTAAGGGGGGAAGTACATGAAGAGGCCGAAAAAAAAGTACTTTTTTGGGATTTATTTTTGGGAAAATGAAAAAGGTCCACATGAAATCGATATTATATGTATTTAGGGCAATGTTTTAAGAAGAGAAAAAACATTTTCTACATTTTGAAAAATAAAAAATTAATCAACTTTTGGTGGGTTTCGTAACTCGTGTCGCGGCTGACATCGAAATCGGCGTAAATTCTCCTGGCCGCAATTTTCATCTGAAACCAAAAAACCAAACATTTTTATACTCGAGGGGGTTGTTTATTCTAGATAGA
The DNA here is from genome assembly GCA_964036015.1 of Leptarthrus brevirostris. Lineage (NCBI taxonomy): Eukaryota > Metazoa > Arthropoda > Insecta > Diptera > Asilidae > Leptarthrus > Leptarthrus brevirostris. The sequence goes on from OZ038373.1 coordinate 73,854,901, forward strand.
CTACGATCTTTTCGAAATTCGAACATTAACTATAAAAATCGGGCATGAAAAAAAAAGTTGGCTTCTTTTGCAAAAATTTTGATTATTTTCGCGTCAAAAATGGTCTTAAATGATTTTTTGCTATGTCCGTATTCTATCTAGAGTAGTTTTTTATGCCCTTTAAAATGAGTGCTGGATGAAGAAAATCGGTTCACTAGTTTTTTTGTAATCTTTTACGCCAATTTGAAAAACATGGTTTTGAGAAAACGCCGTTTAAAGTTTGTCCCGAAAAACTAACGAAAAAGATGCAGATAAGGAGAAGGTAAGAGGGGAGGGGTATTCTCAGAAAAATCGGTATTTGGACTGATAACGTCGAGAACGCTCTTTAACAGAGTCGTTTTCATTACTCTTAATTCCAGAGCAGAAAAAAAATCCGGTAAGCGGAATAACGCGCGCAGCAGAGATCCTCGATCCCAGGCGCGCTGGGCCGGATCGGTGCCGACCACTTTCAAGTGGAATATCTTTCACAATTTTCGAGATAGGCTTTTGGAATTTTGGAATTATATTCTTAGAGCATATACTTATCGATTAAGACAATAAAAAAAATCGATTTTTGAAAACGTCTTCATGTACTTCCCCCCTTAACTGTCTCCGAACTGGTCACTCAACAAAAAATTGCAGAACTAGTAAATGTAGCTATTGAAACTATGATTATAGCACATTGCTCCACAAGTGTCAAATTCATCACAGTAATGCAAGGCCAGGTGCTATTGAAGCTTCTATTGATTCTCAAAAATATAAAAATAAAAACATAATCTTTATATTCTATTTGATACTGCAAAAGTTGGTGTGAAAAATAAAGTGGGCGAGTTTATGCCATATCGTGTCCAACAAGATTTCGGCTCATCAATAAGTTATGCCACTGAGCGTTTAGTGCAATACCTTCAGTTAAAAAGGTCGAAGAATTACATTGACATTGAATCTGATAGTACCACAGCCAAGTATAAAACGCAAACACTCATTAAACCAACATGATTTCATCGGGAGATTTTGTATTCGACAGTGTGCCAGAACTTATTGGAAATTCCATTTATAAATCAAAAAAGAGATTCTTTGCTTTGGAGAGTAAATTAGTGAAAAGTCAATCACTTAGAAATCCTTTGCAACTCTCCCCGAAAAGCATTACTTCATGCCCCATCACGCCGTGCTGAAGCTTGATAGCAACACTACAAAGCTCCGCGTGGTGTTCGAAGCATCTTGCAAAACAACGTCTGGATATTCTCTTAATGATACCTATATTATTCGTTGAACCAGTGTACCAAGACAATTTATGTACAATATTACTTTGCTTTCGGTTACACAAATAAACCCTAACTGCAAACATATCAAAAATGTATTACTAAGTGCGGGTCTATCCTTCAGATTCCTATTGGCAGTGCATACTATCGCGTAATTCATCACAAGAACGTCTTTATATTTGTAGTAATTGTATCTTCCTTTCTACTGTGTGCAGGTTGGTCACGTGTTATCCTCCTTACATTTATCGTTGGTTCACCTTCTATTATTCGGACTGCTGGTAGGACTCTTCTGTTCAATCGATGTCCTCGTAGTACGTGGTTACAGTCACACGGGACTCTTTTGTGTTTTCTGGTTTTACATATGGGGTAAAACGTATTACGTCCTTCGATGTAGTTTTGAAAGTCACTTTAGGCTCTCATGTTGCAACTTGTTTTGTGGTTGCAGCAATCTTTTCCATTTCCTTGGTGTTGGATGCATCCACCCTTCCATAAGATGTGTGCAACTTTTAAAGAATATATTATTTTTGTTTTTCAAATATATTTCAAGAGCTTTTCTAGTTAAAAATTAAACTTTCGACTTTATTTAAAATCTTTTATAATTAAAGCATTATTGTTTTATCGGCTGGTTACTTGGCAGTTACGGCACTGTCCCTGCATCCTTTTTAGCCAATAAATGCCTCAATGATTTTGAGAAAAACTATTCAATAGTTTCACACGAGCGGAGCGAACTTTTGCATGCTTAGAGAAGCAGATACCACAGAAGCATCTAGAAGGATTCAATGTGATCTGTACAAGTACTATAATTGAGAGGCTTTACATCGACAAAATGGTGTTCGAACAATAAAGAACTTCTTTGAAACTTTGACTGCTCACATTTCGAAAATACCTGTCGTTTTCTGGATACGACGTCATAGAGACTGGGAATATTATGGCAGCCTCAATTTGATGTTTATCGGTATGAATACAAATATCCTAATTCGGCACGGCGTGTTACGAAACGTACGATATTTTGATTTGATTTGATATTTTGGGATTCTGGAATCCAGTTATTGTGTAACCCAAAAATTTAATTGCGAAAATTATGGAAAATCGGGATAGCATGTGTTAAATTCCTTCTGCAGCACTTACATTCTGATTGTCCCCCCTTTTCATAGCCACCTTAGCCTTGACCTTCTTGGTCAACTAAGGATTCCTGGCTATATCTTTTCATCACCCGCGTTAATAAAAATATATTGCATCGCTAATGGTTTAGTTTATTAATTGTAAGGTCGAAGGTGGCCCCGCTGAAAACTAAATCCACTCCAAGATTAAAATTATGCAGCTGCACTTACGGCACTTGTTTCTGGCATTTTTCTACACATTGTTAAAAGGGCGTGTCTCATCGACGAACAACCCTGCAGACATCGTCAGACGAAGTGCTACTCCCGTGGAATTCCTGTATCACAAATTTGGTTTAACCGGTCTGGGGGGTGGTGGGAGTGGGGTAGGATTGAAATCTAACTTCGAAACGCATGGGCCGATTTAGATAATTCTCTTTGTTGTATAGATTATGGGGATTGCTAATAATGAAAAAAATGTGGCCCCAGGGTGGTGGCGAGGCAGGTGGGGGGGGGCTTACTTCGTAACTATAAAAAATATCTTCGTAATGCGTGGACCGATTTGGATAAGTTCTTTTCTGATGTATAGAATATGATACCCCATTGCCAATAATGAAAAAAAATTGGTTTCGGTCTCAGGGTGGGGGGAGGTGGTCCAACTACGCAACTTGTGGACCGATTTTGATGATTCTTCTTTTGATGTGTAGAATGGGAAAACTTTATTCAGCGAGAGCAAAAACGGTCTACTGCTTGTAAAGAAATGCAGAGAGGATTAAGAATTGCAAGATCTCAACATTGAACAACAGTGTTTTATAAGCAAACTGAGTATGTACTTGAGTACTGGGGTTTATGGCTAGGATAAATCTAATTGTGCCTTCAACGCGGAAGAGGTTAATGCATTTTTTATAACAACTACTGACTTGTCCCCGGAAAGTTCAAGTGTCACGCCTGCTGGTATGCTTGTCAATCTGGCGGAAGGTTATTCACCTAGTGACCACAGTGACCTTTTTTCTTTCATCGGGGTGAGTTTAGATGAACTTACTCTTGCGTTGAATTCCATCAAATCTACAGCACCGGCCCTGAAAACCTATCACCACGTTTCATTAAGTTGGTGTTTCCGGGTATTAGTAGGTATATTCTCCACATAATAAATTCATGCTCAATGTCATCTTTTTTTCTGAGCAATTGGAAAGTCGCTACAGTTTTACCTATACCGAAGAAGTCTCCATATTTTCTGGCTGACGTTCATCCAATCAGCTTATAACGTTTTTTGTCCAAGGTGTTAGAAAAGATAATGTCGAAGCAAATATTTGACCATGTTGAACAAAATGACATGCTAACGCGTTGGCAGTCGAGTTTTCATGCTTTTAACAGCTGTGAAACGACTGTCTTAAAGATGCCTACAGACATTACATAACTCTTTATTCCTTATTTTGTAAATTTGTACATATTGTTTATACTTTCATTGTGATTGACTGTTTTGTTTCATCTTTGTTTGATACTGGTAGTTTTTCAATACGTCGCTTATACAACAATACCGCTTAAGTCAAAAATTGGCCATGTGACGTTTTATATACCATTCGGTAGATTATTTGTCCGTGCATCCAATGGGCTCACACTGAAGGCACTTAATACTAATCATAACTTCACTCAATACATAATACATTAATATTTTAACATGCATGTATTGTATAAACTGAATAAATAATGCAGTTTTTTGCCTCTCCTGAAAACTAAGCAAATTTGACTTGCGCGGCATTGTTGTATAAGCGAGGAATAATAACTCGCGCCACTTCTCTATTGTACTATAAAAGATTATCAATCTTGTGTATACGAACCAGCAATAAATGATTATGATTATGAATATATGTTTCCCCACTGATACAACGACAGAAATTTATGGGGTGGTGATGTGTCCGGAGAGGGCGTTACCCAATTTATTAATGCACACACTTATTTGGAAGATTATTTTTTGTTGTGGATAGTATGATCCCCCATTGCTACTCTATAGAAAAATGTTGACCCAGTGTTGGGGCGGGGGAGTGCTAACCTAACTTTGTAACGCGTAGACTGATTTATTGTGACAGAAATTGTGTCTTGTGGGGAGAGTTGGGGAATGGGCGGCGCCTAGCTGATAGAGCATAAACCGATTTTGATTCGGTTGTACAGAATACGATTCCTCATTGAGAAGTGATAACAATTTTGTACCTAGAGTGACTACGATTATTCTCTGGCTACGATAATTCTCTCTTGCTGTATAGACTGCGGTGGTGCACTAGAGTAATGTTACCGATTTTGATAATTTTTTGTTGTTGGGTAGAGTAGGTAAAGCAGAGTAGGCGAGCAGAGAAACGGTGGCAAAGGTCAGTGTACGCCAGGTAGTCATCATGGCTTCCCGAGATACAAAGCCTCCTCCAAGCTTTACCCCTTAGGTTCCTCAGGTGTTGTGAGGCACCATCAACCCAGGGACGGAACAGATAAGGGGATCCAGACCTAGAAATACTAATAGGAACAAATCGGGTAAAACAAGCGTAGAGGACATCATAAAAAGCGCTCGTCGCCAGATCAACGTCGCGCTCCCCCAACACGCCCGACCAATCACAGGAAAGTAACCAGTCATTCATGCACGAGAAGTCAGCACGTTTAAAATTGAATTAGAAGTCACCGAGTACGGAAGGAGATGCAGCAGGGGAGTCGAAGCACATGGTGACTAAAAGAGCAGGGTGATGACTCGATTCAGGGACTAGAGGGACCAGGCATCTCCTCACAGCTGTGCTATCAGGGTCAGAAGAAAATACGAGGTCAAGAAACCTACCCGAATCATTGGGAACATCACAGCATTGAGCCAATCCGGAAGAAGCTACAGAGTCCAAAAAGGAAAGAGCATGTTGGGGAGCAGAAGTAGCTGAAGGTATAAGGCCTTTAGCATCGGGGGAATGTATCCAGACGATGCCAGGAAAATTGAGGTCACCAAGGAGCACGATGTCATCCGAGGGAAGTAAGGAATCGGTCAAACAGTCAATAGACACAGCGAGTTGTTCGTACACTGCAGAAGGAGAACAAGGGGGAAAATAAGCAGTCAACACGAATATTCTTCTGGTAGGGAATCTCAAGACGACGCACAAAAGCTCGAGGTCGCGGGAGTCGGAAATGCCGACGACTGAGCACGAGATACCCCCCCTGATCGCACACAGGACCCCGCCGCCGACAGGAGAATATGGGTAGCGATCCCGACGAAAAACCTGAAACTCGGGACCGAAAAGCTCAAAGTCCGAGATCCCGGCACAAAGCCAAGTCTCAGTCAAGCAGATAATGTCGGCATCGGACGCACAGGAAGATTAGAAAAGCAACGCAGTTTTAGACCGCAACCCGGTCACGTTTGCATAGTGGAAAGAGATCCGGCTGGCAAGTTTTTTGGACACGAAGAAGGAGCCGGACGGGCTTTAGGAGTGAACTCACGGACGATAGAACCCGGCGGCCATATGTCCGGAGAGAGCACAGCTGTAAAGGCACCTTCCGGAACAAACACCTTAAATGAGGCGGTAAAAGTGCGGCCAACATGGCCGGGAGAAGAGCTTATTTTCCTACAGGCAATCATACCGCTAAGGACACTAACAGATGAAGAGATGTTACCAGCTATGTCGGCCTCAGAGGTATCTGGGTGAACCCGAGCTAGCGCCCGAAACGTGAGAGTCAGCATTGGGAGATATAGCCGGCGGAGCCGGGCCGACAGGGATGCGTGAACGGCGGGCACGCCTACGGGCAGCGCGGGAACGACGACTCACGCCCCGGCCAGCATCAAGGGAGGAAAACGAACCACCGGCGGGTCCCTCATGCCGTACAGGCGGACAAATAGCTGAGGGCTCGGAGACAGCCAAGGTCACAGAGGCGGTCGGAACAGTCGGGGGCTCGGAGGTAGCTAGGGGCTCGGAGGCAACCAGTGGTTCGGAGACAGCCGGAAGGTCAGAAAGCAACACGTGAGATGGACAATCCATATTCGCAGGGTCGGAGCCAAGGGAAACAGAACAAACGGACACAGGCGGACCAGACACTGACGGACCAGAAGCGGACGGAGGCCCATTGGAAGCCCCGCAGCAAGCAGAGACAACCTTCACCTCAGCAGCAATAGAGGCGATTAAGTCTCTATTTGCCGAAACTGAAGCAGACCAAGTGGCAACATCGAGCCTAACCTGCTTAACGTTGCGGCGAATGTCCTCAACCAGAGGCAACACCGGTGAGGAGCCCAGAGATGAAACCAGGCCGGGATCAAGGCCAGCAAGTGCAGCCTGAACATCAACAAGCGAGTCGGAAATCACTGAAGCCTTCGAGGACAACTCATTTGAGGGCTTCAAGAGCGCACAAGAATTTGTTTCCAGGATAATGGCAATGTTCAGCAACTTATCCATTTTAGACACAATGGTGCCGGTGTCCTCGGACAAAAGCTGTAGATCAGCCCAACGGGAGGAGAAAGAACCAACCTTATCGGCAACCAAAGCAAGGTCACTAGATAAGGCCTCCATCTTGCCCCTCACCAACCTAAGGACATGGCAGGGCTTGATGTCGGAACATTCAGCGCAAGTAGAACCAGATTAATTAGTTCTTCGCTTCAGACATGTGGCATGGAAAATGTGGCCACAAACACCGTCGCAGGCCAACCCATCACGAGTAATCTGCTCCGCCCCACACTCCGCCATAGTAAAAAATAAAAAAAAATAAAAGAGAAAAGAAAAAGGAGCTAAAAATAGCAAAAGAAGAAACAAAAATGATACAAGGGTAGGCAAATAAATAAGAAACAAGGAACAAGTTGGACAGTTCAATAATTCTTTTCCTGATGTATAGAGTATGTTCCCCCATTGGTACCGCGACGCAATTTTAAACGGTGGAGTTGTAGTAGGGGAGATGTTGGATATCAACTTCTAACTTCTTTGTATAGAGTGCAAATCCATTGCAAATATGAGAATAAATTTTGCACTATGGTGGTGGTGGGGGGAGCGAGAGGCTAACTTTATAACGTGTGGTTCAATTTGCATGATTCTTCTTTTAATGTGGAGAATATGTTGTGAAACTGGTACGATGGCGAACATTTATGGGGCGGGGTGGTGTGCGGAGTTGATGTTACCCAATTTCTTAATGCATATACCTATGTGGAAGATTCTTTTTTGTTGTATACAGTATGATCCCCCATTGCTGCTACATGGAAAAATGTTTACCTAGTGTTGGAGTTGGGGGAGGGGTAACCGAACTTTGAATCGCGTGGACTGATTTAGATGATTCTGAATGCATTGAGTATTTATTTGTATTCTGACAAAAATTGTGGCTTGCAGGGAGAGTTGGAGGAGATGCAGTGCCTACCTTCATAAGATATATACCGATTTTGATGATTTTGATTCTGTTGTACAGAATACGTTTCCTGATTGATAAATGATAACAATTTCATGTTGCCGGATTCGGATAATTCTATTTCCTTTCTTTAAAGTGCACTGACGTCCTCTGTAACTTTTGAAATTCTTTGTTCGTGCGAGCAACATTCTTTGACTCGTATATATGAAGACATTAAAAGTCAAAATTAAGGTTATACGCAGTTGCAAGGACAAAAAAAGTCGTTTATTTACGATTTTTTGCTGAAAAGGGAAATTACTTAAGAAATACATATAGTGGTAACTTTTAACTTTATATGGGCACTTTTAATTTTTAAAAATATTGAGTTACACAGCTTCTGTAGACGATTTTCTGGAGGTCCTTCAAAAAGAGGTGTCTGGCGGTGAGCACGATATTTTCGGTTTGGATTACTCAAAATAAAAAATCCAAAATATCCTATTAGTGGATAGACCAATCTAGGTATTCATCGAAGGAATAGTTGAAATTTTGATTTTTGACAAAATGGTGGCTCCAAGAAAAGAAAATTCCGATTTTCGACCAACATTTTTTCGTTAATTGTTTAAAAAATTAGAAATAATTATCGGAAATTTCATTCCTTCCATAAATCCCTGAAGAATACAATGTGTTTCAGATCTGACGTGCCAAAATGAGTGGGGTGATGGATCTCACCCATACAATCCAGCGGTTAGGAAATTTTTCACTTATGCTCCATCCTGTTGGTAAAACATGTCCGTTCGATTATGAACGGGGATGTCCCCTATTAGATCTGGCGCTGTATTCTCCAAAAAGTCTGCATAAATTTGCCTTTTCAGCACTTGCAGCAAAATGAATGGTCCTACCAAATGGTTGCCTATGATACCATCCCAAAAAATGACACTGAATATCTGCTGGAATGAGGTCACCTTTGTCCTGTGTGGGTAAGTTTTTGACCAGGTATGGAGGTTTTTGAAGTTCTTGATACGATCCCTGGTGAATTGAGATTTATCCGTCCACAGAATTTGGTCCAGAAACGCCCTGTCGTCAATGTCGCGTTCTAGAAGCTAAGTGCTAAATTCCAGTCTTCTCTCGGAATCTGCTTCCAGCAGTGCTTGGACTGGGTGATGGTGATATGGACGTAATCCCTCTCGATGAATAACCCTCCAAACCCTAGATTAAGACGCTGCTAATCATCTTGCGACTCGTCTCGTGCTCGTCTCAGGGTCTTGCCTCACGATAGTGATTATTTCCCGCTCGGCGTCGGCAGAAGTTTCCGAAGGTTTGGGTCGTGTTGCCCTGTCGTGTAAAGTAAAACTTACTGTTTCTCTTAACCTTCGGAAATTCTGTGTAAATACCTCTCTTTGGGGTGCTAGCCCATTAGGGAATCTCCTTTGATATGCCAGTACACCCTCCTCCAATGCCAATGGCACCCTCCTCCAGGACTGCTACAGCAGTTTGAGCCGGTGGAAGCGAGCCAGCCTCCATAGCCGCCACAGTTCCTTCTGTGTAAATACCTCTCTTTGGGGTGCTAGCCCATTAGGGAATCTCCTTTGATATGCCAGTACAGCCGCTATCTCGTATCCGTCTACTACACCATAAATGTAAATAATATCCGCGTATTCCTCAAAAGTAAATTCTACCATTTTTTAATAACTTTTGTATAAAAACAGCCGTACTTAATTATTTGTTTTTCAACTATGATAGGTATTCTTGTTGACTGAACTTTTTTATAGCAAAATTTCCATCAGGTACGAGTAACAGAACGCCAGGATACAAAGGTGTGAATTCTGGCTAACACGAGCTAATATCGGGAATAAAATAAAATTACACTCACATTTTTATAACTTTTTTGCAGCAATAATTAAAACCAATACCCTGTTAATCCAAAACAAACATTTTCAACCCTTTATCTTACAAATTTTGTTTATTTAAAGAATTTCCTACCTTAACTGCAATAAAATAATTAGGTACTCAGAGATTTCTAAGGATGCGGTTTTTCTAATCCTTTGTCTACCTACTCAGGGATTTCTAAGGATGCGGCTTTTCTAATCCTTTGTCTACCCATGTAGAACCTTTTTGGAAAGCTAATAAGATCGGAGATCTAATCAAAATAAAAAAGAGGTTTACTAAATTTGGGAAAATTCTGAATTTTAGCTAATCGCAAACCATTTTTTTCGCAATGTGGGAAAGGTCTTTGGGATGGTAGCTTATTAACGTCTTCTTGATGTCGCTGTGTTGGGTAGATCAAAAGATAAAAATTATAGAGTAATGTGCATACCATGAAATACTGACATTTATGAATTACCCTGCAACTCCCAAACGGTTGAGATTGCCCCCTCCCTGCCATTAAATTTGTCTAGGTGAGATCTATCACCCCACTTATTTTGGCACGTCAGATCTGAAACACCCTGTATATATGAGAAGGTTATAAAATAGTTCAAAAAAAAGTTGAACCGCCTTCTCAAAAAGCGCTAAGAAGCATGGAATAATTTTTAATTTTATATTTATTACGACATTTTAAAGTCGGTGCAAATTAACCAAACCAAAAACCAATAACAAAAGTATTTAATTGTCCTTCCTTATGATTCCGTGAGCTGAAACGTTTAGGTAGTTTTATATAGTATCTTCAATTGGGGTTGGGTAGTTGTTTTGTTTATTTAATTTGCACCGACTTCAAAATGTCGTAATAGATATAGAATTAAAAATTATTTGATGCTTCTTAGCGTTTTTTGAGAAGGCGGATCAACTTGTTATTTGAAAACTATTTTAGTCCTAGAATTCTTTATATGATAAGAAAATCTACCTTGTAACCAGCCGAAAATGGCTTAAACAAAGTAAATAACATTAAAATCTAAGATATATATATATATATATATATATATATATATATATATATATATATATATATATATATATATATATATATATATATATATATATATATATATATATATATATATATATATATATATATAATATATAACTTACTCGTGGATCAGAAGCCGTCTCAATTAAATCATCATTGCCAGCTATCTCTTACAGCTGGTCATTTTTACTGTAACGTACAAAAATGCACCGATTAAGGGGATATACCTAGTAACGGAGCCGAAATAAAGCATTTTTCAGAATTTTTTTGTAGCAAAACTAGTCATAATATAAATTTGATTTTAATTCGATTTCAATTTTGGGAACAATTAAAATAAAATGACGGCGCTCCACCCGTTTCCCTACGGCCCCCCTTTTTTAAAGGTCTTTGCGTTGTTTTAAATATCTCAAGAACCACATATATATAAGGAATATGTGTACCAAATTTCACTGAAATTGGGTCAGTGGTTCTTGAGATATTTGGAACAGCGCAGAGCCCTTTAAAAAAAGGGTGGTCGCAGGGAAACGGGTGCAGTGCTGACTTTTTGTTTTGTTTTGTTTTCATCAAAATTTCACACATTGTTGTTAAAATGATGTATTATTAAATAAAACAAAAATCGAGTTCATAAAATCAATAGTTTCGTTACAAAAATTCCTAAAAAATGCTTCTTTTTCGCCTACATGACTAGGTAACGACGAAATATTACATAATTACGTTTGGTAAAACTATCGTGCAAATTCATGCGTTTTTCCGAATCATAAACACCGTCGCAAAGTGTACGTGGCCTCTCATCCTGTTTACATTTCAACATCATAACCCTTTTTTTTCTTTTTTTTTTCCGGGAGAGGTGAAAATCTTCCAAAAGACACCAGACAGCCCGTGCCCTCCGGTAGTGTGAGATTCTTACACACTAAAAACAGCTCTCTGGGGATTAGCCGAAACAGACCACATAACCGGGTCCCATGATTTCCTACCGTCTCCAGTGTTCCTTCGTGGTCCATGCGTTAGTTACATTATTTACCCCTTCACTGTCTACGACATTGAAGGGTTCCAGGCCGTAACGCTTTAGTGCTGAGCCAGGACAAGAAACCCCCTCCGGATTAACCGCAGCTAACCCTTTGGAAGGCAGATCTGCATCTTCTCCCTTTATCGCGGAGATAGCCAACTCGTTAGAGTCTACCGTCTCCCGTCTCCGCACCGCCGCACCTGAAGAAGTTCTAGTTGTTATTATGCCAATGGCACCCTCCTCCAGGACTGCTACAGCAGTTTGAGCCGGTGGAAGCGAGCCAGCCTCCATAGCCGCCACAGTTCCTTCGAAAGGTAATTCTCCCAAAACTGCTACTGTTGTGTTGCGGGTACCGTGGGTATAGCCAACCTGTTGGGTCTCAGAAGAAGGCTTCAACTCGTCCGTCCATTCTCCAGCAACCATCATAACCCTTACTTTGTTATGTTTTATCGCGGACATTATTTAACTTAATAATAATGCCTGTATGTTTTTTCTTCGCTGAGTTAAGAGAAACCTTTCCATACATGCTGTTTACTGTTGCTAATTAGTCGCAATAAATTACTACAGTCACTTTCCTTTTCAAATCTGTAATTTTTACGGTAATTTTCACGTTTTAACAGGAGAAAGCTGTCAGTTTTGCTATATGTTATTTTTGCAGGAAATAAACAAAGGAAGTTTTTAAATAGCTTTTATACTTGGAATATTATTTTTATCGTCATTTTGTCGTCCTTTCCCAAGTTCAATTAAAAGAACCACTCAATTTGCTACACTTTTGTTAGATTTTCCTTAAGCTACACCGAAATTCACCATCAATTTTTCCGCAGATTAAAAAAAATTATTTGTAGACTAAATAAAAAATTTATTTGTGATTTATTCATAACAAAACATATTGACTATAATAAAATTAAAAACAATCACTTCAATTTAACTTATAGTTCCTATTGGCAAACCATTCTCCCATATACATATATTTGCATTCATTTTATCTTTAATTACGTTCCAAAATCAAGCAAATATATGCGCGTGCGGATATCCGAAAGACGGAGCATATGCCTTGGCATGGTAGTGGGACAATGGAGCCGTCCTGATTATTGGTGTCTCATGGTAATCGAAATGGCCCAGCGTTTTTACAATGGGAGCAGGATAACCAAAAGATAATGGCGATCGTACTATAGGTGCAGGATATCCAAACGCAAAATGACTTTTGATTATGGGCGCAGGATATCCAAAGGGAGTATAAGGTGCTGGAGTGTAGGGTAGAAATCCATAACTTGGTAGAACAGGTGCAGGTGGTAAAGCAAGAGGTGCCGGTGGAAAAGCGAACGGCGATACAGCAGCTCCCAACAAACTGGCTCTTGTTACTGCAAAAGCTGAAAGAAGTCCAACCTGAAACGAAAATTTTGTTTATTTTCTCTTAATTACAACAATATTTAGACGTAATATAAATCATTTCTTCAGTATTGCCGGTTAGTCAACTACAACTTCCAATAAATCAGTTGTGAGGTTAACTAATCAACAATCGACATAGATCATGTCCTTGTCAATAGATATTTATTGGTTTAGCCACGTATGACTACCAGAAATAGTATAAGCGCAAAATAACATAGTTGCAAAGCAGCAAAAATATGAGAATCAAGTTTCTAGAAATGTAATTAACCGCTCGCGAAATTCAGTTCACATGCGGTAAATAATTCACGTTTGTGATTTATGCCTCCGGTAATTTCAGCAAAGCTGCTGTTGATATTAAAATTAATTTACCAATTTTAGCGCGATCATTTTTCTTGTACTAATGAAAGGTCTCTTTAGGATTAAGGATTTTACAAATACTTTTAGATGGAACCACAACTTCTGTTGGAACCAACTGATAAAGTGACAAGTATTAACCACACCAAGGCCGATTATATATCAATTGTCTTCGCTTAGGTAGTACCTACCCAGGAAAGGAGTTGTAATTTCTTGCGCCCATCACCTTTTCCAGCAGGCGGATTTCTTTGTTTATTCGCACTTTTAGCGTAACATGCAATCGTGGCTACTTTCGTTGCAATACGAAAAATGACCGCACGACTATTAATTATGCGGCAACTACACCTCACGAATACAACTCGTTTTATCCAAACAAAAAGCATTTTAGGAAGTTTATGCAATTTAGGCCTGAACTTTTTAAGACGTTTCTTTGGGTGCCACTCTTACCTATTCAAAGCACGAAAAAGTGAAGTACTTTAAAGGGATGCAAGTAGAAAGAAAACTTAATATTTGCCAGAAAACACAGTGCAATTTAAAAAAAATTATGACGTTGTTATTACAGTAGAAAATCTTTGCCGTACTTGTTGATTTTTTCAGAATACACTATACAGGCTTTCTCGGTTTAAGAGATCAATCCTTAAAGAAGGTAAATAGTATTTTTCGAGTACCTAATCTTAAAAATTGCTGGCACAATTTTCGCAGTTTAGGATTTACAGTGATAAGGGTGTGCGCATATTTCTTTTATTTTAACTGGAGTTTTACCGAGCTCTGCCTTCATGATTGTCATGCTTTTGCTCTTACCGCTCCTTCTTCTCTTCTGACAATTATTTAGGTTAATGTAATTTATTGCAATGATTTCAACTCCAGTTTAGAAGTAATTATCTGCAGAGTATGAAACTTGTTTTTCGAACCTAGGTGATGTTGTCAGAAAAAACCCCATAACTATTGCTAATTCTTCGGAGACTTCTTTACTCGGCGAAAACTTTTAATACTAGCGTTAGGAATTTTATTGACAAGACTAAGATTCCACCGAATACCGTTGAGCTTAAGGAGGTAAGCTCCTCCAGACACACATTGCATTCCTGTTATCAAGTCTGGACTGAAGGTATTTTTTCAGATCAAGCTTTTGCCTTAATTGGGGACCGAGTTGGATCAATTAATTGAGCGGCACGACCACCACGCCATGGTCTCCGGGTTCGAGAACCAGTCTCCCCGTAAGTTTTTAAAATAAAATTAAAAAATCTACTACAATTTAAAAACAAGGCATTCAAGTTTTCTGACTCCCCTTGCCCTAATTTTCTTCCGGCCGAAGCCATGCTAACGCCTCAAATCGTTGCCCCTAGGCTTTGATCACATCCTAAAAAATCAAAATCAACCACAAAATTCTCATTAAAAAGCTTTATACTTTTTCGAATAATGAAGGTGTCTAGGGTTATCCATATGGCTGGCACTGCGACCAAATAAGTCTATTGCGCCAAGCCCTGTCTATGTAAAAGACTAAGGCAGAAAAATCGCACAAAATGTGTGTTATAGTTTTATCATTTTCAAAAAGCATGACGCTCTGTTTCATTAGACAGGCCTAACTATTGTAGGGGAGACCTTAACCCGTGGTGGCCAGATAGGCAGCCAACTAGCAACCTGAGGTAGGGGTTGCTTAAGGCGGTTATTTCAGTGCAGTTTTCACAAGGTCTTTAGCTTGGGACATGTTCCCAGTACAGAAACCGTTGACTTCCAGCCCACTCTTTATCATGGCTCCCAACATCCCTAGGTATTTCATCAGCGTCCTCGTTTACCTTAATACAGGAGTGCCGCAGTAC